>VMRN01000148.1:180120-212719 GCA_010277015.1 Poeciliopsis turrubarensis | reverse complement strand
ACACACACACACACACACACACACACACACGTTCACTTCTAAGAATATAGCTCTTCAGAATGACATGAAACACTGTGGCTTGTTATCATTTCTAATGGACAGGATTTGAATAAATCCAGGCATTCAGAGCAGGTGAGAAGTTTTCTGTTCACTAGTTGTATTTCCATTAGACACACCGATCCGATATCAATATCTGTATCGGTTCCGATACTGACAAAAATTCTACATCGGTATTGGTGGCCAATCCGTAGGGGAAGCTCTATTCACTCTAAATTCTATGCTTTGTACTCAAAGCAACGTCATAATTTATTATTTATTTTACGTTATGATTGTAATTCCTAATTGCACTTTCTGAACCATTTGAAAAGAGGTTTGTTGCAGTTTATTTTTACACGTTTGAGCAAAATAGTCAGTTTCTGTGTTATTTATTTTAGATTGTCTGCTATACTCCTAATTAAACTGAGCCAATTAAAGTTGTTTTTACATGTTTGTTTAGCTCGTGATGCTTTGGTGTATTTAAGTGTGATGTACCGGTGCAGAGTTATCAAATACGTTTGTGATTTACAAGAAACGTTTCAAGTCGGTTCACCTCAGTTTTTCTGTTTTTCAGACTCGGGTATCGTACTGTACGTGAAAAAAGTGGATCTAGTGTCCTTTGAACATACAAATGAACAAATTGAAAATCTGAAAATAAATTTGCTGAACAGCAAATTGTTTTTACAGATATTTGTAAAAAATAGCTGTTTTTCAATAAAACCTTTTAGTGCTAAGATGAGGAGGTTGTTCGGCCGTATCGGGATTAGTGTATTCCACAAAACTGCAACAGAGAAGCTTTTCATTGCATCACGAGTCAGGTGATCAACAACAGGATGTTCCTACTGGCGGAAACGACAAAGAAGAAGAGAGGAAGTAGCTTGAGGATGAAGGCTCTGCATGCTTTTTATCGACTTATTCTGTGAACAAGCTAATTCACAATTTAACTTGTGTCTCTTATTTATCGGAAACAACGCAGTTTTATAATTGAGTTTTCTGAACGAGTTTTGCGCTCATTTGCAATGGAAATGCAGCTCGTGATGCTTATCGCATTTGAACTACCCTTTTCACAATATTTACTGACTTTACAACAAACATATTTGATGACTTTTTGAAAACAAGAACTTGAGTGCACATGTTTGAATTAACTGCGAACTTCCTTATTCAAAGAAGCTCAATTTGACGCACATAGGCTAAAACATACACTTTACCCAGATACCGAAGCTGATTTCCACCATGAAAGAAAAAATAAAACCTCAACAGGAAGTCATGACTGTGATGAGTCATAGTTGAGTCAGCTTTTTTCAAATAATTTTTTTTACAAGTGGAGCATAAGAATGAGTTAACATGTGTGACAAAAGAGGAACATTTAACAAAGGAGCTTTAAAAGCACCTTTGCCTCAGTTTACACAGCTCTTTGTTTCTCTCACTGATGGTTCCGTTCTTTTTTTTAAAACATCAAAGTTTACCATTAGCCCCGATAGTCGCCGTTTTTAGTTCTGCTTTTTATAAATGCTTCATTTTCCCGTTGTGTTTTTTCCACCTGTTTTTTTTTTTTTTTCCTTCTTCTTTTTCATTAATTTTAAAGGAGGAGCCGCAGCAATGCGGCGTGACCTTTCACCTTTCAGCTGGATGGCGGTGTGGGCCACGTCGGGGTCTCTGCTCAGACGGGCCAGAGTGACTGCAGCTTTCTGCTGGACGCGCTCGCAGGCAGCCACCTCTGACGGGTTGGAGGACGAGGGTTTCTCCCCCAGCAGCAGCAGCAGCCTCTCCATTCCTGATGGGGGGGGAAAAAATACGACGACTCGTTTACAAAGAACAGAAGCGTCACTTGCTCTGAGCAGAAAGGCTTTAAAAACAGCGTTAATAAGGAGCAGTTTGAAAAATAATCAGCCTCCAAAACATTAGAAATACTCCAGGTCGCTTGAAGTTGGTTACTTGTAAATATTTTATGAGCAGAACAAATATAATAATAGATGAGTTACTAAATGATACTCAAACTCTTGTCAGGCTAACTCCCAAAGATGACTAGATGCTGCCTTCTGGTGGAATAAAAAAGAACTACACTCCATTCAGTCAACTTAATGTTTTAGCACTTTTTTTTTTTTTTTTTTACATAAATTTCTTGGTTAAATATCATCACGTTCCTAAAATAACAGCCGTACTCATTGCCACCTTGATAATGAGGAGGTGGTCATTTTAAATTTTTTTTGCAGAAAAACTGTTGGTAAAAAAATCGACTTAGGCCGTTATTTTAGGAAAACGACGACATGCTGGATGAAAGCAGAGATGCATTTAAAATGAATCCCAAGAAAAATATCCATTTAATTTCACACAGAAAAATTCACAAAAAAGTTCTTAAACTTTGGATCTGAGAACATTTACTAAGAGGGAATTATGCAGTGGGAACATTGTCAACATTTTTTATTTTTTTTTGCCACATTCATTTTAAATTTATTCCAGTAATGTTAAGAATGTATTCTCGTATTATTTTGATGTTGTCATACGATTTCATTCCTGTGATATTATGACTTTATTCTCGTAATTAAAATGAAAAGTATTAGCCTAACATTCTGTCGTGTAATTCGCCCGACATCAAAGTTCGCACAAACAGAAGCTGTGGGACACGCTTGTCAAACAAGATGGCCGCCCCGACATCACAATGAACCGTGGAAGCCCAAGACATAAATTGGTTGCAAAATTGAAATCTTCAGAAACCAAGAATTTCAATTAGTTTGTGGTCCAGGTGTACAATAACATCAGAAAAAAAAAACATATCTGATTACCTTGCTCTTGCAAGACTTCAGAAGCACACGACTCCAAAACAGAAAGATTTGCCAAAATTGTCACCACCTGAAGTTGAAGATGAGTGAAGAGATGAGTAAACTGTGTGTGTGTGTGTGCGCGCCAGGGCCAGCTTGGGCTGCTTTCGGTACCTGGTCTTTGGAGTAGGGCGTGTCCACTCTCTGGCGGTCCTTGCAGGCCTGCAGCAGGATGTGGATGGCGTTCAGCTGCAGCAGGATCTCGCACGCCATGCTGTCAAAGAATGTGATGTTAGCCAAGGCCGCGGAGGCCAGGAGGAACACTTCGCCGCAGGAGGCGCTCTCGCACAGCTCTGGGAGAGGAAATTGTTGAGGGGGGGGGAAGAAAGAAGACGTTTTTTTAGGGTTAACGGAAAGCTTTTTGATGCAGGTTTGGTTTTGCCGTCACCACTCACTGATGAGCGCCGTGACGATGTCGTGCATGCTCTCCAGGAAGCTGGCCAGGTGCTGGGTGGAGGTGTGGTGGGGTGACGTGATCTGGGCCACCACGGCCGCAGCCTCAGCCTGGGCGGCCTCCACGCTGCTCTCGTCGGTCAAGATGTCTGCCAGGCACAGGATCCCGTCCACCTGCAGGTCAGTCACAAACACACCCGACTGGGTCAGTGGAAAACTGGGCTTTTAACGGGAAGCGACCGTATGTGTGACGGGAAGCGACCGTATGTGTGACGGGCAGCGACCGTATGTGTGACGGGCAGCGACCGTATGTGTGACGGGCAGCGACCGTATGTGACCGTATGTGTGACGGGCAGCGACCGTATGTGTGACGGGCAGCGACCGTATGTGTGACGGGCAGCGACCATATGTGTGACGGGCGCGGCCTGGTCGTGTGCCTCGTCGGCTTTAGTGGAGGAGTTCAACACCCAAACCAAAGATTTGCTTCAGTGTATGAACATGAACAGCTCACTGAATCTTTGCACGACTTGTTTTGCATTTTGTCACGACGCGACCAAAACATTTAAGCGTCTTGGAACTAGGATTTTATGACGGAGCAACACAAGTTAGTGCCTAAAAGTAAAACAAATCCATGTGGTTTTGAACCTTTTCACGAGTAAAACTCTGGAAAAGTGAAGATAAACCAATGAACCATAAGTTTTGTTTGCCGTCGTGTGGAAGAATGTGAGACCTGCAACACCGAGTGTGTGCGTGTGTGTGTGTGTGCGTGTGTGCGCGTGTGTGTGTGTGTCGTCAAAGCAGCAGGGACAGTGAAGTTGTGCAGAGTTGATTTGAAAAAGAATGAACCTAAATATCCTTTGGGTGTCAGATTCATGAAGCTTTTTATCATATTGTTTATTGATTTGTGAAAACCTCTTACAGTTTCTTCTTCTTCCCAATTATCATTATAATTTTGTGTTGCTCTGTCATATTAAGTCCTGTGAAATACACAGAAGATTGTGGAAAAATGTGAAAAATGCTGTTAGTAAAGTTCAGCGTTTATTTTCGTGACGTCAGAGCAGTGTTTTTCAAAGTTGCGGCTCTGGCCACTATGGGGCGCTGTGGAGACCTCAGAAACACAGAGGAAACACAAGTGACATTCTTTTTAAAACTGCAAAAATAAATAGAATAACATGAGAAATATTTTTAATCCTATTTTTCAGAAGTTTATATCATTTAGATATAAACTTGATATACCAATATAAGTCATTGGTATGAGATATAAGTTGAAATAACTTATAGAAGTGTTATTTTCCATGCTCTTGTTTCTGATTGGTTCCCAGTCAGATTTATTGAGCGTCAAGCTCGTGACCTGTTTCTCACTAAACGAGTTTATCACTCTGCTGCAAAAACCCCTTAAGCACTCATGACCAAATAAAATCAGAAATTATGAGGCAGGATTTTTGTGAAACAAATACAGTAATTATTCAGTGGTGAATAAAACTGAGGAGAAATGTTCTAAAAGTTGATGTTTCTTTACAGATTTTGTAGCTTTGTCTGTGGGTTTGGAAATGGGCTTAGCTCCCAGAAAGGAAGGAAAAGTTTAGGAACCTCTATTGAGCTCCGATTCCTGTCATGCTTTAGAACCGACCATCCACCAGGGGGCAGTGTTGTTCAGCTTAAAGCGCACCAAGAAACATCTGTTAACCTGCATTAGACCTTAATGATGAGCTTCTGCGTGGATGTAAATGATGGAATGAAAACACACTGCAAAACACGGCAGAATAAACTAAAATGCTTTTTTTTATTTTTTTTATTTTTGGGGTGAACCTACACACCTGTGGGCAAAAGTAATTAGCTTTGCATATTAATTAGCTGTTTCTGACACTGCTGTGGTCCCAGCAGCAGTCGCGTTTCTCATGTGGGAACGGATTGAACCAGGAGCTGCTGGGAGCTCAGCCTCCAACCACATATGCCTGAAAACTAAAAGTTTACCAACAAACATCTCAAGTGGAGCCGGCTGTCAGCTCTCAGCCTTCCACACCTGTCAGTCTTATCTGCAGACGAGCATCAGCCCGCCGAGCTTCACAGGACCACTTCCTATTTTTGTCTCCGCGGACGTCAGCAGCGCCGCGCGACAGCGGGCCACTGACGTGGAACCGTTCGCTCTCCACGCCCACGTTTATCTACCTTTTCATCCCCCCCACCACCACCACCACCAGCCGGACCGCCATCTCCTCCTCCTCCTCCTCCTTCTTCGTAAAACTGGATGTTCCCCCAGCTCCTCGTTTACAGGACAGTAAATGTATCTGCATTAATCTGTTCGCCCAGTCGTCTTTACATAACCATCAGACGCGTCAGATAGGTTCGAAGAAAGTTGGCGCAGCGTAAACGTGGCAGCGCGGCATCAGGAAGTAACAAAGACAAAACATACTTTTATGTTTTGGTGTTATTCTCTTAGAAAAAGGTTTTGTCAAAGGTAAAGGCCTTTGACATTAAGGGAAAAAAAATGCTCTGCCTGCTTCAGTCTGTGACAATATTTACACAAGATATGAAAAGTAAAGCAGCAATTTTCACTTAGTCAGCTTAAGCGATGTTTGTTTTCGGCAGATAATTGAGAAGTAACTGCTGACTTATAGACAACAGAATATTTTGTATGTCAGTTTGTAAATCACTTATTGGCTTCGCACCAAAAATACATTGAAGACCTGTTGTCATAGTAACGATCTTCCAGTCCTCTCCGGTCTTCTGGTTCTGGTCTGCTGTGCATCTCCGGAACCAGAACCAAAGACGCAGCTGTCAGCGTCTACGCACCGCAGATCTGGAACAAACTTCCAGCAAACTGCAGAACTGCTGGAACACTGAGTTAAAGATTCGCCTCAGTGTTCCTGATAACCTGATAACCGGAACTTGATCAATAATTCTGATGATGGCATTTGACAAATGTAATGTTTATTACTTGTTTCATAATTGACGACTCTGTGATTATTATTATTTTTTTGTTATGTAAAGCACTTTGAAAGTCTGTTACTGCCTGTGTTTAAATAATATTCCTAAACTTGCATATTTCTCTTCTTGTGAGCCCAGCAGCCGTCTTCTGCCGGCTAACTGCTAGTGCTCAGCAATAGGTGGGGGTGGGGCTGTGACGTCACTCTGACACTTCCTCTGGCATGCCATTAAAAGGACTACAAATTGTAGGAACACTGTGATGAAAAATGTTTGTTGGTACACCTGAAACCAGAAACGGAGTGTAACCATAGCAACACAGCTGGTGTTAGATAAACTCCACAAAGCTTCAAACTTCCAAACCAAACACTACTGTCTTCCTTCCCACTTCATCCCTTATCAATGAGGAGCCTTCTGCATCGTAGCATCGTGATGACGGCGGTAAGTGCTGGAGCTTTCTCTACACCTGCGTCTTTCCTAGCTCAACACAGACAGGTGTCTTTCTCAAGCCTGAGCGATCGGCGGGTAGCGCTCCGTAGCTCAGACCCGCCTGACAGCTCCCCCTTCGGGACTGGCTTCCTAATCCAGGGTGGACTTTGCTTCCCGACGAAGCGTCTTCACAGTTGGATAACTCCTGCCATTACCAGCTGCTCTTTCCGCCAACAGACACCGCTGCGGCATCATTAATTCGCCGGGATCGTGTTGCATTTCGTCTCTCCGGCTCGACTGCTGTTTATTTTTGGGCGTATTCTCCGCAGAGAATGAAGGAGGACAGACAATAAGGGATGTCTCATTAGCTTTCTCTATGCCTGCCACGCCCTCTTTGCTGTGCATGCACAAACGCCAACAGGGTCGGACGATTCAGCTCTGTACGGTCCTGGTGTTTGACCTGTCAGCTTAGCATTCAGGAGCCCAAACTAACGACCTCATTAATAAGTCCAACAGAGCCTGACCGGGAGTCATGTAAACAGACATTCACTTTCATCTAGCCATCATGTAGCAGATGTTGTCTTTCTCATAGACTGAAAGTTACACGGCAGAGTTTCATAAAACACTTAAAGGAGTCAAATGACTACAAATATGAAAGTACTGAAGAGAGGCGTGCTACCAAAGGCTTGGTGCAACAGTGACATCTCAACTTGCCTACACCAAGATGTACCCATAACCATTTTTCTATAGCATGAGGCAAAATGGATCAGAAGCCCAACACATCCTTTAGACCCGTCTCTTTCTACCTAGCTTTACTTTTTGCAGGTGTTGTTCTGTTGATGTCTTCCAGAAATGACCTTCAGCGAACGCTGGAATGGTTTCAATCTAAGTGTAGAGAGGCAGAGACTCAAAAAACTGAGCTGAAAAATATAAGCTATTCCTAACTTATGGTCATGAGAGATACAACATAACCGAAAGAATGAAATACTGGATTGACGCTTCAGAAATAATATTGCGTTTCTTCGTAGGGTGGCCTCATCGAGGCGTAGAGTTAAGGGTAGGAGTGTCATCATCCACTGGGCGATCCAGTGAGATTGAAAGAAGTCTTTCATGCCCTTTGGAAAACTTTTTAGCATATTCCACAGATCTAGAATTCCCTCAATCCCAGCTGACCTGGGATTACCATGAGATTAGTAAAAAACTGAAGAGAGGCGAGAGAAATGTTCCTCCCGTGACGCTATCTTGAATAAGTGGAAGAGTCGTAGTGTAGAGTGTAGATGGATGTTTGGGCTTGAAGTCGCTCAGACTTCCTTCTTTTGAACACGCCATAAAACGGATGGAGTCGGATAAAGGAAAATTGTGTGTGTCAGAGACAGATGTACCTTGTCCAGCTGGTTGATGCCCTCTTCCACGCAGCAGATGGAAGCCACTGTCCTCAGAGCGTGAGCGTAGAGGTCTCTGAAGCGGTCCTGCCTGCAGATCTTGAACAGGGCCACCACGGCGCCTTCCTGCACGCAAATGGAAAAACACCATTTCATCTACAGCCATCACGAAAGACTTTTGTTAAAACTCAGGGCCAATCGCTTCCTGAAACTGAAGTAATTGATTATCAGCTGCAGTAATCAATTACATGGCAACGATAAAATATGTCACTCATAAGCACAAGGTTATGTTTTATTCACCGTTTAGTCAGAATTACTTTTCCTTGGCGCCCATCTCCAGCGGTCATTGGGTGAAAGGCCCTGAACAGGGTGTCCTTCACAGGGCAGATCTGTGTTAAAACTGTTTCTCATGTTGTTTAATGTGTGCAATAATGTTCTGTCTGTTGTCCTCCACAGAGAAAAAGTTCTTTATTAACAAGTAATGTCTTGTCTATTTAGGGTGACTGGGACTGAAAATCCTTGCAGAAGCTATAGAAACTTCCAGAAAAGCACAAAACTAACTGGAACATTCAAGAACTTATAGGACGGTTCTTGAAGTTGATGTCCCAGACTAAAACGTCTGTCTGTAAACAGACGATCCAGTCTGGACTAATGAAAACACTCACTGCTTCATTCAGGTCTATACACTCTGTAGTTTCTGCCCCTGGGGTGAATTTCCCATTATACCTTCTGCAAACCTGCCAGCTGATCTGCTTTGTGAAGATCTGCAGAGAACAAGCGACCTATTGTGCTACAGTCAGGCGGCGACTTTGCGTGACGCTTCAGAGTCAGAATATTCCCACGCGATCTGTGTAGCAGCTGTCTGGCGGCGCTAACCTGAAGAGACGGAGGCCTCACACCTCCACGGTCTGCAACACCAACCTGCAACCTCGAATAAAACTCCAGACGGTTTGGTTTCCCCGTGAGAAACCAAACTGATAGAAACCCCAGAAATCTGTTTTCTCCGATTGGCATTTCCTGACTTATGAGAATTAGTGGACACCTGATTTCCTTCATGTTCTTTTGTCGTTTCCATCTTGAAGAGAAACTAAGAAAAGTGGCCTTCAGCGTTACAAGAATACTCCGAAAAACTTTATTCTCACAATATTATGACCTCATCCTCATATCATTTCAACTTTATTCTCATATGTTATTATTGTAATATTAAGATGTTTTTCACATATAATGACATTATTCTTGTGTTGTTACGACTTTATTCTCATTTTATTTTGACTTCACTCTCATATTTCGACTTAATTCTTGTAATGATTTGACTTCAAGTTTGTCGTCATGTTTTGTTCTTTTAAATCTTTTCTCAGTATCATATGAAGAAGTGCTGCTAGTTTGAGCCTCAAACTCAAACAAGAAAATCTTCTCCTCGCCAGAGTCGACGTCACAGTTTCTCGTAACAAAATGAGACGCCACACGTCCCCGTCCGCTTTTGTCCTGCGGGCGTGCACAACCGGACAAAATGACACGTCAAATTGCTCCTTGCCACCTGGATCCGGAGCCAGCAGCGTCGCTCTCGGGCCCTGGCGAGTCCAAGGGACCTGAGATGACCAGCGGATTTGGCCGGCTCCGCTCGGCGGAGCCCGCCAGCTTCAGAACCTCTCAAATCCCTCCTGCAATTTTTGTTTTTTGTTTTGGGGCATCAGCTGAAACAAGTGAAACTATGCACGCCTCGTGAATGGAAACCAGCGAGCCGAGAAAAATCAAATAAAATAAAGTAGATGTGCACGTCCGTAATAGCGGGCATTTTCTCTTCTGCTTGGTGTAAACAAACAAAAGCAGCGTCTTCCCTCGCTCCGTGTTCGGCGCCAAAGCGTCCCTCTGTTGAAACGGATCGGGAGCGACTGAATTGTGTTCCCCGTGCGCGCGGCTGGAACTACCTGGAGGAAGACGCAGCCTGTAACTACCACCATTATCCTAATAAGGCCATTATGCCGGACTGGCATGTCTCGTGTTGCGCCGGGGCCGAGCCGCCGAGGCTTGGAGTGGTTAATCATCCTGCCCTCCAGCCTGACCGCTCTTCCCTGCTCGCTGCCAACGCAGTCCCTCTGCATCACCTGGCAGGACTGTCGCCGCCGTCACACACTCTGCGGAAACGCTCGGGCTTCTGATTTCGGCTGCTCAGGGTTGTCCCTGTGGTTTCGCTGTGAAGGCAGAAGATACCAAAAAACATAAAGGTGCAAAAGTACGATCTGAAAAGAACTCGTTTTATTTTTCAGTGCTTACAAAGGCGGAAAACATTTCTGACCGTGGCTGATTAACACAGCTGCAAAGACACTTTTTACAGCCATTATCATGTTATTGTTTTTTTATCACTATTATCCCACTCATTGTAAACCGGGCCCAGGCATCACTGACAGTGAAACGCCGAGCATCGCCAGGCCTGACAGCTGCCTCACTATGAAAAACTCTTTCCCTCTAAAAGACATTTTCTTCTCGCTTAACTTGCAGCTGAAAGCAGGAAGCATCTAAATCTATTCAGAGGAGAAGTTTTGGCTTGTTCCTGTTAGCAGCTGCGAAGTTCAGTCCGGCTTTAAGGATTCGTTTCATTTGAGGGGGGGAACAGTTTGGATCCGACGGTTCAAATTCCTTCATCAAAATGAAAGATTCCAGCAGGACGAGGACGCAGCGGTCGTCCCAGAACGCTGACCTGCAGCCTCTTTCTTGGAGCCAAGCTTTAAAGCCAGTGCCTCACCAGGAAGCCAATCAAACTGAAAGGAACTCTGCTTTCAACTCCAAACGGAGCGGTCACGTCCCAGCTGGAGTTACACCGGAGTCTTGTGGATTGCTATAAAACCCATGTGTTCGAGCTGCGAGTTGCTCACTGGGCATTTACCCATACATTAGTGGTGATGTACGTATATGTAGTGGCGCACATGAGAAAACCAGAACCACATCACCACCCAGAGCAGTTTCCTGTTTCCGGTTAAAAATCATATTCCAAAATTTCAAATGACTTCCCAGCAGCTGCGGCGTAGCACTGGGAAACTAACAGGCTCAGCCGTCCGTCACAATGTGCACGGAGACGATTCTGTACGACTGGATCATGTGAACGAGCAGGTGTCCCAAACACAGCGCCGTGTTTTAGAGACGAAGGCATCAGATGTTTTGCATCCTGGTTCTAAGGCATTAATATTTAAACACTGGGGTCGAGTTGGTCGTTTCGGACGATTGCAGCAACGTCAGAGGCTTTTAGATTGGTAGCCAAACCCAAAAAGGCGTGGAAGAAAATGAAAAACTACCAGTTTAATGGATCAAAGAAGGGCCAAAATAGAAAAGACTGAGGCGACTTGTCATCTCCGGGGTGAGCAAAGGTCTGTGAGTAGCGTAGCAATCAGCAGACACTTATCGGGAGTCAAGCTAAAGAGAAATGGCATCGCGTTTCACGGGTTGTTTTGGACGTAAAATCGCTGAAACCAAGTCAGTATGCACTGAAAAGTTACTCTGAGTCAGCCATCAGGGTACAGAACCGTTTTTCATACAGTTGTATCCGACATGGAGCTCTGGCATAAATGACCAGACGACTTACCATGGTCAGTTTCTCTGATTTTACTTTTTATAAATACATGTTTGAGAAAAATGAATATTCTTTCGTGCTGTGAACTCCTCACAGCATGTCTCCAAAGTTCCAAGCCAACATTTTGCATTTATTAGCAGAAGAAGAGAAATGGTCAAAGTGACGAAAAAGACGCAGAATAATGCAAAGAAGGCAAGTTCACATCCGTTTAGGAACAACAACTCTTCGCGTTTCAGCTCAGGAAGAGTTCAGAAATCAATATTCTGCGGGAAAGCCAAGCAGTTTTCAATGGGCTCCAGCGAAGTGGCCTCTTAATTTTTCCGCAGTTACACGAGACTCGAAACGCCCCGGGGGGTGACTTGTTCATGCAGGAGAGGAATTACCCTGGAGATTGAAGTTCCGAACGTCACAACAGCCCCGATCACAATCAATGAGCAACACCTCAGATCAAGCCGATGTTCCATTCCAACCTCCAGACTTTAGTCCCAGACAAAACTCCTCGGAAAGGCATCAAATGATTGTTCCTGGTGCATTTCTGTGAACGGAAATGCATGCTCGTCCAAACAACTGAACTTTACTCACTCTTTTAGGAGCACCGCCGTTATTCAGGAGCTGGAAATTGTTAGGATATTTATGTCGATGATGAGTGCGTGTAAACTTCTGACCAGAACTGTAAATCCTATTTAGCTTACGGTTTATAGTTTGGTTCCTTGCCAGTTTCTTATTCTTCTTATCCTTACCGCCGCCCCTCCTTTCACTGTCCTTTTTCTAATTAAGGTAAAACAATCTAAGTGGATGCGTTGGAAATATTTCTGAGCTCCAGGAGCAAATCTGCAATGTGGCCCCATATATCACTGAAAAAGTGACCATTTCTGCTACTATAAAGCCAGACGACGGCTGGTTTTAGAGGAATTGTCTTTTGTTTCTCTCTCTCTCTCTCCCTCTCAGAGCATCTCCCGCTTTTCACAGATTGTTGGGCTTCTCGTTCGCTGCTTCCCCGTCTCTTCCACCCATTTCACCCTCATTCCCTAAATGGAGCCCTCGGAGGACCGCTCCACTCGCACTTCATGCGTCTCCATCCGTGTCTCCCCGGCTCCACGGGCCCGCACTGCGTGTAATTCGTTTCCGTCTCATAGTTTTATGAATCATTCTCTTCTCTGCTCTGCTGAGCTCGCAAGCAGGGAAGGAGGTGATTTAGAGCAAGATTTACAAGCAGAAACCTCGTCAGTGAGAGTTTAAGTAATTTTCTTTGAGATGACGCAACGCTGCGCACGCGGCTTGTTGGAAGCGGGGACCATGCGGCGGGCCGGCGGGCCGGCCGGCGGGCGCTCAGAAACGACTCCGTGTCTTCTGATAACTCAGCAACATTCGAAAGTTCTTGATCTGTCCCAAATTAAAACTGAATGTCGTCACTTTAAGTGACTTCAAACAGTCGCCGTGAAGGGTTATACTGTGGGGAGGGAGCAGTCAGTCTTCCAACGCAGCTGAAGAGGCCTCTGACTGAAGACGGCCGCTGTGTGTCAGCCTGTGTGACTACCCTTCCAGCGTAAACATCGTATCACAATTGAGTTAAGGCAAAAAAAAAAAACCCAAACGTTTAAGTTACTTTTCAGCGGGATGAATAAGCTTATGTGAAGATTTCTTCACCAAAAAAAACAATGTCTCGTTATAGATGGAACTAGTCCTTTTTAATTTGCATTCAAGAATTAGTCATTTAAATCAAGCTCATACATCTTGCGAGAAAACTTTACTTTCAAGTCATTTTTGTCTCAATTTACACGTTACTGACAGGTTTGCACTAGAAACTAGACATAAAAACATAAGATTTTGTGTTTCTGACGCGCTAACAGCTGAATTTTCCAGCAGAGACGATCCCCTGGCAGCACGTTAACGCACCGCTCATTTGCTTTGGTGCCTTTCTTTAAATCCCCGTCTAGGTGGGATTTTGGAGTCATGGTTTTGGTATTATTCTGGCTTTCGAGATGCTAACAAGTTGCTCCGAGTCGTGAAAGGAATGCCTTGTTGCTGCACTTACACATCAAAGCATTGGACTGAAATGGAAAAAACAAAAAAAGTGAGAGCAAAATTTCCTCCAGCTGCACAGAGGAAACAATCACCCCAAACACGCTGCCCAGAAAGGCCAGAATAAAAACTCCCGACATGTAACGAGCGCAATCCGGAGATTTAAGGATGATCACTGCTACGTTTTGGTGAATTTCTCTCCATATTTAAAGTTGGTTATTCGTTCGTTGCTCATTTTCTGAAGACATATTTCAGTGTTTCTGCACAGACGTATCTAAAGGGCCGGTGTTACGTATTTTCTAGCCACACAGTTCCATTTTGTAGCACTATCAAGTAACTGCGTTACCTTCAGTCGTTACGGAAATATCTAAAATAAATTAGTGGAATTTCACTTTGCATCCGACCCCTCAAAATGGGCCTCTGTCTCTTTAAGAAGCTCCTACCCTTCCTGACCGTTCTCCTTCTGTTGTCATGACAACAACGCTTCGCTGTGCCGAACATCGATGTCATTCACAGCCATTCTTAGGAGCGTTGGACTTAGACGTCATTTGTATGAAGAGCTCAGTAGACGCGGAGGTCCACCAGGTGTTTGCCAATCACTGCTGCCGCTAGTCTAGAGGAGCACAGCTGAATAGTTACCACAAGAGATTAAAGGATTTCTCAAACATGCATGAAAGTATTAA
This sequence comes from Poeciliopsis turrubarensis, assembly GCA_010277015.1. Taxonomy (NCBI): domain Eukaryota; kingdom Metazoa; phylum Chordata; class Actinopteri; order Cyprinodontiformes; family Poeciliidae; genus Poeciliopsis; species Poeciliopsis turrubarensis. The sequence goes on along the minus strand of VMRN01000148.1, from coordinate 198,465 downwards.
GGCAACACTCCAGATATGGGTTTTTTTTTTTGTTTTTTTTGATGAGAAAATAACATGATGAAAGAGTTGATTATAAAAAAAATAAATAAATATCACGTCGAAGCAGCTATTCGACAAAAAACTCTATTATTGAGAAAAACGGATCAATGGGACCAAAGGAAAGGTAAAAGACAAAAGCTTAATACGTAACTCCTGATCACATATTTCTATCAAATTTCCATTCTCTTCCGCTTCACGACCCAGAATTCCTCAGAGCAGTGACACTCGGCCCGGATCTGCCGTAGAGACGGAGGAGCAGGAAAACTAAAACGTGACGAAGAGATCCGACACGAGGCGGATGATGCGTACCTCAGAGTGCTGGCGTGACAGACAGCAGGAAGCTAATTGGCTCAGATAGCAGGTGGACGTGTTCGGTCAGCGGCGCTGCGCTGGGAGTTCAATAGGGGTAGATGGGCAGGTAGTGGCATGTGTGCAAACTGCAATTGTGATCTATGTCCATCGCTAATGGGAGCTGACAGTATTGATCTCACAATCTGGCTGTAAAGGAAGCGCACAGGTATATATATGACATATATATATGTGTGTGTGTGTGTCCATCAGGATGAGTCTTATCGAAGGAATCAGGGTAACTAATGGTCGCTTGAGACAGGCTGTCTGGTCTGTCTGGTCTTATCTGCTCCTGAAAGAGCGAGGCGGCGTTGTGTTCTGGTCTGACTGGTGGCTACTCGCTAACGGTGAGTCACCACAGATCCCAGTTCTGAGACCAATCTCAACCTATCAGGGTAAAAAAAAAAAAAAACACCCCTGAGCGGCTCAGCCGATCGGCTGCGCCGGTTCACCCGGACTACCTTGGCGATGATGCTGCAGAGCTGGGGTCCGTCCTGGGTGAGAGACAGCAGGTTGCTGATGGCGCTGCCGATAGTCTGGACGCAGTCCGACGACTCGATCTGTTTGATCAGAACCTGCAAGGGAGACAAGACCTCGGGTCAAACTGACGGACGACAAGGGGATGAATCCAGATAAAGGTACGGCTTGTTAAAATCACATTTTACTGGATGTTTCTGCCACTCAAATTCTCTGGCATTACACACAGGAAACCATAATAACCTCTCATTGTAGTTATATCTGCAAGCCTCTACCAGCTTTTCCTGTAAATAACCTGCAGCTGCTGCTGCTGCTGCTGCTGCTTCTCTGCTCCGTGGCTTAAAGCTCCTCTGTCGCCACAAAGTCAACATGACTGCCGAAACTGCGAATCACAGGTAAATGAACTCAAGTCACCGACCCGGATCTCGTTGGCCAGCGCCATGTCGATCATGTTGCTGAAGGAATCGCTGACGTCTGTGAGGATCTCGTGGATCGCCTCCCTCATGGATTTGAGGAAGAACTCGTCATCCGTGTGAAGGCACCTGCAGGAAGGAGGCCCAAACGTCTTCACACACAGTCGCAGGGAAAATGAAGTAAACACATTTTGTTCCTATTTTTTTTTTTTTTTATTACTTTGAAGTGACCCCTGGTGAGCGCGACGCCTTATATTTCTATAAGGTTTAGCAAAACCGTAATAGACCAGAAATTATATAGAGACTAAGTTTCCTCAGGCTAATATTTTAGCGTTCATCAATCTGCGAAAAGAAGAGTTGACAGTTTGGCCGTCTACGTTAAAGCCGCACTTTAAAAAAAAAATATACATACTTATTAAGTAACTCCTGCTCTTTCTGAGAGTCTGAAATCAGAATGTCTCCTGTTTTGAACCCTTTAACAGGGAAATGAAAGAATTTCTCAAACATGAATGAAATTACGAAGGCAACACTCCAGATGCATCTGTGGTGAGGAAAAACGGAGGAAAATCTCACACAACGTAATGAAAAAATGTTTTCATAGTTTTCAGTTCCACTCAGTTTCCACAAAGAGTATCACATGCTCAATCGTTTGTTTGTTTTTGTTGCTTTCCACAAAATATCAACACCCTGAAGAAGAAAACCCTCTTTTGCAAAAAAAAGAAAAAAAAAAAGTTGAACGATTTTCTGTGTTTGAAACCTTAAAAAAAGGAAATCAGAGTGTTAAAAGTGACGCGTATCTCAGCAGATATTTGACGAAGACGCATTGGCTGTATCGTGTCGAAACAAAGGGATTAATGAAATAGGAAGAAGGTGCTGCGAGAGAAAGACCGACTTTCATCCCCCAGACCTTCGAGCGCAGCGTCGGACCCCGGCATCCGCCACCGAGCGACCCTCACAACTTGAACTCCAATAAAGACTCTCTGGTGGGAATTAAAAAAGAAAAAATAAAGAGAAGCAGAATATTAATGAACCGGAGGCCCTTCCCCGTGGTAACGGTGCCAGGAGCCGGTGTCAGGCCATGGATCACATTTACAGCAGGTCAGAGCGGCTGAAGTGCGCGCTCCACTCAAGAGTCTGCAGCGGCCATTAAAAGCGGCACTTCATACCGAACTCGAAGAAACCGCCTGTGACATTCGCCCAGTTCGGCTGCTCAAACCGTCCGCCTGTGATTTGTTTGTTGCGGAGAGCTTCGAGTTTCCAGAACCCAAATTGGCCCAAATATCAGGTGGAATTATTCTGTCGGAAAACACTGACCAGGTCTGGTTCTGTTGGATAACAAATGGGCTCCACTTGCGCTTCAGACGTCGCAAAAGCCAGGCAGAAGTTCGAGCCTTTGACCGTCACCCCAAAGATCGTCGCGTGACTCACAAACTTTAAAACAAACTGCCTTTAAACTTTTATCAAGAATCCATACTTCCTGTTTCAAAGTCTTTTAAAATCTTTTTTTTTTGTTTTTTAATTGTTTTTGATCTTGTTGATGTGATACTTTCTATTTTTAAATGCACTTGTTAAGATGAATTTCAGCTTTATGAAACATAAATAAATGTTTTCTCTTGTTACCATTTGATTTCTCACGTGTTGCCGTTCATTTAAGATCTGCCTTTTTCGTAGCATGTGGGTCTTTCTACTTCTTTCTCGCATTTATTCTTATTTGCGTGTCTTGTTACCTCTCAGTGATGTTAGTCAGCTCCATGCACTTTTCCAGCAGTGATTTTTCATACTGCAAAAAAAAAAAAAAAGCAAAGAGAAACATTTAAAGAACCGTTTCGAAAAGAAAGAAAGCCATAAAAATAATTCAAAAAAATCTGTTGCTGTTCATTTGTACAACAAAGTATTAGAGCGATACTAAAAAAATGAAAATGTTAAAGAAATAATGTTGCAAAAATGAAGTCATACTAATAGAATGAATTTGTTGTGTATACGAATACGAATAAAGTTGAAATAATACGAGAATAAAGTCATGATTCAGCAAGGACGATGTAACAATGTGAAAATAAAGTTGCAGTATTACATAAAGTCATATTACAGCTTTATTCTCATAAAATTAAGCCTATTCTTGTGATACTACGACTTTATTCTTGTATGATTTCACTCTCAAAATCTTAGGGCTTTTATTCTCGTAATATTGTTGTTATTTGTGTTTTTGTTTAGGTTTTTTTGTTTTGTTTTGTTTTGTTTTTTTTTGCATGGCCTTAAGTTCTCCGTCTCTTGCGACACTTTTAATTCTGTCAAAATAAAATTCCGTTCAAATCCGTCCCACCTTCTGCATTTCCGGCGGCGTGCTCCGGGCGGCGCTGTACTCGTGGACCAGCGAGCGCACGTGGCAGTTGGCGCGCACAGCCGTGCTGTGGACCCTCTGCCAGCGGCCTTTCTCCAGCCGCTGGAACATCTTGCCCAGCTCCGTGCTGACCACCAGCGCCCGGCGGAGGAGCGTCTGCAGGTTGTTCCTGGCCACGTGGTCGCCCGCGCCGATCCCGGACGTCACGATGAGCTCCCCCTGGTGGGAGTCCTCGTCCACGCCGATGGGCTTGGCCTGGAGGACGCACATGCACTCCACCTCGGTCATGTGGCGGAGGTCCTCCATCCACCGCTGGACTGAGTCCACCTGCAGGGTCTGCATGCGGGTGCTGGAGGGGGAAAAAATGAAAAATTTTGATTCTTGTACGTTTGAGAAATCCTTTAAAGGGACAGTGGTATATATTTTCCAAGCACATGATACCATTTTATACCTCAGTCAAGGACCTATGTTACCTTCAGGTGTTATGAAAATGCTGGAGATATAAAATATGACTTAAAAAATGATTTCATGATTTAACACCCTGACACTGGGCCTGTTTCTTTAAGAAACTCCCGTTCTTTTTGAAACTCCGTTTTCAGAAAGTCGTCACATCATGGCTCCTCTATTAACCCTCTCACTACGTTTTCACCAACGTTTCATTGGGAAGTTCCTATAATGAGCTCAGCAGATTCTCAGTTTCACCATTTGCTAATTACTGCTGGCTAGTCTGAAGGAGCTGAGTGGAGGGCTGGTCTGTCCGCCTTTGAGGATGAAGCTCCTCGGATCTGCAGCTGCAAGGTTTCTTAGCTTCTACCTCTGGGCCTCTGAGCAGCTCTCCCCTTCGACTGCCCCCCTCAGCTCCTTCAAACTAGCCAGCAGCAATTAGCAAACACCTGGTGAAACTGTGCATCAGCTGAACTCCTTACAGGAGCTACCTGTCAGTCCAGTGCTCCAACCAACACTTGTAAACATGTTGACTTCCAGAAGGCGGAGTGTCAGAAAGACCAGGAGTTTTTAAAGAGACAGAGGCACCAATTTCAAGGTGTTAAAGTATCAAGTCAATTTTCTTCTAAGTCATAGCATTTTTATAGCAACGGAAGTTAACATAGTTACTTGAGGCTGCCCCTGAACGTCAAGTTTAAGGTGGTATGCTTAAGTTTTAAGAAAGTTTAATAAAACAAAGTTCACCTTCACTTGTTCTGAATGTGAACCTTTTGAACTGAAGGTTTGCCAACCACAAAAAAACGAACAAACAAACTGTTCTTGGTCGCAAACTAAACATCCGTCGCAGCAATCAATGTGTGCCTCACAGGGCAATCCCATCAATACTCGCTAGCTTTTGTTTTTGTTAGCTCAACCCCTCAGTGAGGCGGCAGCTCCAGCAGGTAAACACTCCCACCCTCTTCAATCTCTCCCAGCGCTGACCCTGATGACCGGAGGCTTTGGGGGGGCGACGGTGAACCCGAGGCTTCCTGGAAGGAGCTGGATTTGACGGCCACGGCGACCGGCCCCGCTCCGAGTCAACAGAGGAGGTTCTCTCATGAAGATGGGTACTCGCCGCCTTCGCTCACTGGCCTCTTCCTTTTCATTTGTTTTATTTTACGTTTATCGCCTTGTAATTGTTCATCTTTTCACAAATCGTCTTTTTGCCTCCCGGCGCTGCGCGCGCGCTCAAGACGTCCGGATGTAAACATTAACATGCAACATATCTACCTGCCATTGCCACACTGAGCAGCGTGTACACGAGCGCAACTGACAGCGCTAAGACCCTCCCCACAACTCTGATTGGTTGTTTCTGACCAGGCACGGTGCATTTCTGCAGATGGCAGTAGGAGCACAGGAAGGAGGAAGAGAAACTCCACAGATTCTTTTCCACAGATAATTTTTTTCATATTGTAATGTGACAACATGGTGACGATTGACGATTTGAACAAATATATATATATATAAAACCCTTCTTTCTAAAAGTCACATACGGCAGGATGAAGTTTCAGAAACTTCTTTGCTGTACAACATTCTCATTTAATCTCTGTAATGCTAGAAAGGAGATAAAGATCCAATAAGCTGTGAATGTAGAGTGGAATAAATAACGACGCAGTGTTACGGGGAGTAAGGGTCATTTATAAGGAGCTTGTTGCACTAAGTGGGGTAAATGGCCTCACAGTGACAATGGAAGCCCCTGAGAATGGATGAGGCTCAATGTTTAGTTGCTGTCTGAACAAAGTTATTTCTCCCTAAACGATCCTGGTTGTCAAAGAAAGCTGAGCCACACTTCTGTTTTGTGACTCCTTCTGCTGTTTTCGGTGTGTCATATTGTTAAACACTTGTAAGCCGTGCTACATGACCAGGTTTGCCGGGGCGCGATCACACAGAGGCGAGTCACGGTTTGAGTCAAATTACCCCCAAAGGGTTGATCATTCGACACCATCGTAACTGAAGAGGACGCGGCGAGATGCTGCAGGTTCTCAGCGTTTTAAGGTCTTTCAGACTCATCTTAACAAGAAGTGGCATTTCAAACAAACACACTTTATAGAAGTGTCTTCGCTAAGTACTTGGTTTAGGACGTTTTGGCAGCTCCGGCCTCAGGTCTCTTTCGGGAAGGGTTGGCACAGCTTTCCTCTTAAAGCTTTTCTTCTTCTTCTTGGCAGAAGTGATCAAACTCAATTAGGGTGGAGTGCGAGTGGCCGTGTACGTCTGCTTTTACGTCTCCTCAAAAGTCTTTAATTAAGCGCCGCTACAGACTCTGGATGCTGGAGTATTTTCGAAGATTTCCTAAAACCCGTCCTAAGGTAGTTCTTGCAGCTGAGCCTCTTGATCTGCTGCTCGATCCTGACCAAGAGCCTTGCCTTTCTGCAGAACAAGGGCTTCAAATATACCAGCACTCATTTGACATATTTGAGCAAATCTTCATGGGGTAAGAATCTTGACCTTAGACTGAGCTGGTCTGAGTTTATCATGAGATTTTCTCCGGGTACTCCAGTACCATTGCCTACTGTCCCAAAAACAACCCCACTGTTTTTTCACAATTAGCAGCTCTATGTAGCATTTTTGAGAAATTTCGAGTGACTTATACACAAACAAATAAAGCTCAAACTGGTGAAATACACAATGTCTATCAACAGTGAACAGCAGACGATGGGAAGAGAGAATCAATAAATTTAGCTGCAGCTCATGGCTTCCCTGCTTATTACCCAATTATTTTGTACCATGAGTATCCAGTGTCTGAAGACACGAGAGCTCGACTACATAGAAATGTGTTGTTTATTACATAATAATTAGGTTAATTAGGTTATCCAATCATCAGATTAGTTCTAAATGCTATTATGCCAATTCAGTTCTTTACTACCGTGGCCTACGGACGGTGATATTGGCGTTAGCGTCTGTGCTGTTGCGTCGTTTTTAGCATTGAGATGCTATTTTAGGTTTGAATAGCTGCGGCAATAGGTTAGCTCCTTTTAGCCAAACCACAACATAACAACAACAGTATTTTCCAGAATTGCATCAGGTTGTTTTCTGAAGCAAATGTTAAAGCCCCAGTGGCCGAAGACCAGCAGCTTCGTCGTTCATCGCCGTCGTCTGCAGACGTCAGATGCGCGTCAGAGCTACCAGCGTTCCAGAAACGTGTGAATACGGAGGTTCCAGGCCAAAAAAGCAGTTCAAAAATTGCCTCAAAATTTAAAACATCAATTTTATCAAAAATAAATCAAAGGAAATGTTATAGTTTATTACTCCAAAGTTGTGTGTAAAAAGTAGTGCCGAGCTCAACAGTTTCTTCTGAGAGCGACATGTTCGGTAACGGGCCCGTTCCCACCCAGGGCGATGATTTGCCAACGTTCCCTTCCGTTCTACAAAAAGTACGGCTTTCTATGGTTTTGGACTAATGGATAGTGTGTGTGCGTGCGTGTTTTGCATAACAAAATGTAGAGCTTGAAAACCCGCAATGCAATTTACTCTTCTGTGTCATCCTTGATTCTACAAAATAATAAAACAAAAACAAATTTAGTCTCGAGGACGGGGGAAGCAGGCAACGGAATAAAGAGTCTGATTGTTCGCCCCAAACCAAATGTGACCATTTCACGCCATCTCTCTCAGTTACATAACCGGTCTCACATGAGGATGAACCCGTCCTGATTTACACCCCCCTCCGCCTCCCAACGAGCCACAAAACATCACCCTCACAAAAATAATAAGCGGTTTGTTTTCCAAAGGAGGGGAAGCGGTGCGCTACGGCTAATAGGGAATGACAAATATTTACATGTATGGCCAAGAGAGGGTCGGGCGACGGCGGCTCTATTATCTCGTTGAGCGGCGGGATCCTGGGGACACGAAGCAGGTAGCTGTGACGGCCGTGGAGAAACGTGGTTCAAGGCTGCAAATGTGGATTTGTTTGATGTGTTGCTTTTGTTTTTTGATGACTACGTCTTCATTGGTAGGTAGAGATTTTGTACATAGAGGTGAAACTGGATATTGACGTACACCTTTCCAAAAACACACATCAACTTTTTTCTTTCTTTCTGTCAAACAACAGAGAGCAAACCAGGGGTGTCCAAACGTTTAGTCACATCAACCGAATTGTCGGGTCAGAAGGCAATCATTGGCTGACGATATTAAAAAAAAAAAAAAAAAAAAAAAGGAAATACAGTTTTTAGCAAAAGAAATGGGAGTTCCTTTGAAACTGGCGTCTTTTCATTAAGCTAATTTATTTTCAGAACTTCAATTTGCGCAGTTCTATATGTAGTTACTAGAAACACAGCTATCAGTCGCTCCTACACGTGTGATTAAATGAGATATTTTGGCTTATTTTAATTGTACGCAGGTCTTTGAATGTCCTGTGAGGAAATATATTTGCCCATTTATCCATAACATCTGGAACTTTCAATATCTAGCAGTCGTTTTCGTAATTTTCCGGCTCCTCTGATTAATTTCACTTCCTGCTACGGCGAGAGAGAAATTATCGTAATAACCCGACACTGACTGGAAAGCGCAACGTCTCCCCTTCCAGAAACCGTTGGAATTTTTCCCATAGTACAACGTGTGGCGGGATTGCGGTACTGCAAATATGGCCGGATCGTCGTCCAAACATTCGGCCCAGAAGGGTTAACAAGTCCCTCTGATAAATGTCAACAGTGAAATTCGGTCCTCCTTCAGCTGTTAATGAATTCAACTTCTGGATGAGTCACTTCTTAATTTGGATGTGCTCAAGTAGAGAGTTCATACTGAAAGTACTTCAGGCACATGGCGTTCTGACGGAGCGGTCCTCGCTGTGAACTCTGAGTTCAGGGATGACGAGCTGACTCGATGTTTGAAACTATCAGGGGGCTTGTTACTTTACAACTATAGAGAAAGTCTTTGTGTGTGTGTGTGTGTGTGTGTGTGCGCGTGTGTGTGTGTGTGTGTGTGTGTGTGTGTGCTATTTTAAAGTTATAAAACCATTTTCTCACTCCAGAGCAAGGTGTTAGCAAAATGAGCCCCATTGATGCTTCTCCGGTTTACCACGAATCAGAAGCTCCTGCCAGCTGCTCTGTTTGTCCATGTGAAAATGAGCTGTAAAAAATGAGCAGTTTGGCACGAATCAATTCCAGCTAATTAGGCTGAACATGCGGAAAAAAACACTTTGATCAGTTACATAATTACGTTTTGAAATGACCCAGAAGATTAAAAAAAAAAATCTGAACAATAGTCGTTTAAAAGAAGGAAAGAATGAAGATTGTTTGGCCACAAATCTGGGAAATTGGCAGACCAACTTTATATGCTTTCTCTTTTGTACAGACGTGGAGATTACTAGCCGATCAAATGGTTATGGATGTAGTGGCTGTTAAATGTATTTTCTGTTCTATTCCTGCTCGTGCTTTGAAAACATATTTGGAGTTTGACGCATTTTTGAAGCATAGTTTCTTATTTTTCGACCACCAGTTCCCGATGTTTCTAATCTAGTTTATATTTATTGTTTCGCAGTGCAAATCTGAGTCTCGTTGTAGCGTTTTGTAACATAACAATTTTCCTGTACTTATGCATGTGTGTGACTTTGTACAAACTGTAAGAAATTCTTGTAAAAAAAATGTTGTCAAATACGTTCCGTTACGGATTTTTTCATCCATAAATCCATATTTTCGGACAGTATTTTTTTTTTCGTTGTAATTAATTTTGTCATCGAAAGTCAAAGATTTTTGACTTTTAAAACTCAGAAATCTCTTTTTTTTTTAAATAAAAATTTCTAAGATTAATCCCAAAAATTCAGATTTTTTTTCTAGCAAAATTTTCAACTTTTCAAGCTTTTTTTCCTCAAACATTTGAGTTTTTTATAGCACAGACACAAACGTCTGTGTTCTTCTAGAACATTTCTAAAGATTAACCTAAAAATTTCAGGGGGGGTTTATACCAATTTTTGTCATTTTCTCCAAAAATGACAAGTTTTTTTTTTCCAAACTTACCAATTTTTTCTAGAAAATTTCTGACATTAATCTTCAAAGCCTCTTATTTCTCCTCTCCCCCTGATTTTATACCCACAATTTCCCCAATACGCCGTCATAAACATATCAGCCGCACAGACTCAGCAAATTCTCACAAAGCACAGCAAAAAGTAGAGAGAATCCACGCTTGCTTGACAGACTTGACAGACTCCCACATCATAGGGTGTGAGTCAAGTTTGGTTACGGCTAACAAAAAAAAAAAAAAAAAAGAAAAAAAAAGAAAGAAAGACAATCTTCCACATGAAAACTCGCTCTCTGCCTTAATCCCTCACTGTGTGCAGTCTGTGGGTCAAGCCACGTTGTGTAACGAAGACGGTAACCGTAAACGACAACATAAATGTGCTTCAAACTACAACGAGTCACAACGATTTTACTACGCCGGCGTCCTCCAAAGGGTCGTGCGGCGGCGTTGGCGCTCACATCAGACGGACAGGTGCGAGGCCAAGCTTTACAACGTGGCCGTTACGGGGTTTTCTCTTGAGGGATCGGAGTTGCTGGCTGGTCTGGCTCTGGAGGCTTCCTGTGATGCGGTGGCTATGAATTACGCCTCACAGTGATTAATACGGGCAGCGTTATGTCCGCTTCATCCCACGTGATGCGCGGTCTTAGCACCAGGCCACCGCGTCGACAGTGAAAAAAAAAAAGTTGCCCCACACCGGGAAAATAACAGGTTTGAGACGCGGATTAAGGAGGCAAAGCACACTGTGAAATTATAGCACGCTTCCCACTGATCTGGATTTTCCAAACTGTTAAATTTATAGTTTGGAAAGTTTAATGTGGTCTGATGAGGTAAACGAGAACATCGTATCCTCCGACTATTTTCATAATCCATTCATGCTGCTTTTTTCAGCACATTAAGTTGTGCTGAAAACTTAATGTGTTTAAATTGATCAATTAGATAAATAACATGTTAATTAACCAAAAGAGGGGGAGTACATGCCAAAAAAGTTCAACATTTGAAGACGAGGCTAAAAAAAAACCCAAAAAACAACTTCTAGAAAAAAACCTGAAAAGTCCAAAATTTGTTACAAACAAGTTGTGACAAATTGTTTTAGTTTAACCTTTTGAGATTAATCACAGACATAAAATTGTTAGATTTTATCTGAAGATAACTTACATTTTGATGTTCATCTCAGAAATTTTTGAGTTTTCAAGTTTCAGATTTTGTTGGGGGCAAATTTCTATCTACAATGGCCTTAACACTCCAGGGTTAAGGCCTTTGACCGGCCTGTCAAATTTGCATCAATATTGAACTGCAGTTGGGGGCCACACAAAACCAGCTCAAGGACTGTTAACGGCCCCCGGGCCTCACCTTGGACATCTAAGGGACTGTATTTACACGCCCTGTGGTGCGCGTAATCTAACATGCCAATAAGTGATGGGGTGAAGTTTGAGGTTAGACGTCGTCTGAGACAAAGAGACTGAAAAATGGGAGAACCAGAGTCGGCGTGTTTTGTCTTCGCTGATTTTGGCCTTGGCTGCACATTAAAAGTTGCGAGAAACATCTGGAAGTCAGATGTCTGCCGTGGCCGCCAGGATTTTTTTTTCTACCAGAGGTTCAGAGGTTCAAACCATGTCCTACCAACGTGCCGCTTTTTCAACTCGACCTCTGGAAAATCAAGGCCTGCCTCGTGCGTTCGCTTGCTCCTTGTCCCCGTTCGCTGAGTTCAGTCGTCACTGAACGTCCGATCAGAGCGACGTCGTGTGGGCCGAGCTTCTTAGTCCTCTCCAAGGGAGCGTTTTCGTTTCGCGTTATTCGGTCGTTAGCTGAGCAAAATTGCATTTCCATTCATTTTGGTCCCTTTAATGTCTTTGTCTTTAATTCTTTCTGAGACATTATTTCTACCTCCAGCTAAAGCCAAAGCCACACTCATCGGTCCACAAAACCTTGAGCGTCATTTTGCCCACATTTCCAGTCTGTCTGCCCAGAAGGACTGCGGTTCTGTGGTGGAGTTTAGAAATGCTTTCCATTTGTTCCTCACTGACCCCCAGGCATCGGACCGGGATGATAAAGCTCCACAGACATTAGACTCCTTCCTGCTCTCAGTATGTGTTTATGAAATCCTCTATTGGCAGAGTGTCTCCGATCTGGATACAGGAAGATATGAAACAGATTGCAACGTGAACGCTCCTATGTTTTATTTGTCAAATATCGTTTCTTAGGTCGCCAATAAAAGAGATGAATAGAAAGTCTAGCAAAAAATATGCCTCTTTGGCTTGATTGATTCTGATGACTTGATGAACAAGTCAAACAGCCTTGGCACACGAGGTACAACTGAGGTACAACTCAGAAAGTTGGAATAAACTTTGCAAATTAAAAGTAGTTTTTGATGAATAACAACCTTTAAGCAGGTCACTCACAAAAAGACATTTTCACCTCGTGTTAAAATATAAAGATGGTAATTTTTCACTAAGACTTTGCTGTATAGGGTGAATCATCAAATTCATGAAACCATGTACTAAATCACCAAAATCTAATTGTTTCTCCTTGGCAGATTTTACAGATTTTTTTCAACATGACTGTCTCAAGTTGAAAATTTTCAGAAATTTTTAGATTGATCTCAAAAGTTTTTAAGGAAAAAAAAAAAAAAAAGTGGAAATTTCTGAGTTTCAAAAACTCAACAAAAATTGCTTGAAAAATCTTAGAAACATTTTTTTTCTAGCAAATGTTTCACTTTTCAACTCTGATTTTAAAAAAAATGGAAATTCACTGCAATTGTTTTCTGCTCGCAATGGTCTTAACATGAACATTAATACTTTTTATTTTTAATCAATAAAAAGATTGATTAAAATCCCAAAAGTCAAATTACTATCAACATAATTGTCTTGGAATGGAAAATGTTCACTAGAACACAAATTACTTTTGCAAGAAATAAACCATTTATATTTTTACGAAACAATCAAGTTGGAAGTGCGTTCAAATCAAACCACCTGTTGACACGTGCCTTTTTATCCATGCACATTATGCCTCACATCAGAATACAAAGACACAACAGAAAACTATCAATTGTCAGACTTTTCCCGATCGAAGAAGTGCAGATTGGGCAGAGAAGTCGATCTGGGCTTGATTTTGCTGCAGAAACGGTTGACAAAGACGTGCGTGAGACACGGACGCCGAATGAAAGATCGTTTCCCATCTGGGTTTGCAATTTATTTGAACACAATTAAGCCGTTGGGTGGTTTTCGTCACTTGATTTATTGAGTGTTAGTGAGCCAGGCGCAGCTCAAAAGGGACTTATGGTAGAGGGGGGCATGAGATAAAGGCAAAGAAGTCATTTACATCACTTCTTTGTTTGCGCGCCCAGTTGTCTACGGCGTCGGTGACGGCTCCACTGATCTCAAGTCCAAGTTTATTCAGCGCACTACGACCAAACGTGAGTTCAGAGTAGACAAACATGGCTGACCGGGAAGAAGCAATGGCGGTAATGTAGTTTGTGGACTATACTTAACAGAGATGTCCCTCGTGTCCACTGGATTTTGGTTTCTCCTTGGTGTCTCCGTGAACTTGCTTTCTGATTGGCTAGCAGACTGCGTGCTGGTTAGTAATCAGGGAGCACCACGCATGGTGCGTATTGGGCTAAGACAGTCGATCGTGATGAATTTCCCAGATTTCTGACGGCCTTCTGAATGGACCAGATCACTCTTTCCACACCCCACACAACAGGTAGATTATTAAGAGAGACATCCTGAAAATCAGAGTGTCCTCCAGATCGTCACAGGGGGAAAAATCGGGTCAAGAATCGACATAATTATTGGCATAAAATAAGGATGTTACACCACAGGTGGAAAAACACAGTGGACCATCTGAGTGTCTTTGGAAAATTATAAATGACTGAGTTGTCACTCAGGATGTTTGTGCATCAGAGCCAATTTCTAGGGAACCTTAGGTAATCTGATGTTCTTGTGCTCCCAAACCATTCATGCCTGATTTCTGAACTCATAGATCACCTCACACCAGATCTGAAACAGTGAAAATCTGCGTTGGTCTTCCCAAACCACCGACAGATCCTGAACTACCCCCTGTCTGCTTCCCCCCACCGGCGTTCCTTCAAGCCAGCGTCTTTATTTAGCGAACACTTGCCACTTGCCTCATCGGCGACGACGAGAGCGAGCTGCTCTGCCTGGAGCTGCTCTGAGGGGTCGGCGTTCTCTCCGAGGCCATTTTACTTCAGTTCAGCATCTGAAATGCAACATACATCATAATCACAAAAGATGCACAACATTTGTGGGGGGTTTTTTTGTTTGTGTTTTTTTTTTTGTTGTCTTTTCAGCTCAAATTTGCATCATCGGTCAATGATTTTCTGGATCCACTGAAGGGAGAAAAGCATCACACACACACACACACACACACACACACACACAGCGTCTGATTACATATCCTGCATCCTCTGAGCCGTTTCCCTGCCGCTGCAGCGTTGTCCACAACAATATCTCCTTATTGATCTACCTCCAAGCATTCTATTCTTGTCAAAGAGCTTTCCCCCCCCCTCCAAGTAATTTCATTATCAATAACCCGCACCCCCACCTCCCCTTTTTAAATAGAAGTAACCCACTGGTGTGCCAGTGGAATAATATTTCTTATCTTCTAATTTATTGGCTGGCTGCCAGCCAGTGACTCTGGCGTTTGTTTGTTGTTTTTTTTTTTGAGCAAGGAGGCTGACGCTTCTAAGTGCTCGCAACTTTATTCCACTGTTTTATTGATGAATCCCACTTAGATTAGTCCATCTTCAATTGGGAGAAGCCACAGTTTGCCTCCCCGCAGCCCCTCCGGCCTCCTGTCTGTGCCGTGCTCCAACCCTTTTAGTTAATTATGTCTTCCAGAGGTGTGACTACATGCTTTATGTTTGTCGTGAGGCGTAATTAGCAGGCAGTTAAGCAAATGAGACCTTTTTTTTTTTTGTCCTACCTCGGATATTTTCCTGTACTTTTGTGACAACACAAAGTTTCCTGTCGCCAATAGATTTAGGCCCGGTCCGCACGTGAACGGGTACCTTGTGAAAACATGTTCATTTGTATGTGTTTTAGCCTTTTATCCATACAGTTTCGCCAGAAACTGTTATTTCTGAAAAGTGGATGTGTTTAGTGTGCACATTGGGAAACCGAGTGTTACGTTCCTGCAAGTTCCTACGCAGTTTCGCTCGACTCTAACTCCCTCCTGTTCGCCGTCTGGGTTTCCTCAAATTCACTTGGATTTCTTCGGTAGAATTTCAACTGGGCCAATCAGCGAACAGAAGCAGTTGCGAACGATGATGTTGATTTTCTGAGCTGTTTAAGAATCATAATCTGCCTGCAGTTTTAGCAACGGCAGTGGAAGAGACATCGAATCGTCATCAAGCCTCGTTAGCGACGGATAACATTTAAAACATCGGCAGAGTCGAAGCCTCCAGCTGGTAAGTGTTTATCAATTCCTAACAGGAAGTCCTGGTTGTTTTTGAAGCAATTTGATTGGCTCACATAGGTGTTTGCTTTGTGTTATACTGCCCCCTACGTGTTTGGCATGTTAAAAACAAGAGCTCAGTGGTGTATTTGTAGATATTTGTGTGGATGAAAACATTCCTGAAATTGAAACCGTGTCTATGATATATATATTTTTTAAATGATGTGGGGGAGATATTTGTTTTTATAAATACACGGCGCACAGCTTCAGGAAGAGAAAAGCAACAAAAGCACTTGAGAGGAGAAAGGAACCAAACCTCCACAGGAACAGATTTTTGATCGCTTAAAGTCACGTGACAGAACAGCCGACTGGTTTCTAAAGGTTCAAAAAATTAAATGATAACGCAGAAGTCACTTCCTGCGTCGTGTTGTTTGTTCTGAACGTGCCGAAGCTCCACGAGTTAAGTAACTATGAGCAGCGAGGGAATAAACGAGTCAGTGATTTTGTTGATTCAATACCCGAATGGATGAACGGGTGATTGGATCTGCACACAGAATAGACACAGGGATGTGAGGAGGGAGAAGGGGAGAGGGCGGGGGAGCTTTTAACTGCAGTCTTGGCAGAGCTCCTCTGGGGGCCATTTTTAGAGAAAGCATCACAGTAATTCAGAAATGATACCGGAGCTGTGCCAGCACCACAGAGGACTGGCACACCGAGGCGGTTTCTGTCGAAGGGACGAATAATCCATGACTTTTGGTTCCGTGGCAACGGAGCAGAACGCAACAAAACAAAGAGAGGATGCGGGTTAAATTACCTGCTACAACTGTCGCAACGAAAGTGTGGCTGAATCATACGGGCCCCTATAATTGTGGAAAGGGTCAAAGCCATCAAGTCGGAGTCGCTGCAGATTCCATTACACGAGCCTTCGGCTCATTATAGCGCTCTTCTGTGGATTAGCCTATAAATGAAGATGAGTTGTTCAATCAAGCAATTTAGTCCTGGACACTTAGAGTGTGTCACTAAGTGCTGCGTTAAGGACCATTACACTGAAAGTGATCACTTGGCCCTGTGTCGTGAGCCACCTCACATGGTTCTGTTTCGGTTCTATGTTCTGTGCACAGTGTCCACAGACGGTGTCCACAGTGTCCACAGTAAAACGTCTACATATTCTTGCAGTCATGAATGTGATTTCAGACCTTACAAAAAGTTCCTTGGAGATTTAGGCTTGTTGTGGGATATTTATGTGCAATATGCATCTGCCCTGGTGAAAAATTATTACACCAAGTATGTTCAATTTGAACATATTTTGTGTGTAATTCAAAGCATACTGAAATGAATCATTTAAAGTCAGCGTTAAGTGAATTTTAAAACGTTTTATTTTCAAATAGATGTCTTTTAAATATCTTTCAAACACGTGTTTTAAAGATATTTAAAATATCTTCAAGTTACACTTGAGCAAATACATATTTTGTTCACTTAAACTGTACTTTTATTTCATATATTGTTAAAAGGAATATATGTATATAAAGTATATGTGGCGTAATTATATTTATGTTTCATGTCAAAATGTCAAAATAGGTGAAAGCATGCTTTTAGTGTACTTTGTATATATTTATAGATAGTAAATTTGATACTTAGTCTACTTAAAATGTACTTACACAAATGTAAGTATTTGAAAAATACTACAGTATCTTTTCCACTAGGATGAGCCTGTAGATACGTTGCTCCCCGATGGAGGGTAAAAAAAAATAAAATAAAAAAAAAGGCTCGTCGACAATGGCTGTCTTGCTTTTAACTGTCAGTGTGACGCACTAAATCTTAAATGTAGGGATAAAATAAAAGAAAGAGGGATTCTTTGTTATTAACGTTTAAATGAGTTAATCAATCACTGCTGTTTTCAGACGATCACTAATGAACAATCACAAATAACACTGCAATGGACTGAACGTCCTGTTCTTTGTGAGGGAAACGTTTCGCGTGTTTTTTCGGTGTTAAATGCCGATGCGTCGGTGGAGCTGTTGTCAGTCAGTTTCTATGGCAACGGGTCTGGGCGTAGCGTAACCGGCGAGAAAAAAGGCGAGCTTTCGAGTTGCTCTCAAATAAAAACGACAAGCATTCACGGCTGCAATGAACAGACGTAAACCTCTGGCTCAAACGTCACAGCGAAAACCCCGAAGCTGCACTTCTAATAAAATCAAGGCCCTGCGCTCTCGGTCACCAGGGCTGAACGTAACACAGAACGTTTCCTGACCATGTGGTCAGTAACAACAGTGGTTTTTTTTTTTTTTTTTTTTTTCTGTCCCAAACATTTCTCTTTATGTCCCGGCTGAAACCCGAGCTGGCCCAGAGGGTTGAGGGTCCCCCCCACAGCCCCCACCCACCCCTCCCGCGTCAGGTTGCCGTGGTGAACATGTGGTTTGAAGGTAAGTCAAACAAAGGACACCTCTGTCTGAGTCACATGCTGAGAGTAATAACAGACTTATATGTAGGAGCAATCACTAGGTGTGTTCAGAGACGTACTGAAGCATGTGTTGAATGAATTTACATCATCGTTTCTGGGCTGCACAGTGGCGCAGTGGGTAGCGCTGTTGCCTTGCAGCAAGAAGGTCCTGGGTTCGATTCCCGGCCCGGGGTCTTTCTGCACGGAGTTTGCATGTTCTCCCTGTGCATGCGTGGGTTCTCTCCGGGTTCTCCGGCTTCCTCCCACAGTCCAGAAACATGACTGTCAGGTTGATTGGGCTTTCCAGATTCTCCTTAGGTGTGTGTGTGCGTGGTTGTTTGTCTTTGTGTTGCCCTGCGACAGACTGGCGACCTGTCCAGGGTGTACCCCGCCTCTAGCCCGGAACGCAGCTGGAGATAGGCACCAGCAACTCCCGACCCCGT
>VMRN01000148.1:0-180020 GCA_010277015.1 Poeciliopsis turrubarensis | reverse complement strand
GCACAGTGGCGCAGTGGGTAGCGCTGTTGCCTTGCAGCAAGAAGGTCCTGGGTTCGATTCCCGGCCCGGGGTCTTTCTGCACGGAGTTTGCATGTTCTCCCTGTGCATGCGTGGGTTCTCTCCGGGTTCTCCGGCTTCCTCCCACAGTCCAGAAACATGACTGTCAGGTTGATTGGGCTTTCCAGATTCTCCTTAGGTGTGTGTGTGCGTGGTTGTTTGTCTTTGTGTTGCCCTGCGACAGACTGGCGACCTGTCCAGGGTGTACCCCGCCTCTCGCCCGGAACGCAGCTGGAGATAGGCACCAACGGCCGTTTACGTTAACTCAATGTTTTGTCACCTTCCTAAAATAATTTTTTCATGTCATTTTTTTCCAACGGTGAATCGTTTTTGTTTAATTTTTCATAAGAAATAAGTGATGTGTTTTTTTGTTTGTTTGTTTTTTTTCCCCCCAAAATCACCTTTGGAAAAACAATGACTTTAGGAAGGTCACAGTTTTGAAGCGTGACCAACATGGACTGAACAGCTTCGCTAACTTCCTCTGCTGCCATTGCTAAAACTGTAGGCAATTCAAAAACAGCTCAGAAAATCAATGTCTTTGGGTAACAGCGTCTCCTTCTCGTCCCTGATTGGCCAGTCAAAAAAAAAAAAAAAAAAAACCGTCACCGGAGGAATCAAAGTAAGCGATGAAGCCATAGACATGGGAATTCAGTAACGAGGCAAAGCGAGACCCTCTTTCCTCGCATTTCTCTTCTTTTGTTCCACAAAACTTGCCATATCACTTCATTTAAAAAAAAAAAAGAAGTTCAGTCTTCCTTATATAAGCTGTGGTAAAATAGAATACCTCTGGTTAAAACCACCGAATGAATCCAAAACCTGATTTGCAGAAAACAAAATACCACAGTCGTCGGGTTCTGCTTCACTGTCATGCCAAAGGCTTTGGGTTTGTGTTCAAGTCGAACAGAGAAGTCAAACATGGTGGAGCAGGAGGAACAAGTAAAACCACTCACCATTTCTCAGAGGTCAGCGCTGGCAAGAATCGGCGCGATGGGAGTTCAAGATGAAGCGAGAGCTGTGATGCTCCTGAGTCTTCAGCGGCCCTGATTATGTTTCACGTAGTTTGGATTCGTTTCCAGACGGCTCTGGCTCAAAACGCTACATGTCCACCTGACGCTCCAGCGAATGGGAAGCCTCCGCTACGCCGGTTGCCTTCGGGTGCCGAGTTTTATAGAAGGCGGACACCCTGCGGACTGGCCTCTCAATAACGCTGCTGTCCTCGTCTCATTCGGACGGAGACTGGATTCGCAGGGGAAGACAGCGGTTGCAGTCTCACCACAGAGCTGTCATGTGGGGACAAAAAGAGAGCGAGATCGGCCCTGTATGATTGCCTGGGTGGGAACAAGCTGGAAGATGGTTGTGCTGAGCCGTGGAGTCAGCATTCCCATCCCACACATGAAGTGGGTTAGCTCAAAGTGGGGCCTTGTGCTTGGACAGAGAAAGCCACACAGGGTATAACGCCCCGATAGCTTTAATGCTCGGTGAGTCAACGCGAGTTTCCCCTCATTTATCACCAAAACTGACAAACAGTGGATCGGGTGTCTACATCGCAATTGAATTGCTACGATTTCAGAATGTGATGGAAAAAGATGGGAAGAGAAAGCAGAGGTACGAGACGACGTGGATTAATCGAATGACTCAAGCTGAAACTAAACAAAAAGTCAGGTTCTGTCAGCTTAGGCACGCTCAGCCTAATCAAAAAGCGAAATGCTGTTTCACAAAGCGGTGTACTTTACAAAGGCTGCCACTGCTTTGTTACAATCATTTTGTAGAAACCTTCAGAGTTCATGACTTTTTTTGTGTCCAGACGCGACAACCTCGCCACTATCTTAATACAGCTAAATGCAGAGCATTCCTCAGATAGCGCTGGCATGGAAAACCTATTTTAAGTGACAGCTGGCGTTTTCAGGCAGGGCTGGATGTTTGTCTCAGCGTTTGCCCTGCGATGAACTTTTGATCCTGGTGGGACATTCCCCACTTCTTGACTGTGTACCAACCAAACCTCGTGGAAATCAAACACGGGCAACCCTAACCCTAACCCTAAGGTCCTAAAAAGTTATGGTTCAAAAACTAAAACGTTTCCTGTTTCAGCGCTCCCACAGTTTAAAGTGTTTTTTACTGGGAATGTAAAAACAAAACATGGAAAGGAATTTCCTCTCAGCCTATTTTGGATTTTAGCAAGACAGAAAATCCTTGATTGATTGGGAGAACAATGATACCTTCCTGTGCTCACGAATGTTTCAAATGCACCAGAGTTTACTAAAACCGAAGCGAGACCTGGGTTTTTGGACAAGACACGGTTTGGTTTCTTGGTCACATTCATGAACTTCAATGTAAAAAAGACAAATACTTTTAAAAAAACGGTGAAATACTTTGTGTCGTATTGAAGATTTTCCATTGTAATGAGATTATGTCAGAAGTAGTTTTTCTCTCATTACAAATTTTAGCCATATTATTATTACCTCACTGTCCTAAGTTGCAAAATCAGTCCAACGACCACAAGTGGCCTCTCGGCCGCACTTGGGACCCCAAACAGGACCATAAGGTGTTTAAAGCGTTATTATTATTTTTTTTTTCCATGTCTAACTTTGCGTAGATATTCATTTCACCTGAATATAGGGACCAAAAACAGTCAAATGCGTATTTGTTGTTTCTGATAACAGCTGCAAGAAAAAAACCCCAAAAACTTGACATCTTCCAAAGTTCTTCCCACGTTCTGTTAATGACCAGGTCCAGAAGCCGGAGTAAACCCGGGCAGCTCCCATCAGCCCGGACGGAAACACAAAGACACACAACAGCACATTCTGCTAAAGCTGCGCTGTAGCTCAGGTTGGCTAATGATAGAAAAATCATGTCAACATCCTGACACGTCTCAGGGAGGATGATGGGGCTCGGTGGCGTCACAGGTTTCAACGCGGCGCGCTGTGATGTCAGGAATAAAACGTGTGGGAGGATGGAGACGTTGCATTTCTCCCCTCCTCCCCCGTGTATTTTTAAAACAATAAGAGGGCAAGTTTGGAAAGGGAAGTGGTGGTGGTGGGAAAATAAAAAAAAAAAATAATAAAAAAAAAAAAAAAGTTAAAGGAAGTGGAAATGTCGAGAAGATGACAGCTGGAGATGGACTGTGGATTCATACAGGTAAGAAAAAAGCGACACAAACCCTCTTGTCACTTGCGGTTCTTCACAATGGGGAGTTTTTGACTGGAAAAGTTTCACAGTAGAAACATTTCTGATTTGATTGCAGAAATGTAGAGATTTTAGAGTTCTGCTTGAATCAGCCAAAGTCTCTTTGGGGTTTGCGGTGAAAACGCAGTTCAGCACACGCCCATCAGGCGTAACATTATCAACACAACGCGACGTTTACTCCTGTAGACGTCTGTTGGGTCAGAGATATAATGGTTCATGGGCGACCGACGAACCAACGTATGCGGCAACATCTTTACATCCGAAAAGAACAAACAATGTGTCAAGTTGAACACGTGTCCTTAAAGACAGAAAGCTGCCTCGCTACAACAAGTTTAAAAAGCCTAAAATCAGAATGTTTCTCATCGCTATGAGATTTCCTGTTGCTTCTGTGAGGAAGCACCTAAACTCTGATGAACTCTTGTTCGAAAGCAGATTTCAAGTCGCTGAATGCTCGAAACAAAGACAAACAAAGAGCGACGGTGCAGGAGTCTCACCCTCTGGTAAAGACACGGCTGTTTTCGTTACTCCACATTATTCTTCCCGCTTTCCTTCAGCCTGTTTCGATGGAAAATGAAGCAGTCAGGGGTTATCAAACGTTTGCAGAGGGACACACTGGCAGAAACATTCTTCCAGCTGCAGTTTTGTGCAGATGTGTTGAGATAAATGTAAGAAATGGTAGGTGATACAAGTCGGTCCGACTGGCCCCAGATCTGGTTTTTGAAGTACGAAGAAGCTGAATCTCTTCCACCTTCTTTCTCCGGCGTCCGCAGACGCAGTGAGAGCTGATTGGCACTTAAAATGCTCTCTGAGCAGACGACCTGACAGCACAGCCACACTTTCGCTCCCTCCCAGTCCTGCCCCTCATGCCTTCCCCATCTGACTTCAGCGTGGGTCTTAAGTTGATCCTAAAGAAAACCCAAGTGTTCTCAAGTTTTGCAAGACGCAATATGCCGAGCAATAGGCCTTAAGTATTATTTAGAAAAGGACTGGAAAAGTAATTTTGTGTAATTTGCGGGGGGAAGGCATGCATCCTTTATCCAAGCTGACATCAGATATTTGAGAAGTTATAATAAAAGCACTCTAAAAGACTTTACCAGACATTAGAGGATTTTTTTTTTTTTTTTTTTTTTAGCATGTCACAATTACTTTCTAAAGTTTCTGCGTGCATGAATATTGAAATTGATGAAAACCTCAAATTGTTCCTTTTGAGAAAAAAATTCCTGGCTTCACTAATGTCCATGTAAGGCCAGACCCGGTGCTGCCTGTTCGGGTCGGCGAGCATTCTTTCCCTTCGCATAATGTGGAAGTTAAAAACTATAATACCATGCTTTCATGGCGTTTCTAGGCAACCGGTGGACGCAGACGAGATCACAGGGGTTGAGTTGCACTCACTCACACACGCACACACACACACACACACACACACACACGTTCATGTATAAACTTACAGCTTCATTCATGGTTCAGCATTAGGTCACCCTGCAAAATGTTGCACTAATTCATGTGGGCTGGGACTGCTCTTCGATCACTTTAAAGGGCCGGTATTATGCATTTTCCAGACGTGACGAACGTTATTGTTTACATCCGGGAATTTTGTGCATGTGTACAACGCCGGAGGGCAAAAAGACGATTCTGTTACTCGCCATCCAAGGCCTGTAGAAGAACAATTCAGGTAACCAAACGAAACCTGGAGATGAAGGTGTAATTAATTCAGTGCACTGAATTCAGCGCCACAGCAAGGGGAAAATGATGCAGAAAAATGACTGAAGAATAACTCAAAGCCACCTGCAATCTTTTTTCTCACTTTCTGGGTCGAAATTAGGCCTTTGTCTCTTTAAGAAGCTCCTGCTCTTTCAGGAAGTCATCATAATATGGCTCCTCTGTTAACCCTTTTCACCAGCACTGCACTGAGAAGATGCATCGTTGATTTTACGCAAGACTACGCTGCACACAGACCTGTTACTATAGCAACGAACTGACAGCTAGTATATCAGGATGCAACACCAAGAAACACGCAAACATTTAGAACAGCATTTAGTCTGTTACAGTGTCATGATTCCAGTGATTGTCTGAACACAGACAATTGATTAGTTAATTCAAACACCTGCTCTACTGATAGAGAGAGAGAGTTGATCTGTGGGATGCCTTTTTTTTTTTTCCTTTTCCAACTCAACCAAAACGCACCAAATTCTGCAGCACATCTACATGCTAAGGTTGTCAAAGTCAAGCTAGCGTAACTAACCTACTTCTCACTCCCTTGCTATTTTTAAAACTTCTTCCTGATCTGTGAAACGTGAAAAGCGTTGGTAGCAAAGCAGCGTGCCCCTTTTCTTTTATACGTCACGCGTACTTTTAAGATTCAGTGCATTATGTTGACACCTTGACAGCTAAATGCAACGTAAACATCGTTAGGGGGATCTGTGGCTTTCAGCTGTTATATAAAACATAGCTGCACAAAATGTACCTTGTGATGTAAGGCCCTGAAATTAGGCCTCTGTCTCTTTAAGAAACTCCTGCTCTTTCAGGAAGTCAACATAAGCATGGCTCCTCTAGTAACCCTTTGGAAACATTTTCACCAGCACCGCCCCGAGAAGACGCAACGTTGATTTCATATAATACTGCCCCTTTAAGGCAAGAATAATGACAGCAGTTCCCCGAGGCACCCAGTGAACCCCGGGCCCAGTAAAGATTACATTCAGCTGCGCAAATAACTTTACCGCCTTACCGCAAGTCTGCCAATGTGAACACACCATCTTCTTGCTTCTTTATAGCGAGCTATAAAAATTACTCATAGCTCGGATTTTCCAAAAGACAAATAGGAAAAAAAATAATAAGATAGCGGCTCCGTTACCTCACGAGAGGTCCAACGTCTCCCGTTTTACACCGCGACAATTATCCAAACGCTTTTGAGGTTTCCCAATTTCATCTACAGTTAGCTGAACAAATTAATAAAAAAATAAATAAATAAATAAATAAAAAAAGGCTAGACTTGGTGAGGAAAAAAAAAAGAAAAAAAACACCCCAACAACACGCACAACTAACCAGAGTGTTTGAGAGTGAACGTGTCGGTGTGGGGCGGGGAACTCAAAAACAGCGAAGACGGAGCAGAACTAGGATCCAGCGAAGAGGACCCAGCAGGCACCTGACACCCGAGCAGTGAGCAAGCAAAACATCAGGAGCTGCTAAATAATGAATGAGCTAAGCTCGAAAAGAAGCCCAACACACACGCGCGCGCACACACACACGCACGCATACACGCCACATGGTGAACAGCGAGTCAGACAGACGTAATTGAAGGTAGGCTTACATTGTGGTAAGGTAAAAACAGGGTATGGAACTATAATCAGTCAAAGCCTCTTGACACATGTTGCTAACTCTGTCATCCCGGTGAAGCCTTCTCACATCCAACTACATTTTGCAACGCTTTCATTTCACTTAAGTTTTGGTCCAACACTAAATAAAATAATAATAATAATAATAAAAATCATATCAGATGAGGCTGGTTATTTGGAAGAAAAATTACAATCCTGTGTGGCGCGCAAAATGACAAGATTGATGGGTGTGACTGCAACCACACCCAAACCATACGCATAGTTTCACTGACGGAGCATTCCTCGAGGCAAGAAAGCGAAGAAAGTCCAATCGGCGACGAAGAGGAGTCAGTTTTAAGAAACCCAAGTGTAGGAATGCGGAGATTATTCCTCTGCAGCAGCAGCAGCAGCAGCAGCAGCAGCGGCGTTGTCCCCACAGCGCTGGTATCGCCATGTTCTGTTGTTTGGCAGCCACAAACGGCAACGGATGTCACACGACAGATCAACACCGAACGAGAGGATTCAAATGAAAAACTGTCCTTTTGAATAGAGAGAAACTTTCAAATAGGGATGCATTATAGACCAGCATCCCAAACTCTTTTAAAGAGCTCTGTTGAATCCATCATTCGCAATGTGAACGTTATGGCACAAATACAAATGTTCACCCAAATCGACATTAATGAGAGAAGATGCAAAGAGGCCTTTTGGTGTTTCTGCAAAGATCCACAGCCCAGATAGGAAAACATGCTGACAGGACAAACAAACCTGATGATCATATACATAGTTAGTTCAGGACCAAAATTTAAAATTTACCAGAGACCAGAGACGTTAAGCAAGCTGTTCCACCCCCTCGCCTGTGGCGGCGCTGCATCAAGTATTCAACCTGGAAACCTCTGAAGGAGACGCTGAGCGCAGCTTCCTTCTTCACAACACGTGAGCAAAAAGCTTGTGCCGCCAGATTTTAGCGGTTGCAGGATTTCTCTTTGGCGAACCTTTTTTTTTTTTTTTTTTTTTTTCCCGCCAGCTTCAGACTCGCTTCCTTTGCTCTGGTTGTATTTACCCAGAATTAGCGTTTGTAATGGAAAATATGAAAAAGCGCTGGACTGTTTTTGTCTTATTTTTTTTAATGAGACAACAACTTCAATTTGGGATTCAAAATAAACTAATAAACCATGGAACATTCCATGTCTAAAAATAATCCTAACTACATCAGCAAAAGCACAGCGGAGCGAAACCCTTACGCCTGGGTTTGCTTTGTTTTTCTTTATAGACTCCAGCAGTCAGAATGCAAAGCGTCACGCACCCATTGCTACAAAAGCCGAGCACTTTTACTGAACCCGCTCTGGAGTTTCGCTTCTTCCAACTTTCACAACAAAGCAGGACAAGCGGGCTCGGCGGATGGGCTTGAGCGACGACGGCACGCACACACAGAGCGCTGAACTCTCCGCGCTGCTTGCCTGGAGCTGCTCAAACTCAGCGTAATATCGCAATAAAACCACACGACACAGGGGAAAACTCCATAAAGCAGCAACTGAACAACTACGTCGCACCAGCTTTCAGAGTCAGTAAAAAAAAAAAAACACTCCGGCTCCCTCCAGGCTGAAGGGGAGTGCGCACATAAAACGACATAACGCCGGGATGAAAATGTTTCATCAACACAGCTGGCAAAAGGAGTTACAGACCGGGCATCGGATCGCACCACGAGCGTTGGCCGGCTCTGCAGAAACGCGCTGCTTTCTGGGCGAGCTTTTGAAGTTTGACCCAGCGTTTGACCCGGTATTTCAGGCCGACCACAAACCTGCATGTGGTCTCGCTTTAGACGGGCTCGAGTGTCATTGCTGCATCTCTGGCAGAGACGGGACTCGCGGCTCTGAGGAGAGACCCGGTTCTTCAGGATCCGTTCACCTCAACGACCCGTTCAGATTTAAAAAATGTACATTTTTCTAAGAACGAGCCATTTTATCCGTGAAACTTAAGTTTCGTTGTTTTTTGCGAGGGAAGTTCACAAAAGGTCAAATCATCTGTTGACAACGGCAAGAAGCTCCGACAGGAAAAAATGATTTCAGAGAAAAGACAATAACATTTCAGGAGATTTAGAAAGTTTCTTCTGCGCAACTAAATGTAACAGAAGTCGCCAGTGGCACAAACCACAAAGACGACGGCAGGAAGTAGTGGAAGGATGACGGCGTGGCGAGTGTTTCAAAGACTTGCCACATGAAGAAACTTACTCACGAATTTAATTGTATTTTTTTTTTAACAGAATTACAAAATTGTGTTGTTGTTTTTTTGTTGTTTTTTTTTTACTTTGGCGAAATATTGACAGCATTTTGCAGGTGAGGTGACGCCTCAGACGCCTCGTGTCTTGAGTTGCTGCCCACGCCTGGCTAAGACTCGAAGGAATAATCCTGAATTGAACCCAGAGAGACATTTCTTGAACTCAGAAATGTGCTTTAGAGTGAAATGATCTTGGGCTCTACAAGCAGGGCAGCTCCTCCCAGGTCAACCCTGCAGCTGTTTGACATTAAGAGGTGGGAGTGTGTCAGGTTGGCTGCGTCTGCCTGTGGGTTTAAAGTCGCAGAGAAAGGAACAGTACGACTCCTGGGTGGAGGGTACACGTCCTGCCCAGGTCGTTCATCCAGGGTGGGACTTTTCCTTTGACTGACCACTGATTTAAAGGCGCAGGATTAATGGGAGTCACATGCGCTCAACATGACAAGTAAATAAAAGCACGGTATGCAAGAAATGTTCCGTACGTGCGGGCCGAGCGGCGCACACGTGGCGTTTTTTTTTTTTTTTTTTTTTTAAAGAAAAAAAATTTTCTGTGCTTTTCTTTGCTCTTTGGGTATAAAAAAAGCAAACACTGGAGAAAGTTTTCTGTGTAATTAGACCCGGCAAACAGTCTGCCAGGTCTCATTTAAGATAGCATATCCAGAGAAATGGCTGGGTGTATGCGGCTTTGTAATGAGTTTAATACTCAGAAAGACCGACGTTAACAAAAGGATCTTTATATGCGGCGGTTCAAGTGTTTTTGCTCGCGTTTGCTGGTCATCAGCTGCTGAGGGACGTTGGGTTTTACTTCACTGTCAGTCCAAAGGAACCACACGCGCTATAACGTCTGAGTTGTTCTTTTTCCCAGATGACTGAACGGGACGAAACTCCAGCTGTTTTAACCAAACTTTGGGTTCAAATTTGTGACTCGGTTTTTTTTTGGGGGGGGGGTTTTAAGGTTAAAGAATATACAAGGAACCTCGTGATTCCTTCCAGACCAAGCGGATTGAAGCTCCTTATCCGATACAAGAAATGGAAAAATGTTACAATCATGCTGTGTAATGAGGGTAATGTCAGCTGACTGAGTCGGACGGGTTCATTAAACTCTGTGAAGTCATTGACAATAATATTTCCTTTGCCTTCGTTGGAGGGCAAAGGAAATGTCGTCGTGTTGGAAACCAAAACTACTCCATGAAGTGGTCGACCCGAACAATATCGTCAGGTCTGCTCCAGCTCAGCCGACAACAAAGTCAACGTTAAGGTTCGGCATCAGAGTGAGAGTTGTTGTCATATGCATGTTTTTTCCAGCTGAAGACATCTGCTGAGCAGACTGAGGGGAAGCCAATGGCAAAGGTTAAAAGAGTTAAACCTGTTGCTGTTTCTACCGCAAATTGTGCTTCCTTTCTTTTTTGCACATATTAGACAAAACCACTTCGTGTGTTTTACATGTTGAGTGACACAGTTTATTTATTTCCTCCTTTTCTTGCAGTGGATGAAGTTATGAGGAACGGAGGCTGCCAGTCAAATAAAACAATGAAAGGTTAAGCCAACAGAAAACAACTCTAGATGAGAAAAGTGTGGAGGAAGCAGAAGCGTGGAGCATTAGGTGCTCTCCATGGACATTTTCAAAAGGATGGGGGGGAGCGGAGGGGCCTCTCAATCTTCGGAGGAAATCTCACAACAAACAAAAGCTGAGAAGAACTAAAGCTCCAATTTCCTCTCGTGATCTTCCCAGTGAACCACAGCGAGGCCTGCGGAGCAAAGACAGTAGATAGCGATCGCATCAAAGACAGATTAGAAGACCGGAGCTCAATACGCCGCGACCTGCCGGCAATTAGCTGATGCAGATAGGAAGAGAAGAACTGAGTAAAGAAAGAGGTCAGCGCAGAGGAAGGCTCTGGTCCGACGCCGAGATTGCACCAGTTTGATTTGGATCGATCTCCCAGTTCTTTGGTGGCTCCCATACTGGTACGCGCCCACGCAAAAATTTATACCTGCACTCTGGTAATTGGGCTTCCGTCTTCCAAGAGTCATCACTGAGCCGCGGACGCCGCCACCGGGTCGTCAACGGTCGTCAGCCATCAAATATTCGCTGCACTGATGAATGTGAGACGTCAGTGTGGAGTTTTGAATGTGTGGCTTCGCGGCGTGATGCAACGACAAAGATCTGACTTTCATCTGGTGAGCTTATCCATGGATAAGAGTAAGCAAAAAACCATTTCCCAAATTTTCTACCAAAAAAAAAAAAACAATTTTAAGAATATAGACACTCAACATCCATCATTTAATACATTTTTGAAGAAATCATAACTCAAGCCTTCTTGGGGAAGGTTTTCTCATCTTACAATCCAAATGTCTTTGAAACTGGACTAGCACCAGAAGACTTGAGTTGATACCACAACAACAAAAGGTCTTTAATCGGATTTGTTTCTCATGCGTTCAGTGATTCATAAATAAAAGTATTTTAAAATCTGTTCTCTAAGCCACAGGGATCCAGTGGAAGGTCTTCAGAAATTAGGTGATGTGCTGTAGTGAGAACGCGAGCAGCTGCGCTCTGAATCAGCTGCGGCTAAAGGTTTTATTTTTTTATTTTTTATTTTAGGGAGACCTGTGAAGACACTGTTGCAGTAATCAATGCAACCAACGATGAGTTTCTCTAGATCTTGTTGTTTTTCCTTTCCTCCAAGAAATGTTCATCAGGTGATAGAAGGCCGACTTTGTTACTGTCTTTATGTGCCTTTGAGTGTACAGGTCGGACCTCCAAGACTCATGAACGCGCTTTATAATTTAAAGTTGAAACCCTCAAGAGAGCTGCGGGGCTAATGGTTCATGCTCAGGCACATGCTGACCGCTCCGGACTCCTTAATGTGAGAAAAAAAAGTTCAAATATAACAACTTCCATTTTGTTTTTGTTCAGCTGGAGAAAGTTATGGCCTCTCCATGAACTGATTTGTCCTTAAGCGTCTGTTCAGTGTTTGGATGGGTTCAGAGGTACCTGTTGACACGGTCATGTAGAGCTGAACATCATCTGCATAGTTGACATCAAGTAAGCTATTATCAACTTAGCTTACTTGATGTCATGTGCAAAATGCTTTGGAACTGATTTATTCTTGAAGAATCTTGACATTTGGATCTTGTCATCTCACTGCAAGCTAGTCACCAAGCACCCGCTCCCCAAAATAATAATTTGGGTTTTTGTTTCCAACCTCTCTCACCGCGTGTCGCCCCATGACAGCTGGAAACTGTCTACTGTTTACTTGTGAAAACAGTAAATGAAGGAATAAGATGCACGTCCTGAGCCTCGGAGGTGAATCAGGTTGTTGTTAAGGACGGCAAGTAAACCACTGACACGGCAGTCAAAAGTGTTTGCCAGTGACTTTTCCAAACCAGACTTGCGGCACCACGATCTGCTTCCTGTTTCCAGCTTTAGCTGCGGTCGGACACTTCTCGTCCCACCCTCTGTGACAGCCACTGCTCATCACTGACTCTCTTAATGCCACAGGACAATGAGAGCGGGGGCGAGACTGTGGAGAGGCAGGCGTTTTATAGCGGAAACCCCAGTGTTCCCCACCCCGTGGAAGGAGGACCTAATTAAACAGCATGTCAAGCACGGCCAGGGCCCCACCTGCCTGTGGTGGCTCGTGTTAAACCGCGGCACGCCCTCCCGTCCCGTCCCTCCCCTCCCCTGCCCGGCTCGGCACCAGGAGGCGCAGAGGAGAACGCAGCCAAGAAAGTCGCAGATTTGAACCCGAGTCAGCCACACGTCATTAGACAAAATGAAGTCCCGGGCTTTGATCAGAGCAGACTGTAATTTGCTCGTGTGAACTGAACTGAACTGCTGCAACAAGTTTAACCTTGAGCAATACATAATGCCGAAGTTGCACTTTGTTGCTGAGGGAAGTGGTTTCTGATTTGAAAACCCAACGCGTCGAAGAATCGCAGCACTTTCACTTACATTGCCGCTGCACACTTTGAGTTATCTGAGCGGGACGATGAACGTCCGCAGTGCTTTGTAAAAGTATTCAGACCTGTTGAGCTTTTCGGCATTTGTTGTGATGAAACCACAAGCATTTAATTTGTTGAGTAGAAGGAAAATGACACGCGGTCTTTGCTTTGTGTTCGCAAATTCATATCAGGAAAGTGAGGCGTGCATTATGATTCAACCCCGATGAGTCAATAACACATTATTGAACAACCTTCCACTCAAAGACTTTTAGGGTATATTTCTACAAAACTGTTGAAGACTTTGTCACAGGGCAGCACAATAAATCGTGAACGTATCATCATCGTCGTTATCAGTGTTTGCAATCTTCACAAATGACTGGAGTGCAATACTTGTTGGCTGGTATGTTTTACGAGTTCTGATGTTGCACTTTTCATGCTAATCCAATTGTCAGCCAGTCCAATAGAATCTCATAACAGAAAAACCTCAAAACAGATTAAAAACAGCAGAAAGATGCAGAATTGCATCATCGCGTAATTTCCAAAGATGATACAACTGTTACTAATATGTACATGTTGTCTGTTGTGGT
Organism: Poeciliopsis turrubarensis; assembly: GCA_010277015.1. Classification (NCBI taxonomy): domain Eukaryota; kingdom Metazoa; phylum Chordata; class Actinopteri; order Cyprinodontiformes; family Poeciliidae; genus Poeciliopsis; species Poeciliopsis turrubarensis. The sequence continues at coordinate 166,669 of VMRN01000148.1, read as the reverse complement.
TTCTCGGTTTTGTTTTCTCTCTTTCTGCAGGTTTATAGACAGACGTCAAACATGTCAACCTGTGTTCTCTCTATGTTTACTTCTCACTCCTTCTCTTCTCCTTGTGAACCTTTTCCCCGCACTCCTCCTTTTCTTCTCTCCTTCCTTTTTTTTTCTTTTTTTTTTTTGTCTCTTTGTCCGTCACCTTTGAAGTAAACGCAGAGAGATTTCTAAAACAGCGACGCAGCGTTTATCGTATGTAACCGGAGCACATTCTTCGCCTTCTTCAGAGGCAATAATTGTCCAGTCAGAAATCCTCCGAGGTGGACGGCCACGTCCCGGTGGGTCGCACCAAACTCCTTCCATTGTTGCATGATGGATGGAGGATTGAATTAGACCGTTGTTTTATAAACTAGCCCTGCCTGAAACCTCACCACTTCTGAGCCTTGTGATTCTGTTTGTTTACTAAAGCCCTCTGAGATCCCTTAGTTTATGCCACAAAATCCCAATAGAAAAACAACATCAAGTTCAAGGTCTGTCCAACTGCGTCGAGAGGAAAACTTGCCTCCGGACTCTCGGAGGAAACCCACCAAACATCAACACGAGCACCACCAAAGGAAAGGACTAAGCTCGTTTTTTTTTTTTTTTTTTTTTTTAAGTCAGGACTTTCTTCTTCTCAGGCTTCAGAGCCATCCGTCACATCGCTGATCTGAGGAACGACAGAAACAATAAATGATTCACATGTATTGTCTTTTCTGTTTCTGGCCTTCTTGTATGTCTTCTGTTCGGTCCTTTGTGTTGCTGTGTGACAAATAACGACATGGTGACAACATGACTTGTGGCACCCCAGAGATGCCTGCGATCCCAGTTCGCCGTGGTGTTGACTGCCCTCTTATGCAGCGAACAAAAAGCCAAAGAGGAATTAAAAGACAATAAAACTATATTACAAAAACATCACACATTTGGAAACTTCTCCTAACAAGTCCGTCTTGATCTTTTTATTTGTCTCCCGCTGCCAAACGCGGATTTTTTATTTTTTTTTTCTCCGCGCACCGCAGTGCCACACAGACAGGGCGTCGTAAAGATGCACGCCGACTGTGTTGTCGTTATTACTTTCAGACTCGCAGAAATATTTGTTGTTTTTACGCCACCTCAACTTTCATCCCTCCCACACAAACCAGATCAGCCACTTTCCAAACTTTTTTCTTTTTCTTCTTCTTCTTCTTCTGTTGCTGCCGCTGCTGCTCGGCCTCGACGTGACTCAGAACAAAAACATAAAATATTTTCCACTCGAGAGCGATGTGCGAAACCTTGAGGGGGCCGTTTATCTGCCATTTGATGCCCTCAATTTACAACGGCGGGACGACGGCGGGACGTCTCGGAACCAGATATAGCAGTTATAACGTGAACACGTCGACTTGAAGCAATGAACCCATTCAAATGTGTCCATCTGTTCCCCATGTGAGTGAGAGCTCTGCTGAGCTGCTGTTTAAAAATAGGACTTCATCAGTTGCAAAGAGAGCCAAGGTCCCAATCATTTGAGGAATTTCAAACAACAGTTCACAAGTGTAAAGTTAAAGGAACACCTGGTGGAAGAGGAAGCCATCATCAGCAAAGAGCTTTTGAAGGACATGACAAGTTTTGGACTTGAGATTACGGGGAACGTCACCGTGCGGTGCAACCGTAAGATATTTAACGGGACACATAATAACGCAGGGTTAAAAACGCGGTAGTTTCCCGACCAAAACGGTTTGGGATATGCTGAGGAAAAACTACAATGCGCTCAGTATTGTGTTCTTCGGTCAGATGTCACGGGAGAAAAAGTTATGCCATCTGTGAGGAAGCTGGGAGTGTTGGTGTCGCTGGACCCTCAAACTGAACAATGATCCCCAATCAGACCCCAAATCCAAGATACAGCAGAGGCCATCATAACACCTGACCTCAACTCTGTTGAACGTTTCTGGTGGGGGTTTTTAAAAAGTAGCAAGATGCAAACAAACCCAGGAATATCAATGAACTGGTCTTTGCCTATGGATTAAGATTCATCAGGAACGCCGTCAGAAATTGATTTCTGGCTATAAATCAGACTTTATTAGAGCGAAAGTATTCTAATAAGAGTCAAATGTCCTTGTTACTGTACAGTTTTCACACTCAGTCTTATGTTTAGTTTGTAGTTAGGTTAGTTGTGTTACGCTGTTTAAACTGTTTTTCTTTAAAGGGGCAGTGTTATCAACATTCTTTCAAGCTTCACATCATGTTATCATGTTATTCTCTCAACAAAACACACCTGGAGTGTTGCTTTGACTCTTTCATGCGTGTTTGAGAAATCATTGAGTCTCCATGGCAACCATTCAGCTGTGCAAAAACACCTGGGTGAGCGTAGCCCCGCCTTCGAGGACCAAGCTCCACCTCAGCAGCTGAAGTTTCCAAGCTCCTGAGCTCCACAGAGCAGCCCTCCCTCACTATTCACCCGCTCTGCTCCTTCAGACTAGACAGCAGCAATTAGCAAACACCTGGTGAGACGGTGCATCTGCTGAACTCATTATAGGAGCTACTTGTCTGCGCAATGTTCGGAAAGTAACAGTAGAGTGGCTGATGCACTTAACAGGAAGAAATTGTAAACTCCAGAAAGAAAGGATTTAAACTCTGGCTCTTTTTGCTGAGTCGCAGCCACCCTGATAACCGTTTCCTTAAGCTCCAAAATGCAATATGACTCAGTCTCCTGAAGGCGTTGCATGACTGTGACTAAAGCTCTAAAACCTTCAAATTAAATCGGCCTTTATTTTAAGATAATTGCACCGATGTATCATGCTCGCTTTGGTCTCACTTCCATTACACTTCTCATCACCAGCGGCAACTGTGAATGATTCCTCGTGGAAACTGCGCGGAGGTGACGACATGTCGGTCGGGTCATGACGCACCGACGAACACAGAGAGGGAACCCGGCGTTACGCTTAGCAGTCAGAGAACGTCAATAGTTTAAAACAATCCTGACGAGTTCAAAATGTTTGTCCAGAAATAACCCATTTGGATGGATTTCTGGCCATTTAATGACAAAAAGAAAGAGAACAGCACTTCACTGGAGATTGTCCTGCTTTACCGTATTCACAGCAGCCTGTAAAACTCTGGTTTATTTTTGGCTCCATACACTAATCACTATCTGTTGCGGATTATAGACAACTTGGAAATGGGGAGGCGACAGCCCAGCTGAATGAAAGAGTGAAGGGTCGGACACACAAAATGCACACAGTGTGTTTGAAGGGGGAGAGCAGTTAGCCAAGCAGCTAACAGTTCCGTCCTGAACGTGATTTGACGGAGCTGGAACCACACGAGGCGTGCGTGCGCTTGCTTTTTAACCTCTCCATAGCAACGTCGATGAATGCAACAGGCACGTATCAGCAGGGGCCTCCGTGTTGAAATCAGTCGCTCTGCCACTTAACCTCTGGTCGAAAACCAAAAGAGTCATAAAAGTAGCGGAGAATACCGCCAGTCGGTTCCCATGGTTACTGAGCTCAGGCTCCAGCAGAGACCTTGTTAGGCAATTAGCAATGCTTATTTCTTAGACAAGTCCCCAAACAAACGTGACAAATGGAAGATTATACTAAACAAAGTGGATAAATGTTTAGTGTTTTGTTAAAGTAACTGTTTAGTGAAGTTGTGACTAGTCTTTTCTGCACGTTTACCAATCCGGCATAAGCGTCTTTGAGTGCCCTAAAAAGCACTCTATAAGTGTGATGTATTGTTATTATTATTATTATTAGGAGGTTAGAAATTTGTCTGTTAAGTTATAGTCCTGGGAATTTACCAGCGTGTTGCAGAGGACGCTTTTTTTCGAAATCTGAAAGCTTGCTGACACTCGTCACACTTCACAGTTTACCATAGCAACTGGCTCCAGACTGTCTGCACTGTGCTTCATAAATCAGACGGCACCTGATGGAATATTCGGTGCGGCACCAGTGAAGCTTCACTCAAGCTACCAACACGGCTTCGACTTTGAACTCAGCTTAGTCCGACAGTCCGCGAAACTGAAAGTTCACCAAACTCACCCATCGTCTTGGCTAGAGCCTGAACGGCAAGGTGTTCCCGCTGCGGCTCATAGTCAAAGAGTCTGTGCTGCTATCCGCGCGCTCGCTGCTCCCTCTGCTCACTTTTATCCACTCTGACTCAAACTCTACTCAGCTCTGTCTCCTGTTTTAGAGCCCCAGCTGGCCCAACCACCACCAACGCCTGCCGGAGTGCAACTGAACGGAGTCTGAGCGCACAGCTGGCCTTATGGGGTTTTTTTTTTTTTTTTTTTTCTTAAGGAGAAAAAGTCCACATCCCACTGTCAGTCACAGCGGAGCATAGTTTCAGCTGGGCTGCCATCCAAACAGACATGAAACTATTCTATTTCGGTCCGCCATACGAGCAGCGGTTCAGTTCAGAGGAGGGCGGTGGGGTGGGGGTAAGATTCTGTGGTGGAGCATGTAATTGCAGAGTGACCTGTTATGGTGAGATGTAATTGCAGACTTCATCAGATGGAGAGAAGCTGCCAACAAGACTAGGTAAAGAACTTTTAAATAATACTTTTGGAAAAAAAAAAAAAGAAAGAAAGAAAAGAAACAAAACAGACCACATAAATACACGAGGAGCTGGGTTCCAGATGTGGCAGCAATGGGAAGGGAGGGGAGAAGAAGAGGGAGGGACTGAAAAGAGTCTTAGATGGAGAAGAGAAAAAAAAAACAAAAAAACCTGCCATGGCAGCAGAAAGAAATCCCAGTTCTGACACGGTGAAAGGGTGTTTTCCTTCCCAGGAGCGAGTCCCAGAAGGCCGAGAAAAGGGGGATGAGGGAAGGTAAGAGGATGTCGGTCTCGGCCCGGTGTTGTTTCTGGACCTTCACCACGACTGCTCCTGAGTGTCTGGTTTCACGTCAGCCTTGAAAATGACTACCTTATGGGGGAAAAAAAAAACTGGGGGGCTTTAAAAATGGAGGAAGAAAAATAAAAAAGCATAAGCGGGGCAGAGGCGGCTGGTTCTAATTTCCACGAAAGACCCCGCTGCGTCGGCCTGATGCGGCTTAAATGGTTGTACTCTTGAGTGAATAATTATCATGCCGTTATGTGATGCGTACGACTTCGCGTGCTCCCATGCGGACATAAGACCCTTGTGCGCCATAAGAGGGGAGGAAATAAATATTAGCTCCGGTGTAAATGTGAGCGTAAACATCTAATTTCCTCACAAATCTGACCTAATTTCCTGGCCAACGTGAGAAAAAGAGCTCATATAAACTGAGCAGAACGGCATATATATAATATTATAGGGACGGTGATGCGAAGGTAGACTTTCAGAAAACAAATCAGAGGTTCTGCTTCCACTTCGAGTTAGACTTCAGGTTTTTTTTTTTTTTGGCTGAAACGGACTACGGCCAACGAGATTGTTCTGTTGCAGAAAGATCGAGATAGAGGGTACAAAATTATGTCCATCACATTCCTGGTTACATATATACAAAATAACCCCATCTCAGAGTCTTTCCTACAAATTCCATACACAGAAGTCTGTCTGTCTTTTGGAGAGTGTGCCAACAACATTAGTCCCCATTTTCTGTTTATCTGGAGTCTGGGCAGACAAGACCCAGACTGCCCTTGGAACAAGTAACTGGGGTATATAAACACCTTGGGATCCCTAGGTGTTCCCAGGTCAACAGAGAGACAAAGTCCTTCCAGCGTGTTCTGGGTCTTCCTCCGGGTCTCCTAATGGCGGGACGTGCCTGGAACATCTCACCAGGGAGGCATCCAGGAAACATCCCAACCAGATGCCTGAGGCACCTCCGCTGGCTCCTCTCGACACGGAGAAGCAGTGGCTCCAGTTGCTCCCAGAAGACTGAGCTTCTCACCCCATCTGTAAGGGAGAGTCCAGAGATCCTTTGGAGGAAACTCATTTCGTTCACTTGTATCTGCAAACCTTCTTTTTCTGTCGCTATCAAAGGCGAAGATGGATTAACCATCAAATCCAGAGCTTCTCCTTTTGGCCCAGCTCTCTCTTCACCACTACTGACTGGTACCAGTACACCAGGAAAAGTCCTGCATGTTGCTCTATAAGCTTCTCTCACAGAAGTCCGACTTTTAACATACAGACCAGTTTTATTAATTGTATAACTTGAAAGGTTTATTGGTAGAATTAGTGATCTAGACATTGATTTTAAAGCCAAATATTTGGCTACAAGCTAATTGTTTAGCTCGCAAACTACATCTTTATTTAAAATTGACTTTAAGCTTCATATTTAAAGCTAGGTCTCGCAGGCCTCTATATAAACTCCTGCCGGTGAGCCGACGCAGTCACTGTTGCCATAGAGCCACTGGTATTTATCGCTCTTGCCACTGAAACGGCTCATCCTACGTTTTAAGCTGAGATGTTGTGCATGAACAACCCAAATTATTGCTGCTCACTGACTGTGAAAATTTTCCAAACGGGACCCTGCAGTATGGAACCTGAGAAACGCTTGGTTTTTTATTGCGTTTTGACACAAAAAGCTGTTCAGTTGGGATGAAACATTCCTTTCACTGCTAGCACTATTGTCCAGACGAAATCCTCACATATCCCTTTAAACGGCTGTGTTAAAAAAACATAAGTTCCACAATAAAGACAAGCAAAGCAGAAAAGTTGTACACTGTAGAAACCAAGGAATGCTGGTAAATGATGAAACCAAGCAGGGTCCGCTCAGTAGAACCAGCAATGTGCTAAGGTTGCAGAATCTGGTGGAACATAAACCATCTCAGATGCAGCATCGTGCCTTCGGCTCTCTATTTCCCCTACCATCAAATTATTATTTAAAAGAAAAACGTCTTCCAAAAACCCTCGGTTTGGAAGCGGGTCTGTGGTGTGGGTTTCGGGGAACCGGACGAGAGGCACGTCTTTCACTTCTTGCTTTCTCTCCGATATGAATTGTTTAATTCGTGCCTGGAAGGGCCCCATTCAAAGCAGCTGTCTGCCATTAGGACCGCTATTCCCGTTTACAAAGTGGGATTGTTAGATTACGGCTGAGAGAGAATCCTAAAACCGAACCGACCCCAAGAATCAGCTCCCCGCCCCCCAACCTCCTGCTCCTCTCAGTCATCCGGAATATGGAGATGAGATTTTATTTTTCCTCTTCTGTCATTTCAGAAAAATGTTCCATGTGGAAGTTAGTTGCTCTCTCTCTCTGGCAGACGGAGCAGCAGATAGTGTGACAGATCAGGGATTTTTTTTTTTTTTTTTTAAAGTTCGAGGGGGAATAGAAAACAATTCCCCTCTCTGCTTCAGCAGCAATGAAATTAGCTCTCGAAATAACTCCCAGCTGATGGATTTATAGGACTAATACATCAGCCAATTGGTCTTTTTATTGTCAATACTTGCTTCCTTTCTCACCAATTTATTGCATTACGTACGATGTTTAACAAAAAGCTCCTTTGTTGTTTTTTTTTTGCCGCAGACACTTGTGCGTTGGAGCATGAAGCAAGTAGTGGCAAATACCCCCTTTTTGCTCGGCTGCATTGCTTAGCATTCATCCGTGAGGCCTGATAGGATCAACGTTATCCTGTCTGGCACGTTTTTTTCCCCCACTTGGAACCTCACTTGTTACGCCTTCCGTCTCTAAAGTCGCGCTAATGTAAACGCAGATCAGCAGCGATGAGCTGAAAGACGACGCTTCAACCGACACAAGAGGACGCCGAGATCTTCAATCACAAAAACCTCGGTGAACCTCAATTAAGGTTTCAAGCGTGTGGAACCGATGAATGTGAAGTCGGATCGCTAGTAGATCATGGAGTCCCACAAGGCACTATGCTGGAGCTTAGGTTGTTTATTTTGTACACTTGAGTTATTTATTAATGTTGTTTTTGCTTATTTAGTTTGTTTATGATTGATTGAAACAAATTTCTAATTTTGGAAAGCTAAATTAATAGCCAGTGTTATCCTAAGACAACAGCGAACCGCTGGACTCTACTGTACTCTGCAGGTTAAATATCGCAGTTCTGGTTGTCTAAAGTTAAAATTAGTTGGAATTAAAATGTGATGAAGAAACAAACTGCCAGGAGAAACTTGGACTAGGCCAAAAGGATGGGGTGAATGAGAATGACAGTCCAGATACATAGAAAGTGGTTTCTAACCTCTTCCGCTTTGAAGGGGCTGAATTAATCCATTTCGTGGAACAACATGTGTGGAAATTAGAAAAAGTGACCGCAATAATAAACCAGCTTAAAGACTACAGTAAGAGCCACAATCAACTTTTCATGAACATAATTTTAAGAAACGATGGTGAAACACTCTTTAAGACATTTATTTCAGTGTGTCGTTCCACAACGATACAACGTCACCTGCAGGCAAGAAACCCTTTCAAAGAGCTACTTTTATGATGCTTTTCACATTTAAAATGGAATGTATTTGAATAAAGTAATTTAATATTTGATGCGTTTATGAAATACACGAACAAAAATACAGTTTTCTTTTTCAGTCATGCACCAGTAGAATGAAGTATTCCCTACAGACAGAGAAAACAAAAGCTTCAGAAAAGCAAACAGGAAATGTCTTTAAATTTGAAGAACACTGTAGACATCCCGTGCCTTGGAGGAAGGGATGCCGTAAACCTGCAGCCTTTTTGGTGACCTTGGGTTTGTTTATTCGTTTTAGGAGAAAAAAACTATACAGATAAATGTGCATATTTAAGTTCCACCAAAACTGAAAGGTCTTTTTTTTTTTTTTTTTTTTTTTTAACTGATTCAGGATTTGGTCCATTTCATTTCACTTCTTTGGAAAACGTCGCACGACAAATTATTCCAAATCACTGGCAGGAACACAGAAACATTTATCTGCACGACGGGGGAATCCACTGCGTGGAACGTGTTGCCTGCTGAACACTTTCAGGTGCACCACGGCTGATGTTCTGCATCAAGTTCGGGTGTTTCCAGAATTAACCACAACTCGATCCCGTTCTGAGATCATTTGTGAAAATGTGAAGGCAGCCTGAGCTGTTGGAGAACGGAAGGTTTGGTTTCCTCTCTTGAAGCCTTTTGTCTGGATAATTAGATTGCCATCTATTGGAGCGTTGCTGGAACAACAAGTCAAACTCCTCTAAAAGGTTTCCATCATGTTAAATTTCCTGCAGAAAATTCAAATATATATATATATATATATATATATATATATTTTACGATTTGCCTAAAATATCGCTGCATGATGTGCAGATGTGGTTGTTTTTTGTTTTTTTTTTTTTGGCTGCCTTTTGTTCAGCAATTCCACGTTTTTCTTGTCACGTGTCCGGATTGTTTGGAATGGGCCATTTCTGCTCCCTGTGGACTGTTTTGTTTTTGTAAATGTGACTCAAACGTTAATAGTTTTCATATTTATTCCGGGATCAATGACAGCATTGTGAGTACAAATATAAGCGGCAGGTGATTTATTTCTCTCTCTCTCTCTCTCTCTACATCTGTTTACGAAATGCTTCGAAGAACAACACAATTACCTCAAACCAAAGTGTATCTAAAATACATTTTAATCTTGCTGAAATTTTTTTTTTTGTTGTTTTTCACAATATTGTTTACAATATGAATCCGCCACCGTTCTCCTCCTCATCCTCACTCGGGTTCTTCTTTGCCGTCTCGAAACGAAGCCGTACAATCATGTTCATGTAAATTTTTCTACATCAAGGCACAAGACAACAGCCGTTGTGTGGGGAGCGAAGTGGGGAGGATCTTTAGTAAAGGGGGGAATGTTAAGATATGACTCTCAGCGGGGGGTCGGGTGCTACAAATGTGCTCTAACGAGGCGAAACGGGGGGCGGAAAAAAGAAAGTGATGACCACTGCTGTTTTCATTTTATTTTCCAATAATATCCATGTATAAAAAAGAGTAACCATTGGGATGTTGTTGTTTTTTTTGTTTGTTTTTTTTTAACTTTAAGAAGTTCATTTGTTCATGTACATAAAGTAAAGTGCTTTTTTTCCCAATTTTTTTTTCAGCTATTTGCCAAAAGCCCAAAATAAATAAATAAATTTTAAAAAAATCAGTAAAAGAGAGAAAAAGATTAACAGGATGGATAACGGGGACAAAACATCCTTTCTTTTCCAGTAAGAATGTGAAAGAGAAGGTAAAGGGCCAGTTTAGTATTTATCTGCGTAGTTTTGCTGTGTTGGATTTTGTTCACAGGTCGTATTTTTTGGGGTTTTGTTTTTTCTTTTCAGGTGTCCGCCTCTGAAAGACAGAAAACAAAGAGACGTTGAAGGTCCGCCTGAAGGCAACGACGCCAAACTTTCATCGATGAAATGCAATTTGCATAAAACTTGTGTTTTACCATTTCCCAGGAGACCGATAGAGAGCGCTCACATCTGGGTGCTTCTCCTCCGCCTGCCGAAGGCCTTGGCGCCAACGTTGGTGGGAACGAAGTTGCTGTTGCTCATTCCCCCCGACCGGCTCAGGAAGTCGGCCAGGCGGTGGGTCACGCACGTGGCCGTGTTGCAGGCGCGCTTCTGTGCTGTAACGCTGCTTCAGGACAGCAAACGGAGATTAGCGCGACGACGCCACTTTACGCTTACGTGAGCTAACATCCACAACACACTAGCAGTTACGATTAGTATTTCATGAAAGCGGACAAAATAAGGCAACAGCTTATGTATTTTCTTACCTGTTGACTAACTGAGGACTTCCCAGGCAGATTTCAAGGCGTCTTAAAAGTGCATTTACTCTCTAATTTGTGTTTTCGGTCTTGCCTGTGCGTACAACGTTAGCTAGCGCTTTCTTGTAGAAAACACATTTGTCGAGCAACTAATATGGTGTCTCATGAGTGGATTATATTCCTACCTTTGAACTCCTTGATGACTTACTAGATTTCAAGGCGTGTTAAAGTGTATTTACGCTCTAGTTTGGTTCTTGCGTGTTCATATGAACCGATTTTCGTGTCTAACGGACGAACAGCTAAGCCAGGAGCTAAGGCTTCCAGGTAGAAAATTACGCTCACTGTATAACACAACATTGGCGTCTTCATGAGTGGATTGTTTCCTTACCTTTGGACGTACTGAAGCGCTTTATGGTACATATTTACACTTTTAACTCGTTTAATTTTGCTCATATTCATGCTAACCAAATTTTGTTCTCGCGTGTTCATGCAACCCAATTTTGGTGAGTCTTTAAGAAAAACGAACAGGAGCTAAGGCTTCCTGGTAGAAAAATACGTTTATTGAACAACAAACATGGTGTCGTCATGAGTGTATTATTTATTAATGGTTACATTAAGTGAGCTGTCTTATTAGATGCCATCAAATAACACTACACAGAAATGGATATCTGATGTTGTAAGTTACAGCTGTGTAAATTATGTCTGATTGTCTTAGATAAAAGGAACAAATTATTCTCTGCCAAAAAAAAAAAAAAAAAAAAAAAAAAAAAAGGAGAAAAGAAGAAAGGAAAGAGAAAAAAAAAAAAAAAAAAAAAAAAGAGAGAGAAAAGTCAGATTCTTCTCAAGCCGGTGGGAGTTAGCATGCACTTGCCAGGATGAAGAATACGGAAAGCAAACCGGGAGGAAGAGACAGGAAAGAAGAAAGGATAAATAAAGGGAGAGAGAGGAGAAAAGGAGGGTTTAGATGCTGTCAAACGTCTCGCCGTAGCTTGCATAGCTGTCCCTCTCAGGAGCGCCGCGCTTCTTGCCGGGCGTTCCCGCTCCCACGTTCGTGCGGGGGAATGTCTGCAACTTGTGCAGCTCCTGAGACAGTTTGCCCAGCACGCAAGTGCTGAGGTTGGAACAGCGCTTGGTTAGGGGCCTGTCCATGCTGTCGGGGAGGGGACACACAGAAAAAGACATGCAGAGAAAAAAAGGACTCATAGGTGAGGGAAAACATGCAAGACAAATCATCATAGTTTGGTCTCGTCTTTTGACCTCCGCTCACACGCCGCTCTGACCTCACATGCATTTCCGTCTCATGCCGTCACAGCTTGAACAAACGTGAAATAGGAACGCCTCAAATCTCATACAGCATCATGCCACCGGCTTTCCTTTTTTTCGAGACATTCAAAGAGCTCGTCATCCGTCCCATCATGCGCCAACCCACAACCCCCTCTCCCACAAATCCTTCTTCTTTTACACCAACAAAAACAACCCGTCCAATCCCGCAGTCATGCAGCTTCCCGTCACTACAACTGACATCATGCACACTTGTTTTTTTTTTGTTTGTTTTTTGGGGGGTGGGGGTCTGAAAAGTGAATATATGCTTTTCACATGCCCAGCAGGCAGTTTTTCACCCCTTCACACAGTCAAAACCAGGCTTGTTTCATGCAGGGAAAAAGGGTCATGACAGAGAATACAGATTTTCTTTTTTTGTTTCTTCGTTTCTCCATTTTAGCATTTTGTTGTGGGAAAAAAACATGGGTTTTTTGGGGGGGGTTTTCCCTATGTAAGGACATACCTCTCTAGAGCTGACTGATGATGATGCATCAGCAGTGGTGTTAGAACGAAACCAGAGAGTGAAATGTGGGAACAATCTAAAAACAATCCGTCCGGTTTACATTTTCGCTAAAAGCAGCCAGGCTCTGGACCTGTCCACATCGTTGCCTGAACAAAATGTAGTCTGATAACTCTAGAACAGATCTGCTCTTAAACCCACCACACTATTTGTACAACCCTCCAGAATAAGACATGGTAATACGTAAATAAAATCAACTTCATGATCAGTTAATTGAGACGATCCTACATCATTCCATTAGAAATCGAGTCGTCTGTGACTTTGCTTCTGCTGTGAGGAAATATTAAAGCTTTATTTGAGGAAACAAGAATCGGATGTACCTGTTTCCCTCCGTCGCCTGCTGTTCCATCTCTTCTGCCGTCATCTGCACAAACTCCTTGACGATGGCGTTCAGTAACCTTCGCGCCTCGTAGTCCGTGAGCGTGACTCGTTCTGACATGGACTCCAAACCTGGTCTGTGATGGGACGGTTCAGGGGACAACAAGGGGACAAGTGGTCAGCGGGCCGGGAGAGGTCTCCCCCTTGGGGAGCTGCCGGACATTTGTCACACATTTCACGGGGCGTTTAAGTCACTCAAAAGCTGGTTTTTGAACATTTTTGAAGAGGTCTAAGAGCTCACACGGCCCCACAACCGCCAGGATGTGGGTGTGTGGTTGTGTGTGTGTGTGTGTGTGTGTTGGGGTGGGATCTGGGGGTGCTGGTAAAGACGATGTATGGGAAGGCGAGGCGGAGACATCAGCACCTCGGAGAGTAATGGCGTCTGGGTTTGAGGGCCAGCGGCCAACACTGGGGAGGGGTTGGGGATCGGCTGGGGGGGGCGAAACAATCTGCAGAAAGTGCCCCACTTGAGAAAGGGGGGGTTGATTTCCAACAAGCTTTAGATTTATTACAAAATCAATAGCTTCATAGGAACGCTGCGGAGAGTGGCTGGAATGGAGCTCCGTATGGATATATAGGTCTCATTTATCTCCCTCGGGAGTGAATTACAACTTCCTCTTTTTGCGTTTTATTAATAGTAGGTAAACAGCCAAAAAGATGCGCAATAACGTTTTGCGCAGCAAAATCCATGTTTTTCAGGTTTTCCTTCCTAACTTTGTGATTTTTAAATTCTAAACTAAGCATTAGATTTATTCTTTTTTTTTAAATTATTTGCATCATCACGTTTAGGTACAACTAAGACGTCCAAGGTCGGGATTAAATCAAGCACATTCTATTCGACTCTATTCCATTTTAATCAAGTCCCACGAATTAGTGAAACAACCTTTTAAAAGAAAATATTTCAAATATCACAAAGTATCAATTACACTGCAACAACTCAAAATCTTACCAAGTACGTTTTTTGTTTACGTTCCAGTGGAAATAACTTGGAACAGCAAATAAGAGAACTAACTTCAGCAAGAAATAGGAAATTGTTTCACACTAACAAATCCTTAGTATTGATGAAAAATACTAGTTCCACTGATAGATTATTTCATTTATAGAAAGACAGTTACAAAAAAAAAAAAATCCGTCAATGTTACTTTTTAAAATCAATATTAGGGAATTGTTAACTGAAAACAAGCTCATATTTCTTGCTTAAAAATTATTTGTAAATTTAGTTTGCCTTATTTCCAAGTGTGCCAAGAGATTTGCATTAGCCACTGGAAAATGAATATTAGATTTTGTGTCTTTGCCGTGGAGTTGAGTTGACAGTATGCTATATATTTCAGAATAAAACATAACACTTTTACGTGTACATTAATGTATATCAGCTTTTACTGCTTCTATTAATGTTATTGCAGATAATTCCTCAAAAAGAAAAACATAATAACTACAAAAATCTTTAAAGTCTACAGTTATTTAAAAAAAAAAAAAGAAGAAAGAAAAAAAACTCCTGAAAAGCAGGAAGCCAATTGTTTGCCATACGAGCGTTGCTTTTAAAATCCAGAAATCACCGCAAGTGCTTGACAGCCGCCTGAACGAAAAGCAAGTCGCAAGAACCGTGTCTCACCTGGCAGGGGCGGCTTGTGAGCAGTACATCTGGCAGATGACCAGGGCGTAGGCAACGAGGAAAGCGGAGATCTTCAACATAACCATGGTCCCCTGCAACAGGAAGGAAGACATCCCCCACCCCAACCCTCTTGTCAGCATCTTGCGCACTGATGTATCTACAAGGCAACATGTGTAACAAATGCACTTGCTGCTCGCCGAGCCCCTTCTTCTTCCTCCCCCCCCTCACCCCCCAACCCTTGAGTTCCTATCAAACTTGGCTTAGTTCTTCCCACGTCTCCTCGTCCTCACACACACGGCAGCCACCCCCCGTTCTGCTCTTGTTCACCGAAACGCACTGTTCCGAAATATCCAGCAGCGAGCACAGGACATGTAGTTCCCTCATGTCAAACGCAGCGGGGACGGGAGTGCGACATGCCTGCAGGTAGCTGGGTATGTATAAATGTGTGTGTGCGCGTTCGTGTTGGAGAAGGGGAGGCGGGGGAAGGTAGGCGAGGGTCCCAGACTCTGCAATATAGGTAGCAGTTGCTGGAAGAGGAGGGGTGAAAAGAGAGGTGGTGTTGGGGGGTTACTCCAAGCTTGCCAACTCCCTCGAGGACCAGTGCATTAGTGTAATGAGCTTCCAGCACTCTCTACCACACACACACACATTTGGTCTCCAACACACACACACACACACACTTTGAGCTGGTTGCTTCTGCCCGTTTTTCTCTTTCTCGTAAAGTGCACAGCCTCAGCAATTTCTTTTTTTTTTTTTTTTTTTGGGGGGGCTTTTTCTGGAGATCTCCTTGCTCATCGTTTCTACCTTTCCTCCCTCTTTTTCCCGACTTGGCCGAGTCTTTGGGTCCCCAAGAGGAAAACAGGAGCTTCCCATCATGTTCTGCTTCTGGTAACCAGCCTCATTTCGTCCACACCAACCCAGTCAAACAGCTGCCACCCTCCTCATCCCTCAACCGAAGAGTCAACACACAACCCCAACCCACTGATGTAGACAATAAAGGAAGTCAACACTCACCTTCAATGGTAATCACCCAGCAGTAAAAATAAATATATATAAATATCTCTCTGAATCTCTGTTCAAAACAACAAGAAGTTGACTTTCTCTCAACTTGCAGGACAACTCTTGACTCTGTTGCATGAAGCGCCAACCACCAGCCTATATATCCCACCACTCGGATTTGTGCATCGACTGTGTAGGTGTTTAATTATTTGCAGGCAGCCAATCGCGTGGGCCGTGATGCCACGGCGAGCCAATGGGAAGCCTCCTCTCGACCCCCCGGTTCGGACTTGGCTCGCCGCTGAGAGATACGGCTTTTGTGCTGACGTCATTCCTCAGTCACTAAGTGCTCCATTCACAAAATTCACCAGTCATATGGACCATTTGCCATCCCTAGTTTGCATTGATGTCATTAATCAAATAAGAGGCAGAGCGAACTGGTGGACGTGCAGTAGCACCGCCGGCGATAAATAGTTGCAAAAAGTTTCCAAAAATGGTTCGTTTCGTGCTGTATCTCAAAAGTATGAGATCAATAAAGGGCACCCCCACCCCTGTAAGTCACCGCTTCCCCTCCTGAATAAGCACTTGCAGGCGGGGCCATCTGCTGGGGATGGACGTATACTACACAGTGACGCACTTCTGGACTCCTGCACTTCATTCATAATGCTGCCTGGATGACTCCAACTTCATTGTGCTTCATCACCATCCAGACTTCCTGCAGTGAGTTTGAGTAGTTAGCCAAAAACTTTAGAGTCCCTAGTATAAATAACTGATTACCTCCCGACAAGTTTTGCTCTCTCTCTCTCTATCTCTCTCTCAGCAAGTCTTACAAGTACTTTATCATTAGTAAAGCCACAAGTAAAGTATGGCAATCTCCTGTCTCTCCGGAGTAAAAAACCTCGCACCACATTAAGGTAATAAAGTCTTACCACGACCAGTCCAGTAATGACCGAAGCTGCTGAGGCCTCCTCCCACACAAGTGAGCAAACAACCAATCGATGACAGCCTGCGACAAGGGCCGTTTCTCAACGGCAATTACACAAGTGTTTGCCCTGCACAATTGTCTCAATGCCCTGCCTTTTCATTAGAGGGGCGCCAACCACCATGCACACACATGCGCTGTGTGCATGTGTGTGTTTCTTTCTAACCCGCCTCACATGAGCACGCGTGTATGGAAAATGTCTTTCTATGTGTACTTAATGCTGGACAAATTGGATAGGTGTGTGTGTGTAGGCCTATATGTCAGAGTAAACTAAAGGGGAGGGGTTGCCTCTCCATGTTTGCGTCACAGAGGAACCCTATTATACAGGATGAGCCTTTTAGTGCTATTGAGCCACATGGTTCAGCCTTGTCAGCTGCTAAATCACTGCTGAATAGGCAGCTGCCGGGCCTCACGCCACATCTTCTGGACTCTGGAACTTCCAGCAGGCACTTTCTCACAAATAAGAACAAAGACGTTTTCTCGGGCTTGTGTATTTGTTTAGGTTTCTGCAGCTAAAAGGCTTGTGCATTCTGTCGGTGAAGGACTTTGGATCGTGCAACTCTTCCCTCATGTTGTTAATGAAGGTAGCCACCACTACCTTGCAGATGCACTTTTCCCTCTTTTCGAATTTGAACATTTAAGTCATTAATAGCACAAAAGTTTGCTCACAGTTGCTGGGCTTCACGATAAGCGGCGTGGATGGTCCCGGAGTACACTGAGCCTCCTTGATGTTTGGGCGGACGCACTATTCAGCAAGTAGAAAACGGAAGAACTCCCAAACAATACAGCATTAAAGTAAAAGAACTTCATCACAGTCAGTTTGTTTTCCTTCCAGGGCTGAGCCCCTGTCAATTCACTCCAATGGGAGCAATGATAGTCATAGCTGTGCAACTCATTTGCAAAAAGTGCAATCCTAAAGAAAACCTCACCAAACGATATAATAGTCTGCTTTCTAGAGACCAAACAAGCCCACCAAAGGGCTTTCCAGGTGTGAACACAGATGTGTTTAGGATTAGCTCAATCTAAGCTAGTCCTAATGTTTTATTTTACATTGTGATGCATGAGTTCAAAGTATCTTCAAACGGTGAAAGAAAATCATCGCCCTTCCTCCTGAACAGCTACGTTTTCAATACAAATGTGCCCAAGACTTTCTCAGTCTGGAAAAAAACAACAACAACTCTGCATCTGTGGCGTTCGTTTACCGCAATAAGTCATTAACAAAAAAATTAATTAAAAAAAAGCCACGCTGTGATCCTCCGACTACTTCCTGCCGTCTTCTTCTCCGGGGTTTTCACTTGCGGAAATGTCCGGTCGTTGCTCATCTGACTTGTGTGATGAGAAAAAAGGTTTTTTCATTGCAGTTTTCCGAAAAAACACCTCAGCGCCAAAACACTTAATGGAAATACTAGTATACTTGGTCAGTGGAATCGCAGCCATTGTAGCAAAGCTTCTCCTGAACGTCTTATGAGTCTCCTCAAGTCCAAAATGCTCATTAACATATAAGTGGTACTTGCTTAGCTTCTAATTAGCTTTGGTAATCGGTCAAGCATTTACAGGCTAATTACAACAGCGTCCCACTAAATGACGACAGTGATGACACTAACTGCATTCAACGTCCAACACCTCAGACGTAGACGCAGCTGAAACAGCATAACGTTATCGTGCACAAGCATTTCTGAAAGGTGGTTAAATGGCAAAAACCAAATCATTTCAGACAAACACTTGTTAGGCTCAGCTGGTCCAGGTGTTGCAACCACAGGGCAGTTATTCAGCTTAATTTATTGAAGTATTAGTAGAGGAAGGGATAAGGTTACTTGGGTACAAAACATTAATGAGCTGCGACTGCTGTCCAGTGGGAATGTCAGGAGAGAGGGCGACCTTGTCGGGAACTGGAGCAAATGAATCACTGATGTACTTTACAGTTTGTGGTCAAATGACACATTCCAGCTGCGTTACATGTGCAACGTCTTCAGTTCCTCCATCTTCGGCAGGAATAGACACCAGGAGGAATAGAAGGGAAACACAAAAGAGAAAACAATCCATTCCACTGAATGTAAGTTTGTTTTGTAGGATGAACAGAGTTGCCTTTCCAGATCCCTCTTCATAGCTTTTTCCTGTCTGTGTGCATTCTATGTCACATGAGAGCGCGCTCCATTTGTGCATCTTCGACAAACATTGCACACCCGCATGTGGACGAATGTGTCTTCGGTGCTCGCCTCCATGCGTGTGTGTGTGTGTGTGCGCGCTTGCTCCTTCGGCGTGGGTGTTCCTTTTTTTTTTGGTTCGTCGGCATCACACTTCACCCTTGGGAGATGCGATGCGCAAGCCGCCCCGACTCCAGCAAAGTTTCGCCTCGGTTCCTGAAAAACTTCCGAGCGCCGAGTCGATAGAGCAACCTTTAAAGCGGGGCCTCCCCCCCCAGCTGAGATCGACACACCCAGCCTAGTGTAAGTCATTACTGTGGACACAACTTCCCCCGTGGTGTAACTGGATGCAGACAGATGTGCGATATGTAGCGTTCATGGCTCACCTGTGTCTTGCCAATCAAGGATCTCATGTGGAAATGTAGCAGTTCTGGAAGATGAGCGGAAAGGATAGCGACACCCAAGAGTGACGCTACGGATACAACAGGAGGGATGAAACGGAAACCTAATGGCTGAGCCCATGAAAAGGGACTATATACTAAAAATGAAAGTGTGTTTGTGCAAAGTACACACAGATAGATACAGTATTTACTGGGAAGTTGTATAATGGGTTTTTCATGACAGTTTTATATTGTTGTTACTTTAATTCAGTTTGTTTTTAGAGTGAGTTTGCTAGTTTTTATTAGTTACTATTAGCTAAATATTATTTAGTTTTTATTTTAGTTTTTAACATCATGGTTAATTCTTAGGTGCAGAATTCAAAGAGGTTCAGGTATTGTCTTGCGGTTATGTATCCATGGATTGGGTGATGAATAATCAGTAAAATATACAATTTTCAAAAAAATGTTTTCAATTATTATTGAACAAACAACTGACTGGTGGTTTCTCCCAACTTTGCCACTATTTTATGGAGCAGCTTAATTTGCAGACAGCTGATGTAAACTGCTTGTGTGTGAGCGGGAGAAGTTTTATAAACGCACAATATCGTTCCAGTTTCTTATAGTTTTTCCCCATTAATTACTGTTCTTTCTTTTTTCTTTTTAATGAACAAAAATGTTTTCTCAATTTCAGTTTTTGTCATGTTGTTAGTTTTACCTAACCATAATAACCTTGAATCATAAATTTCAAAGAAATTTAGACTTAAAATGTTTGTTTGTTTTTTTTGTCATCAATGTTCAACCATGGAAAGACGATTATTTTCAATACTAAATACAGAAAGACAAAATGAAGCACGCCACTCAATTCAACTCAACCGCAGAGAACAAAGTTTAGCAGCAGCAATTTAATGTTGTTTACCGAACGGCTTTATCGTTCCCGCACAGTGTTGTGGTTAGAGTCGTTGCCTGATGCTGACAGGTTAAGTAGTTACGCAACTGAGCTTTTCAGGCACTGTTTGCTTTGCACAGCTGTCTTAACAGAACAGCAATTCAGTCAGGTCGACGACTGAATGATAACTTGGACGTTGCAAAACCTTGACTATCGACAACATTAGAGACATATTTGGTCGTCAAGCAACGAGGATCCCAGCATCGAGCTGACTCCAGTAGGCCTCAATTTCCCCTCAGAGGGACAATGGAGGACATTTCCCTTCAGTTTTATTCTCTATTACCTGTGTTTCCATTAACCATAAAATTGCACAAATTGCAATGACAAAAATACATTTTGCTTAACGAAAATACTAAAATACATCTAAAAAATGTCTTTGCTTAAATGTTTTTGCGTTAGGATGAATTAGTTTTTCCGCCATACCGACTGTAACAGCAACACTTTTGTCACATTTTGAGTCGTGTGATCAACAACCGGATGTTACTGCTGGCGGAGACGATGAAGACGACGACAGGAAGTAGTTGGAGGATAATGGTTTGTTTTTTGGACAGACTTGTATTTTTTATTCATTTTTTAAATTTCCTTTCTTATTTAATATAAACACCTGAATTGCAAAATTGTGTTTTTTCAACATAACCCGAGACAAAGATTCCCACACATTTTGTAATGAAAACGCAGCTGTAGTGACCGATCCGAGAGCAACTTATAAGCATGTGACTCCCAGTCAATGTTTAGAACTACAGAGGGATTTTGGATTCTTCGATCTCCATAGCAACCATTCAGCTTTGCAACCCAAACAATTCCTGGGCTTTTAGTAAAGACAAAGGTGGAGCTTTGGTTTTTTTTCTTCTTCTTCTTCTGCATAACCAAAACCGCCACCTGCTTACAGCATTGTGAAGTCGTTTCATTCCATGAAGGGTAACAGCTTTAGTCCCTGAAAATACAAGGCAGAAATGTGTGTTAGCATTTCATAACACGAATGCATAAGGCATCACTGAAATTCACACAAACTGCTCAGAGACGCCACATTGCTTTCAAGTTTTAGGAGCCGATTGCCGTTTGCGTGCAGATTGCAGACCTCGCTTTGCACACATTTATCAAATGTGATTCTCCCTTTGTGTTTTTATAACCGCTTTAACGGGGCCAAGAACAGACTGGAAACCTCTGACCCGAACGTGTTCGTCTGTAGTCATAGCGAAACAACATGAACCACATGTAAACATCATCTCATCGTTTTTAATTGACCAGACGAATAATGCATGATGTCATGGTCTTGTAATGGAACATGGAGGTGAATAGCGTGCTACACTATTATTAGCTAACCGCAGTCAGATGTGTTTGTTTAAGGTATGGCTTTCAGCTGACAGGTACTGTTAGGACTCTTCCCGCCTACACGGAACCAGTAGCTTGAAGTTAGCATCGCATTGATTATCGGCTCTAGTCGCCGTTCTGCTTACAATAAACTTGCAAAACGGGTGATTAAAGGGAAAGTAATGAGCACATCTGGGATATACGCAGAAAGCACAGGGCAGTTTACAGTCTCTGGTTCAAGACTCAAAGTGAAACAAAACAGGTAATTTGACTCACCAGGGTTAGCTGGACCGGTAGGCTGAAGCTAATGGCTAACCCAACGGACCCAGTGGGTCCAAAAGTGTTCTTTTTCCTTCGCCACTTTATGAACTCAGAACTGCTCTGACATTTGTTGAGTTACACTGAGGCCGATGACGTGGACGGCAAGTGGAGGTTCTCATTGTTAAACTATTCCAAAAACATTGAAAACAATCTTTTTTGCGCCTTGTTTTTTAATTTACCTGCAGTTGTCGGATAGATTTGCCATAAAGTCTGGCGTCTGGTCTTACAATATCAGTGAAAAACACAAACGATAGATTCCGTGTCTCAATCTGTAAAGCCAGCCATCGTTTTCGTGCTTTTCCGATGCTCAAGAACCCCGACAGCAAGACGGAGAGTGGTGAAAGGGTCACTGCAGATTGATACTATCTATATGGCATTGCTCACCGTTGGGCGCTTCCCAGTCAGTTAAGGCCAGGCCCATCCAGATAAATTCCTTCCTGCGGAGGAAAGGAAGACGAAACAGCACTTAAGTCATTATCCAACTGCAGCCTCCTGTAATGGCTCTCAATCTCCAAATCTAATCAGTGGCTTGCCACCACAAACGGGGGGTGGGAGGGCTCGCCACCTGATTAAATGCAAGTTCGAGTGGCGGAGCCGGTGCCACTTTGTGGTTTTGTCTTTTCACTCGGGGGGGGGAACGGGGTGAGTGTTTAAACACCTGGAACGGCGTGTTCATCCGGATTAGCCAGAACGGGTTAAAGTGGGAGATATTTAAGCAGGTGCTGACAGTCTTGGTCATGTTCTGTTTGTTAAAGCGGGAGTGCAAGTAGCTGAGGGGAAGTCGTGCGGACGTCCAGGGACAGGTCATCCGCTTCGGAAGCATGCAAAACGTCGAGGGTGTGAGGGCCGGGGGTGAGGGGGGCGGGGGGGCGTCGAAGCGCGCTTCCAGGCTGTTCATCAGCAGACATTAGGCGGATTATGTTAAACCGTCGAATCTTCACAACATCAATCGGCGGCCTTCAGTGTGGGAGGAATGCTGGGCCCTGTGGCCGTGATGGACTCTCTGTGTGAACCCTTGCGTGTATTTACTCCACATTTATTCAGGATAAAAGGAGCAAATGAGAAAAACAGACCTTTTAGCAATCGATAGTTAGACACTTAAAAATGCTGTGGACGTCTAAAGAAACACCACGGAGAGTTTGGGCTCACGAAAAGTGCCCGTCGCGGCACTTTGTATTCGTTACACGATAACGAATGAAGTGGCCCGACGAGCAGAAATATGGCAGAATTGGATTTAAGCCGTGCAGAGCGCTTGCCAAAGGGACAATAGAAAACACAATCTTGGCAATCATTTAATGCATTGTTTCCATTCACGGTTTTCTAATAAAAGGCTGGAGTTGGACCCACAAAGTTGACTACTTTCTAGCTTTTGAGGAGACTGAAGACAAAGCACAGCACAACCTGTCGACAGCAGTGCCGTTCTTTTTTACCTACTCGGCAATTATCAATAAAATCGAAAATTGTATCCATTCTTTCCCCTTACGTACCCAAACTCCCTGCACTGGGATTAGAAACCCAACACAAATCTTCCAAGAGTGGGGAGTTGTAAGATTACTGCAGCCAGGAGAAGACATCTTGGACTACATACCGGGTCGCAAGATTGTTGGCAGGACGGAGGGCCCAACCGCGGTAGATGAAGCGATCCAAAACACACGAGCAATGTGTCTGGTTCTTTAAATTCATTGATATTAAATCTTTAAATCCGTCAACATTGTGAGTGGCGATTGTTTTAGTACGTCTCATTTAACATCAGGGATGGAGACCAAGACCAAAACCATTTGTGTTTTGGACTTTCAGCCACACAAAAACTCTGTTTTATATCACTAAGAAATGATTAATTATGAAAACTCCGACCAAAGTGTAGATTTGAGAAAACTTTGTCGTGATGTTGAAGTGTAGACGTGGAAGAAGTGAGATTTAGGGTCCCGCCCTGTAGACTCTGTGACAAACCTGTGCATTTGTCCACACCAATGAGCATCTTGGCGCCATATTTAATTCCTAACCGGAAGTCGTGGTTGTTTTTGAAAGATTCTGATAGGCTTTGGCTTTGTGCTGCACTGCCTGCCCCCCCGGTCCCCCTGTGGATTTAGAATTTTTAAGGCAACGCTCAACTTTTCTGATTTCGTGTGTACGATGATTTTCTCCTTTTTAAATGTGACGGAGACATTCATGCTCGTAAAGCTGAGTGCACAAGACCACAGTTAGCTATTTGTCTTAAATATATATTTTTTGGCCATTTATATTCCAGAACAGTAACAAACTGAAAATTGTGGTTTAAGCAACTAACCATATCAGGACTGGCCTGTTAATTGCATGTCTTAATAATGGAGCCATCATTATTGCATGGCTGCTGTTACGCAGCCGGTGCAGAGTGACTCAGGCCGGCGGCTCCGTCAGAAGCTGGCCAGAGACGAGCAGCTCTTCCAAAGTATCTTAAGGAAACTTGGCACTCTTCTTTGGAGTCATTTCAGATTCAATCACACTTGATCAACTTGGACCGCATCCGGTGGTATTTATAGAAAGTTAAACGTTATGCGGTTATACAGCCTGGCCGAGACCCAAGAGCCCGCTATTTATTTCTGCCTCTGCAGCAAAGCAGGGAGTTGAGAATTCTTGGCTCTCGGGTCGAGTCCAGATCGCTCGGTTTCCAGTGAAACCGGGAAGGAGCTTTTTTTTTTTTTTTTTTGTCAACAGAACTACGCACGTTTAAAGTGTTGCGTTGTCTTATCTTGAAAAATAATAATAAAATCAAATAAAATAACAGTTTTAAGTAGTTGACACTCTCACAATTTTATTTACTTCCGTAGTCCGTTACCAGGGAATAATCCGGTGTAAATAATGGACTGACTGAGTTGAGCAAAACGTCAGCAAGCAGAGCCAGGAAAACTCCACAGAGCCAGATTTATTTTTCTCCTGACATTCAAAGCAGTTCGCAGACAATAGACCATTAAACTTCTGACCCATTAACCTTTATTTTCCTATGTTGCAGCTCCCTCGCTAGCAGCCGAGTGTGAGAGTTAATGACTCAGCTAATATGACAATAAAATTAACAAGGTGTTTTAAGCTGCTGCGTTTTCTGGTGCCCCAGAAACGGGCCAACTATCCCAATCAGGAGAAAGCATTTGAAAGCACCCGTCCCTCCTAAAGGCCATTATCGCAACATGATAGATCTTGAAGCACAAGAGGCCATTAAGGCAGTTTAATGAATGGAGTAGCCAGAGCAGCCAGGTGTCTCCAGAAAAGCACTTGATCACACGCCCACAAAGTTTCAGCTCTCCGCTTCATGAAAGCTCGGTGGAAACCCGCAGCGGGGAGCTGAAAATGGCCTCCAGGCGTTTTGTGCGGAAAAAGCCATCCCACAAGACATAAATGCATGTCGAGCCTTTGAACTGATTTCTCAAAGTCAAAAGGCATAAATATCAGCCTGGGCTAACCTTTTGCTCATGACAGAGTCCTCGGCTGTGTGCAGGACTTCCTCCTTCCTGCTGATATTGACTCGTTCTGATTCGCTCTCATGCTTGCTCAACTGGAACCAATGACAGGCGGGTTTGCGTCACATGAGAATAAAATGCGAGGCTTTTCTTTGAGCGGCTTCTTCGAGCGCTGCGCCGTTTTGCATTCAGGAAAACTTGTCGCTGTCAAAGTGCCACGCCACGCCAACGTTTGTCTTTGCGACAACTGGAAATGGTTGAACTAAATCCAGATTTTGTGCCGCGGGCGACACAAAGCTGCACATGCGATGCATGAAGTAGAAGATAATTATGGGTTTAAAAAAAAAAAACAAAAAAAAAAGGTTTTGCAAACAAAACACAATCATGTCTCTGGCTGACCTCTTCTAACTCTACTCACAAACAGCTCATTTGTGGGGTGAAACAAATTTGTGAATCAATCTGAATTGTTTTGTGACTTGTGTGTTGGCATATTGACGTTTGTGGATAAATGCCTTGGATATTAACACTAGTGTTGGAGAAAAAATGCTGTGCTGGTTTGAAAAAACAGTCAGGTTTCTGTCCAGTTCTTGGCCTTTACTTGTTTTTTTTTTTTGTTTTGTTTTTTTTTTGAAAAATGCCCTGACAGACATATTTAGTTTCCATGGATACATTTGTGACATGATTTAAAATCCTCCTATCTAATGATGGACTTAGTGTGTTTCGTGTTCCTACATGGGTGAACTAATTTTAAATGAAAGAAAAAAAACATTGTTTGAGTTGGATAAAATCAGCTTTGACGACTTTGGTGGTCAGTTTTTTTTTTTGTTTTTTTTTAATTCCGACTCTTTGTTTAGGAAGGTATAATTTGCATTATTGGAAAGCAACATATTTGTGAGTTAATTGAATTTGCATTGTGATTTATATGCTAATTGTTTGACATTTAAAACAAAAAAAATGTCGGTAATGCTGACTGTAGTTGTTTTGGTTTGAAAGAAGTTTTGGGACCAGCTTCTTGAAAATGTGGTATATCTAGTCTCCATGGATATATTGATTAAATAACAACATAACTTTATTCTTAGAGAAAATCTATACAGAACAATCAATGTGTGCCTTTTTGATTTCACAAAGTAAACTACTCTAGGGTCGGGTCGCGAGGGAAGCAGCTTCGGAGGGGAGGCCCAGTCTTCTCTGTCCCCAGCCACGTCTGCCTGACACTGAAATCCATTAAAGACATGCTGCTGTTCGGGTGTTCTGGTTCCGGTCTGTTCTGGATCAGTCAGAACCAGAACCAAACATGGGGAAGCAGCATTCAGTTCTAATCTGCATCAAACTTCCAGGAAACTTCAAAACAACAAAAACACCGAGTTTCCTTGAATGAGATGCAAATTTTAAAACACCAACTAATTTGTTTAAAAAAAAAAAAAAAGCAACCTATTTTTATATTAACTGAGTTCACATGCAGTCTTTCAGATGTTTTCTTTATCACTGTTTTATGTACTTTACAATAGTCCAAAATGGAAACCTTTCGATCTCCGCATATGAAACGCCAATCTGAAAGACGTTTTCAAACGTCTGTTCAGTGGGCTGCGTTCAGAGGTAATCAGAACATTAAAATGATGGATTCTGGTTCTCTGGCACTGGCGTGGCCGCACTTCCTGGCAGTGAAACAATAAAAATGACAGATTGAAAAATCCTAATGACATAATGACTGAAATCAGCTTCTCCCAGAAAAACGCTTTTCCTCCCGAAGCGGTGGGTGAACTTTTCCAGGGAAACTTTAATGGCACATTAACCAGTGTGTGTTTATGTCAAGTCCCGGGTTTTGAAACAAGTCTGGTTCGATTTGGCCGCAGAGATGGACTTTTCCTGCACTTAATAACCTCTGGGTTATTTTGCCAACCCAGATTTTGGTTAAGTATCCCCCACCACTATTTACTAGTGGATGGGGCATTTTAGACGCTGTTAAGGCTAGCTGTAGCTAGAGGCTGAGGTTATTTCAGGACAAATGAACCGATCCGTGTTTCCAATTGTTGGAGAAAGCCGATGTATTTCAGCTTCAAGCCATTTTTTCATAAATCCAGAGGAAATCATGGAAACTGGCTCTGGTCACCAAACTCCTTTGCTGTTTAGGTTGTTTCAAACCAAAACCTGTCAGATATAAAATGGCTCTTTATACTTCTGGACTTTTCACACCGACCATGTGTCGGCTTGACGCAAATTTTCTGTGTTCAAGGCTTGGTTTGCTGTCAGGAAATCTGGTTTTCGGCCTCCAATTGATGATTGGATTTTATCAGAGGTCACAATCTGTCATGTTGCACAAGAATCAGAGTCTTTGAAACCGCAACAACGACATATGTGCAAAATGTTTTGTTAAAAGTACAAAATGAAGGGGAAAAAAAAGGGATGAAATGATAACATATAGCAGGTTTTTGAGACCGCTGAGTCCGCAGCTGCATGTGCCATTTATGTATGTACTTCCTGTTAGCGACTTAGCCTGCGTGTGGCATCAAGCGTCTGCTCTGAGCACAAAACGTATGAACATTTCAATCTGGTATGAAACACGAGTAATTTAACCTGACTGTACTGACTGGTCAAAGTTTGGACAGTTGGCTAATGCAACCATGGCGATGATTGAAAAGTACAGCTTGAGAAAATTGTCTTCACTTCAAAGCAGTTTTGCTTTCTACTCCGCTTTACTTTTACGTCAGAAAACTTTTCTAAGTGGGACTGGTTGACATGCTCTGTCCTTAGTATTTGTTTCATGCAGGAAAATCACAAGCGAGGCACACAACCCAACCTCAATTTCCCAGGTAAGTCATCCTAAACGCTCGGGTACATGATTGCCCAACTCAAGTGTGACAATGATTCGTTTTGGAAAATAGAGATGTTTTAAAGCGATCGGGGTTTGCACTAACAAAGATGCCAAGTCAGCTGTCTAGCGCAAGCAAGACATTCGCTGGTTATAATCGCTCCACAGAACCTCGTTCCAAAGATTCGGAGCACCTCTAAAACAACTGAAGAACGTTGTTTTAGAAGGGGGGGAAGTTGATGCAATTACATCCAAAACTGGCATGGAAACGAATATTTCTCTGCCACAAAACAAACTCAGAAACAATGTTTGCAGGGATGGAAGCAGACGCACTGCATGCAGCGGTTTAACACATTTTCCTCCAAGGCATCATCTCCAGGTCTGCTGTGTGCGGCTTTGGACCCGTCGCACAGTGACTCAGGCTGCTCTCCATTTGAAAAATTAAACAGCAGAGAGGGAGGTGGGTGGCGGTGGAAGAGGCTGGAGTTGGCGGCGGCTCGGGAGTTGGCAGAGTTAAATGAGGGCCTCGGGATGAAGAGGGAAGGGGAAAAAAAAAAAAAAAAATTATAAAATAAAATAAAACATGCTGAGCTCAGCGCAGCCTTTACAATCTCAATCACGGAGGAGGGAGTCGGAGAGCTGATGTAATGGCTGAAGTCGTGCTGCCACCGCCTTGGCAGAGGGTGGGGAGCTCGTCAGCCCGGCCGCACTAATTCACCCCGCCACACACACCACCAATCATAAGATCCCGGATCAAGGGTACATCATGCCATCAGCGGGGGGGGGGGGGAAGGGCGGGGTGAGTTATGGTCAAGTGTAAGAGCAGGCGCTCATAAGGTACAGGATGGGAGATTTAGTGACTTCTTCTCAGACTGAAGAGTGACAGAATGAGAGAAAAATCACCCCCCCACCCCCACGCAGCCCCTCTCTTTCTGCACATTAGCAAATGTATTGAGATGCTAAAGGAAACGCACTTGTTACACCTTCCCCGAAAACTGAACACGCTCCTCTCTCTTACGATCAGTCTTGGGGGCAGTCAGGCAAAAATACAGTTATGGATTTTCGGGAAAAGAAAGGCGGCCGGTGTCGAGAAATTTTCTGGGTGTCAGCATGTGGTGGTTGAGGAGAAATATTTTTGTTTTTCTTTACAACCAGGCCGTGAAGCCACGCCATGCCTCTGGCCACTTCGATGCAACGTTTGGGCAAAACTGTCCCATGAAGTGGAAATTTACTCTCTTCTATTTCACATTTAAATCGTCCATTTAAAGCGGGGCCTGGTTGTTGTAGACAGCTCGTTTACCTGGGTTCTTTTTCAATTGTGATTGAGATATGACTCACCTCGTTCGGCCATTTTTGTAGTCTGATAGCAGCGATAAGATTATATACCGCAGACGTCAACAACAGAAGACTTGCCCATCGTACCGTGCATGTATGACCAAGAGTCAGGAGACTAGAAACATGCTGACCCAGGCCTTCGAATGAATGTACTGCCATGGTGTTATTTCCGTATCTACACCTTTTCTATCCCTACCAGCTACCGACAGTATGGAGCACAGTTTAACTACCTTTTCAAGTAGTAATGCCACCACAATATGAAAGAAGCAAACAAAGGGTTTCACATAATCGAGTAGGAGCGTCAAGAACGTCACTGAAGGCGTTTTAAATTCAAGGGTACGAAAAGTGGATTTTGCGTATGTCAGAACAAATCAGAGCATCCTTTGAAAAGACACCTGAATGTAAGAACGTTTAGGTTTGGGTTGAAGACATCAGAAACGTGCAAACGGGTTTTCTTTGTTGAAGTTTCTTCAGCGAAGAAGCAGTCAGTGGGTGTGTCCAAACTGAGTTGTTCTCCGAGCTAAATCTGGACACACAATAATAACTTATGTTCCGCAACATGGAGTCCAAACTGTGGGGGGGAAAGCGTGCAGTGATTTCTTCTAGGTCGCTGCTGCCACCTGGTGTCCGAACACTGCCACTGCGTGTGCAGGATGAAAACGGATGTGAGACAACAGTGAATTGAAACTTACATTAATTAGTTCTGGCCATGTTTACTTCCACGAAGTTCATTGTGACATAAAAATACATGTTTTTAGAAATAATTACTGTGGCAGCAGGTAGCAAATCGAAACGTTAATGGAAAACATTTTTCTTTATTTTTTTATTTTATTTTATTTTACATATTTCAGATTTTATTCACCTTGTGAGATAATCCAACAAAAAGCAGTGAATCATTTTGAAATGGTGCAGGAAGCTACAAGATTTTTTAAATTGATTGATTGATTGATTGATTTTTTTATGTCTTTTTAATAACTATAAATCTCAAATATAATCATGTGCATTTCTTGCACATGAACAGAAATCGCCACTGCTTCTGCTTGACGAACAGAGAGTTTTTGGCAAAAAGTCGAGATCAGTCAGATTTTATGAATTGGGATCTTTAAATTAAAAATAAATAAATAAATAAATAATAATAATAATAATAATAATAATAATAATAATAATAATAATAATAATAGAATAGTAGTAATAATAATTATTATTATTATTGCTATTATTTAGTAAATTAATTAGTAAAAGGTTTGACCGTCACTGATTTGAACTCGGCACTCTTCTGCTCTCCCCTGTCGTCACATCCAGGAAGAACAATCGAGCATCACAGCGGCACATCCTGCGCAGAGGAACTTGGACATTATCAGAGCAGAGATGGTAAGTTTGAATGAAGCCGAATGCTGCTTTATCACTTTAGTAATATGCCATATGTACATTAACAATGAAACGTCCAGTTGGTTGTTGTTATGTTGCTGTTTTTGACCAGGGGTTTATTTAGTCACGCTATGCTAAGCGTTAGCCTGCTGAGTTGTGTCCGCACTGTGAGTAAGCAAAACAGCTTCAGTAGCTGTTAGCATTGTAGGCTGACCCAGAGGGAAGGTGAAGCAACTTTTCTTTAAGGACCACTGCGGAATACACGAGACCACGTCTCCTTAAACGACACAATAGAAACCGAGACGCTTATTTGTGCGGTTGAACCGTCGGCAGCAGGTTCAACCGAGGAGCTAGCTGAAGTTAGCCGCACCAGATTGAGTTAGCATAAATGCGGAGGGAGACCCGAGGCTTTACTTTCGCTTTACCTCAGGTCACTTTCTTTTCATTAAAATGGCATGATACATTTGTGCTGCATTCTTACATGTAAAGGAACTCGCTTGGAGAAATCTTTAGATGATTTTAATGTGTTTATTTTTATCCAATTGACGCTACAACTGCAGTGTAGCCTGGTAAACGGTTCAAGCTAGCATGGGCTACTCAGTTGTCATCGTTTAACGTGGGTTTATCAATTATTTAGCCGCTATACGGTCATTTAAAACCCCTGACTAACACAGCCCAGGCTTTGGACGGGCACAGAACCGGGTGCTACGTTTTACCTAGAAGGTTTTTTTGTTGTTATTGAACACACACACATTTCCATAAAGAACTTCGTGATTATGGAAGACAACTACGTGCGTCTGGTTCTGTTGCGTTTCTCCAGCTATCAAAGCGGACAGTTTGTTCTGCATGCCTTCTTACTTCTGGCTTGTTTTCTCTCCAGTTCCGCAACCAGTACGACAACGACGTGACAGTATGGAGCCCTCAGGTGAGTTTCCCCCCTCCCAGCCCTGTGGGCTCCAGTTGCACCGAGTTGAAAGGCCGTTTTCTGAGGCGCTTCTGTGTCCGCAGGGTCGCATCCATCAGATCGAGTATGCCATGGAGGCGGTGAAGCAAGGCTCAGCAACTGTGGGACTGAAATCCAGAACACACGCTGTCCTGGTTGCACTGAAGGTACGAGCATACAGCCATACAGCCCCATCAGAGGAGGTGGTTCTGGCTGGACTGTTTACAGATTGACAATAATTGTTCGTAGTACTAATGAAGTTTCTGAAAGGTGGAAAAAAACAACAACAGATTTTTCAGTGTTTGACCTGCTAACGACAGATCAGAGCTAATTGCAACCTCTGGTTCATTTACCAGGGTGTTTACAATCAATCCCCAAAGGGGATTGAAATGTTGCCGTAACTTGTATTAATTCCGGAATCTCCAAAGAGAATCCGGAATGGCTGGGGGCAGGAAGGATCTCCTGTAACAGTCTGTGTTCCAGCGTGTGTGAAGAAGCCTCCGACTAAAACGGTTTTGAAACCGTACCTCATAATAAATAGGCCTGTCACGATAAGCAATTTTGCTGGACATCGGATAGTCCCAGAAGCTGTCGCGTTAAACGATAATATTCTCATTTTGAAACGATTTTCAGGTAATACAATAATAATTAGACAGGGAAAAACGGGCAAGAGGGTCCAGTTTTGCAAAGGAAAACAAGAAAAACAAACTACATTCTACCGGGCGTCAGATGTTTACAGCAGTTTTGCAGCATGAATTGATTTACTGCTCATCGTGTCTGGCTTAATAATGTTATT
The DNA here is from genome assembly GCA_010277015.1 of Poeciliopsis turrubarensis. Lineage (NCBI taxonomy): Eukaryota > Metazoa > Chordata > Actinopteri > Cyprinodontiformes > Poeciliidae > Poeciliopsis > Poeciliopsis turrubarensis. The sequence continues at coordinate 134,474 of VMRN01000148.1, read as the reverse complement.
AAAAAGTCGACCTGAATGTCCTGAGAGTGAAGCCAGGATCCTTGCTGTTTTCTTGAAATATGTTTCCTAATAATTACAAGTAAAAGTAAATATTCTTTTTACGTCTTGAGTATTTGAGGCAATAGCCAGCTTGTTTTCTCTATTAGGTTATACCTGTGGCGAACTGTGAACCGTTGTCTTAAAAATGAGCGTGTGCTTTAATTTTGCTACCTGTACTAATAAAAATCACTATAAATAATAATAAAATTTGATAAATTTGCCTGTATAATACACATTAGTAACACCACAGATATTTTCATAGTAAACATAACTACAAAACTCTGTGTATGAAATGAACTTCTGTGTGACTGAAACCTATGAAATAATACTTGGTCTTGTGTGGAATGACAGGTTTTTTTCTGTCATTCTACCAAACATCTTGGTGCCTTTTCAGAGAGAATAATGTGCTTGTGTCAGATTACTGACAGAGCTCATTAATTTTAATCATTTCTTTTGTCATCTATGATCTTAGCATCTCATTTCGTTTCGGGAAAACGACACCTTCCGAGCCAGATGTTTGTGTAAAGTGTAGAACCTCCGGGGTTTGGTGTGGTCACATAGTGCTTTTGGTTTTAATTGTCAACAGAGAGCCCAGTCTGAACTGGCCGCCCACCAGAAGAAGATCCTGCATGTCGACAACCACATCGGCATCTCCATCGCCGGACTGACCGCTGACGCCAGGCTGCTGTGGTAGGACACGAGGGACGTCCATCATCTGGATCTAGCTGGATGTTGGACGTTTCAGAGACGTCAATTAAACTCTTGACATATTTTCTTTCTCTCAATATTGTGGCATTTAGTAAATAAACATAATTCTGGTGATTCTGCCTGAGCTAAAACAAGAGAAGTTTGGTCTGATTGAACTTCAGATTGTCCGGCTGCTCAGCTCCTTCAGACTAGCCAGCAGCAATTAGCAAACACCTGGTGGAACTGAGCTCGTTAAAGGAGCTACTTCTCAGTGAAACAATGGTTAAAAAACAAAAACAAAAAAAAAAACCTTTGTTAAAGGCTTAATAGAGGAATGATGTTGAGATGACTTCCTGGAGGCGGAGTTTCAGAAAGAGCAGGAGTTTCTTAAAGAAACAGAGGCCCAATTACAAAATCAAATGTCTTCTATCATTTTTGAGATGTACAGTATATAGCCTACAAGATTTCTATAACAACTGAAGCTAACATTGTGACATAGCATGCCACTGCATGCTTGGAATATACAGACTGCTTCCGCCTTAAATAGATGGATTTTCTCTCGCCTCCATCAAACAGGGAACATGTCTCTTAACCAGATTAAACCTGCTTGTGTGTTTTTGACTAATCTGACCTTTAACCTTCTCTCTCGCAGTAACTTTATGCGTCAGGAGTGTTTGGACTCGAGGTTCGTCTTTGACCGACCCCTTCCGATTTCTCGTCTCGTTTCACTCATCGGCAGCAGTATCCTTTCTATCATCTGAAGTTCTCATCTGAAAAATAGTTTGAACTTTAGGATCAGTGTTGGGACTAAAAAGAGAAAATCGATACCAAACCGCTGAAAGTGACGTCGCTCCCCAAATATTGATAGGATCCTGAACTGAAACCATAGAAACCCAGATTCCCACACAGCGCTACGGGAGGAGGCCCTATGGAGTCGGACTCCTCATCGCCGGCTATGACGTAAGTTTCTGGTTCACGGCGCTCCAGCGTTGGCTTGAAGCGCGATAAGTGGAGCCATGAGATCTTTCTGTCTGCCAGGACATGGGGCCTCACATCTTCCAGACCTGCCCATCGGCAAACTACTTCGACTGCAAAGCCATGTCGATCGGAGCGCGCTCCCAGTCTGCACGCACCTACCTGGAGAGGTGCATGGACAAGTTCCAGGACTGTAAGATTCTGATTCGATTACAAACGCATTCAGAAGCGATTTGTGATGTCATTCAGTGGTGAACCTTGTTGTTGGCAGGTGCTCTGAATGAACTGGTCCAACATGGCCTCCGCGCTCTCAGAGAAACGCTCCCCACTGAGCAGGACCTCACCACCAAGGTACCCGGTTCCCTCTCAGCCCTGCTGGCCAAACTTTTTACAAAATCGTCAACTGGAAAATACATATTTAAAAAAATAAATAAAACACAGCTCACAAAAAGAGATTTTTTTTTTCCCTGCATGAAGAATAAACTAAGAAATCTAAAATATTTCAACTAAACAAAGAAATTTTTTTTTTTTTTTTTTGTTGGAAGAGAATGTAAAAATCATTGTAGATCTAAAGCTTCAAAAGGGGTTTTCCTTATTGGCATAAAGGCAACCACTTTGATTTATTTTGTACAACAAAATAGGACCAAACTAAGAAAACAAAATTACATACAAGATGTAATTACAATTACATCTTGTAATTTGATGTAATTTGCCTACATCAAATTACAAGAATTTTGTTTTCTTAGTTGTTTTTTTTTTTGTTTTTGAGAATGAAGTCGTAATGTTGTGACTATTCTTGTAATACTAGGACTTCACTGTTAAACTAAGACTTTATTTTCGTAAAACTACGTTATTCTTGTATTATTACAACTTTATTTTTGTATTTTTGTATGTTCTTTTCTTAATGTGGCTCTAAGACAAGGTTGTAATTTTGGGCTTGACTGAAGAAACCAAACGATTTTTTTCACTTAGAGAAAGTTTTGATGAGGCAATTAAAAGCAGGTTTGTCTGCTTTAGTGTAAAAACTCGTATGAAATTAAAGAGAAAGCGTAATGCTTGTTTTTTAAAAGATGAATACTTTGTACCTAATATTTTGTGGAAAGATTTTCATGTATAGGTTGTAGTTTGGTCCTAACTGGGGTTTAAAAAGTCCACCGCTCGGGGGACAAACGGGACAAGAGGCCGCGAATGGCCCCCGAGCCGCAGTTTGGACACCCCCTGCCTCTCAGTGCCCATCATCGTTTAAAATCAGCACGAAGGTTTTCTGTCGGGGCGCTTTATGACGAATGAATGTGTTGCAGAACGTCTCCATCGGCATCGTGGGTAAGGACATGGAGTTCACCATTTACGACGACGATGACGTGGCTCCGTTCCTGGAGGGCCTGGAGGAGAGGCCGCAGAGAAAGGTACGGACGGCGCTTTGGCTCGCCTCATGCTGCCTTCCGTCCGAAACGATATCCGCGAACTAAAACGCAAACTGTGTTTCCGTCCAGGTCGCCCAGCCTGCAGAGGAGCTGGCTTCTGGGGAAGCACCCGACGAGCCGATGGAGCACTGAGGGAGCAGAACCTCCCTGAGACCCCCAGACCAACCGGATGATGCGGATCTGTAGAGGAGAAGGCTGTCGCGATGTGCCACTCACAAAACTGTTCATTCAAATTAGTCTTTGCCTACATCAACCCATGTAACGTTTTTTATTGTATGGGTAAAATCTACCATTATAGTAATAAACATCCTTTTTTTGAGTTGTGTTTTTTGGTCTTTTTTTTTTTTTTTAAACCGATTTGAGTCCAAAAAGTTTAAACGAATGAGAAATGAGAGGAAGCAAAAACATTTATTGTCTTTCAGAATAACGTAACATTTTCTGTCTGAACTCGTGTGCGTTTTCCGACAACAGCTTTCTGAAACATCCTCGCACGTTTTCAGGAAAAACCGTTTTCACTTTGCATGCTAAAATGTGAAAACATGGAAAACGCAAGGAAGTGTGGAAATGTTCTCGAAGGGTAACGGCAATCCTTAACCATGTCATCTATCTGACTGAAACACAGAGGCAGATCTAAGCCAGAACCACATCAAAAGAAATAAAATACAAGTTTCTTGCATGATTACACATCTGCACAGTTCATTTGCAGTTTTCAGTTTGATTCTCATTGGCCTGGCTATGTCATATATATAAATATTTTGTCACTTTTTATTTAAAAACGAAAAAAAACTTGAGCTTTTAACAATTCTAGACGGTGATAAAGTCATAAATTAGAGCTTATTGTTGACATAACTTTCCAATTCTAAACATTTGCCTTCATAAGTGATCAACTCCTGCCCAGATCAACTTGCTCTGTGATCCCAAGTTCTTTAATGCAGCAGCATGTTATTGCTAATGCCTCGGTCTGGCCCGGCTCCTATGATCATCCCACTCTTAACAGAACGTTTCATATAAATCATTAAAAGGCCAAATTTAATACACCAGTGATGATTGGCTGTCAGTTTTAGTCAGAAATAGTCAATCTCATAAAGAGGCTGCTGTCAGTGTTGCAGTATGAACTCGGCTTATTAAAGGGTTCATTTAAATGCTACGTTACAATACCAAACCTTCAGGCAGAGCCGTTCCCGACGCTCAGGTTCTGTTCTCTTCCAGGTCAAGTACAGATTACCCATGGCTGGCGTTGTCATGCTAACGCCAGCTGCCATGCTACGGCCAATCTGCCGAGAGCGCCTGAAGCCCCAGCTAACGTTGCTGAGCCTCATGGGAGAGTCAGGGTGCGGCTTTCTTGGCCTTCCTTCTCTTGTTCCTCTGTCTCACTGAGACGCCGGATGTTTCCGTCGCCGCAGGTCGGCTGAGCTCTTGGATTTTCTCCTGCTCCAACTCGGACGTCACCTTCAGGGTGAGCTCCAGCTCCTGGACGACCCCGGCCGGGTCAAGCTGAGCACCTTCCACGTTGTGCCGATGCTGCGTCTCCTCCTCTTTCACTCTTTCTTCAGTGTCTTCAGACTCTTGACCTTTAAACCCCCCCAGAAGGTTTTCCACCTGGTTGTCTGAAGCCTCTTCTGTTCTGTCTGCATCAGGTTCTCCTTCTGGGCTGTGCTGACAGCAGCACTGGGTATCGTCCCAACACGGGCGAGGCTCCTCCGGATAGTCTGGGAAATGTTGCGACAAATTTAGTTGATATTCCACTAATGTGAAAAAAAATAAATACAATTTTGCAATTACTGTTTCCAATTAAAATTACGCGTGAATATCATCCTCCTACCACTGCCTTCTTTGTCATTTCCACCTGTAGTAACATGCAGTTATTGATCAGATGATTTGTGAGATGCCTAAAAATGTATCTGCTTTTTCATTACAAAAGTGCGCAAAATGTTTTCGATATCCCACTAATGTTAGGGAAAAAACAAAAACGATGGCGTTTCCGTGAAATTAACACAATTAAAATCACACGAGAATAAGTCTGTTCACGCAATAAGTGGCAACATCTGGTTGCGGATCGTGACTTGAGTGATGCGAAAAAAGTGTTTCCATCAAAGTTTGGTGAAAGACACACCGTAATGTTTTGTATTTTTGTTAGAGCCGAAAAACACAAAACATTTTTTCGTCTGAGCTAGCTTGTTTGGAATTTGGTGAGTCTGCAACATTGCCTCACCGTCCCAGCCTTCCTGGACCTTCTTCTCCGGCAGGATCCCGTCCACCAGCTGGCCCTCCTGCATCACTCTGGTTATCTCTGACAGCTGCTGCAGCAGACTCTCCTCCTGGTCGGCGGTAACCCCCGTCACCCTGCGGGCGCGGTTTGCAGTTTCTAGTCTGCTTTTGCGACCTCAACTTCCAAAAATAAATAAAACAAAGTTCAACTAATAATTATTTTAGCAAGAAGACTCACCTGTCAGGACTGTGGTGGGCGCCGGAGACGATGTTCTCCATCACCAGCTCCGTCTCCCTGAGCTTCTCCTGCAGCTGGGCCAGCTCGAAGTCGGCTGAGGGACGGAAGAGACGAGACGTTCAGGCGGCGTGGAACCGATCGTACAGTTGGCTAATGCCAGTTCAGGAACACTGACTTCACCTGCACTCCCTAAGACTTCCATAAGTCTTAGGGACTTATGGAAGTCCCTAAGAAGTGCATAAGTCTCCCTAAGACTCCATAAGTCTTAGGGAGTGCAGGTGAAGTCAGATATTATAAAATGAACAGGTTTATTAATGAGATGAAACTCACTGATCTTCCTCTTCATGTTCTCAGATCGATGTGGAAGACACCTTCTCGCTGACGGCTTGCTGTTCCCTTTGGATGTGATCTAAAAATACAACATTCCCAATGATTCCCAATGAGCTCCTTCCTCAGGGCAGTGTCAGATTACTTTTTTTTTTTTTTTTCTTACCTTAAATAAAATGTAGAGGATGTAGAGTAAGATCCCAAAGCCGTACACGGGGATAATCTGTCCCGCTAGGTTGGACTTGCCTCCGGTCCCGGTCCCTGTCCCGGCTCCTTTAGCCCTGGACGAGTCAGCGTTATGGGATCGGGAGAACCCGGACCCCGCTCCCCTCTGACCCCGGCTCTCCGGAGCCATCTGCCGGTGTATCATGGGAGGGAAATGGCCCGAGCCTGCAGGGACCCAGACAGATGAATGAAATGAAAATGACCAAATACAAGGATTCAGTACTTTTCAGCTGGCTTTCAAATCTTTTTTTCAAAATTTTTTTAAACGTTTTGACTTTAGAGGCCTTTACGTCACAGTGAATCGACAGACATCGGGACTCGAACCTGCGACAGCCGCGTGGAGGACTGAGGCCTCCGTCGACGTGTCGCGCGCTCGAGCCCCGCGTTCCCATCCGTTCATAATAACGTTAACTTTTTTTTCTGAGAAACTGGTACATCCAATTTCTGACTTGAGTGTTTTTGGCGCCGCCCGCAGGGAGGACACGCAATTACAAGAAGAATAATGACACTGGAAATATTTCATGCCACGTTAACAGAATAAACACGGCGACATACACACACTATGGACCTGCCCGAAGCCAAACTGCCGTCAAATCAAACACAGGTTCGGTTCAGCGGTTAGGGAAGAAATGGCGGCGCACCTTCTGGCCGCTCGGCAGCATCCTTCCTCCCCCTGGACAGCAGCAGCTTGGGAAGCAGCAGCGCCACGCACAGCACCAGGCACGCGGCGAGGGTCACCTTTTGAAACGTCGACATCGACATACCGACAGCCGGGCGGCCGCCTTTCCGGCTGTAACGCCACGTTAAACAAACAGGCCGGAGTCACGAAAACAGAGAAGACATGATGGAGCGACGGCGCTTCCTCTGTGCCCGCGGGAGCGGAAGTGAGAGGCGAACGGCAATTACAAGGTCTCACCGCCAGGGGTCGCCGAGGGACCGTGTTTTAAACGTCAACGGGCAGACAACGTGAAGACTGGAATATTATTATTACGATGGAAAATACTCGAGCTGACAAATATGACATAGGCTACAAATGTGGCGCTGTTTTGTGCCGAGGCTCTCCGAAACTAGGGACGACATCAGCAGCGACCTTGTTGTGCTGAAGGTATGAAATTAAAATGAAGACACACAAAATGTCCATGTGTCCCAAGTATCCTTACCAACACAGGGGTTACAATGGAGAAGGTGTCACATTTCACCAAATGTTTGACCTAAATTCAAACTGTCATTTGTCATAACAAATGTGGCTATTTTCTTTTTTTCTTTCAAACCCTGCGTTTTAGACTCAGTATTTGGTGTCATTTTGTTTGTGTTTGTTTTTATTATTATTATTTTACAATAATTTCAATGTTGTTTGTAATCAACGAAGAGCGCCATCTAGTGCAGGTTCAGATATTATATTTCTATTTGACCTTTTCTGTTGGATTTTATTCTTGCAGAACAAGCAATCCTTTCTTTGACCTAAAGTGACCCTATGATGTCACGTGTAGTAATGTCGGTACATAACATAAATAAAAGGCAGACAAACTGATTAAATTCCTGTTTAATAAAAAAAAAAAAAAAGCAGCAAGGGAAACAGTTTGAATATTATTAAACTGGGCTGAAAATCTAAGTTTTATTTATTTATTTATTTCACTGTTATTATTACTATTTTTGTTTTCCTCCAAAAAATAAAAATAAAAAATGACAGCCAGGAGAATCCAGCAGTCTCAGAGCTCCTGATTTCTTTCCCGTCTCCCTTCGTTCGTCTGTTGGATCGATTTTTGCCTCTTGTTGTTATTTTTTTTTCTTTTTTCAAACCAGCTCCTCGAATCATCGTCAGAATCCGCAGCGCTTCCAGTTCGCAGTCCACAAAAAGCGTTGTGGGAAACGTCCTCCCCCGTGGTCTCTCCAGTTTCACTTCCTGGCTGACCTCGAGCTCATCCGATCGGAACGGTCAGTTTTTTTTATTTTTAGGGAACTGACCGCGCAGCTCTGCAGCAAAGAGTTCAGGCATCGGCCGCGGCGAACGTGTCCAATCTGAGATTTTCTTCTTCTCTTTTCTTTTCTTTTCTTTCTTTTTTTTTTTTTTTCTTTTTTTTTCTTTTACATTCTTCAGAGTTCAGTTTGAAGCGAGAAGCTGATGAGCTGTGCGCTGCTGTGAGTTTCATGGTCCAGCTGGCTCACAGTGGTCCCTCTCCAGATCTGCTGCGAGAGAAGAAAATACAAAAAGATCCTCGGGTCACTTTGCAGCAGCGAAAAAGGAGGAGGGGAAAAAAAAAAACAAAACAAAAAAAAACACACTTCATAAGTGTTTTTCTGCCGTAATATAGTCCCCAGACCCCTTATTTAAGAAACATTTCCCAAAACAATAACTATCCGGCGGATTCTAACTCTTTTTTTCTTTTTTTCTTTTTTTTCCCCCCCTCCTTCTAGCGTCATCCAACTTTTCTTCCACCAATATAAAACTTTATAGATTTGGAACTCTTTTCAAGATTTGAAGCCATTGGAAGGAACCGCGGCACCTTCCGCACTCACATGCAGCGCCTCGCAAAACTAACAATCCCCCAGAGACGTCTGCACCTTCAGAAACCACGTATTCCTGCGCACGATGTTGCCGTTTTATACGACAGACCGTCACAAACGAGTGCAGGACTGCGGAGCGGGAGGAGAGTGGCGCACTGGGTTTTTAAATTTTTTTTATTTTACAAATGAAGACCTGAAAAGTGTGGTGCCGCCCCTTTACTCTGACACACCCGAATGAATCCGAGTGAGTGAGTTGTAAAGGGAGCCGATTAGAAGCGGGGACAGAGCAGACAGGAAAACTACAAACCCAGCGAAAGCATGACTGTGGATCTAAACTCAGCGTTGGCCACACTTTTTCTGATGCGTTAATATTAGAATGAACATTATTCTTTCAGCGCTTTATTTTGTTAACCTTGAAAATGCTTAGCGCACTTAGCTCCCGCTAAATTCTATTTCCCTGATTTACTAGGCTGCTTTGCAAACGTCCGTTTGAATAAAGTTTGGCGTCGGCTTAAGAGGTGGATGGAGACAGTCTGAGCGTCGGCTCTGCTTCCTCTTCCGATGTTCTCCACCTGTGTTCGTCGCGTTCGTAGGACGCATTGCTGACGACGACGCCTCCTCAGCGAAACACTGAGAGACCACAGGAGAAGACGGAAGGAGCTAAATGGAGGAAAATCCTGAAGAATGGCCTGACTGAGGCGCCGTTAGATCTCAGGCTGTGGCTTCCAAACAGAAAGCCGGGCACACGACAAGAAATCACAACGTTCTCGTGCTTTTGAATCATCCTGTCAAAAGTCCAGGTCAAAGTTACACTGAAATAAAATTTACTGTACGCAGAGGCTCTACATGGGGTGTGAGCTTCAGCTGCTTTTCAAAACTTCCAGTTTCCAGATGTGCAGAGCTGGAAGAGACAAAACCACGAAAAAAATTTGAAGCTGTAATTGCAACCGAAAGGTAATCTGAAATATCACACATTTATTTATTTGTTTGTTTGTTTTTTTTGTTCGTTAAAAACCCCTGCCTTTCCTTTCAGTTCACAAACCCTCCAAAATCTAATTTCTCCAGCTGGGATGTTTTTTTTTTCCTTCTTCTTCTCCTCTGAGGAGTTTCCAGTCTCTGGAGTGAAGTACCGTATCTGCATTTGGCCTGATTTGGGACGCGTTGGGGGGGAAAAACAAAAACAAAAAAACAACACTGTCACGGTATCTCACGGATGGTTTGGTCCAAACCGTCAGCGCAGCTGTGTGGGACTGCGCCTCATTGTTACCAGAATATTACCTCTCATTGCGGCTGTCTGTCGGAGCCTCCATTAAGATGGCCTCCTTCGTAGTCCAGCTGGCACAGGATCATGTTGTTCTTGAGGAAGAACTTGTCTCCCACGCAGAATCTGCAGAGAGAAACAATCAAAACATGAACCGGCTCCTGCTTCTCGCCGGACCTCAAACGAATCGCCAGGCTTTCCCACGGGGGCAGTTTTTCCTCTTTTTTTTTTTTTTTTTTTCCCTTCCCAGGCATAATTTCATACCGCCTACATCTACCGCTGTTATAATCAGAAAATTAATCTTGCACAGCCACAACCCTGATTAACTATTCAAGTGTCAGACAAAGTCTTTAACCCTTTGAGCTTTTTTTTCTTTTCTTTTCTTCTTCTTCCCTTTCTTTCTTTTCTCCGCTGTGGATTTAATCAACCTGTGATCACGGCCCTGCACTAACAGTTTGCTCACCAGCGCACCTTCCAGACAAGTCAACTGAATTTGATCTCCCCGGCTAATTGCTCCCCTAATCTTACCTCTGGCGGCAGAGCTGACAGGCGAAGCAGTCTAAATGGTAGACGTTGTCTCTGGCTCTCATCACCATCTCAAAGGCAGGGATCAGCTTACTGCAGGCTGCACAGTTCCCCGTCACCCCGAAGAGCCTGCAGAGGGAGAGGAGGGCGACACGCGGGCCTTTAATCTGGGCGCGCACATGGATGCATTTCACCAAAGAGCTGCGGTGTGGGGGGAAGCGCAACATAAGCTGGTCTGCAGAGGAATTTGTACCGTCTTGTACTTTTTTTTTTTGTCTGCCGCCCCCCCCTCCAATCCTTTTGAAATATTACAACGAAAGGCTTTGTGCCTGTTTTGTTGTGATTTTACGTGACAGAACAGAAATAAACATTTTTTTATAAAAAGACGTATCGCCTTTATCATTTATCGCGATACATTTCTTGACGTGATAAGACTTTTTATTCGCTTAACAGTACATTCTGGTTGATGACGCCAAACTGTGAATTGTCGGATTTGCCGTTTTTGCCAACCTCTCCACTGCCTGTTAAATAAAATCCATAAATATCAATAAATGTGGAAATACGATTACATGCAGTTATGGCGTGAAGCTCAGCGAGGCAGATCTAAATTTTTTTAAATTTTTTTTATGTGACTGGCGTCTTGAAGAAACACATTACAAATGCGAGTTTCTCACAAGCAGCATTTGTTTTTATGGGTTTATAGTTGCGGCTCCCCTTCAAAAGAAGTAATAAACAATTATCGTCACTTTTATCGGTATCATGATATCACCACAAGCTACCGAGATAAAACTTTTAAGTCCATATGGCCCGCCCATACTTCCATGTATGTGTTATTTGATTCCAGTATTGAGAAAGATGTTCGGTTACATGTTTGTTAGAGTCACGAAGACCAAAACTACGCTGCTTTTTGGCTGATATTGAAACCATTTCCAATAACAGCATCGGATTAGAACAATCCTGATGTGAATCTTCCAAGACGTCTCCGTCCGCATGAACTGACCAGTCAGGCAAGGAGAGCGTTGGCCAGAGAAGCAGCCAAGAGGTTCGTGGTAACTCTAGAGGACGCCAATATGGCTGAAAATTGTATCACGATATAAAGGCTTCATATCAATCAATATTGATAATTACTGATAACTAGAATACTGTCAATCTGGTGATGCAATCTTTCCTGTTTTATCCCCAGTTTCCACTCCACACTGTTATTTTTTTCTTTCTAAATTGCCAAGTAATTTTGATTCCAAACATGAAACCCTTGCTGCGCAAGTAACAAGCTGTTGCTCGGCAACTAAAGAGTTTCTGAGTCAGTTGATGACACCAACCTATAGCTTAGCTGACTGTGAGAGGTTGAGCAGCTAAAGCATTTCCTCTTCCTACGTCCCCCAGAACGCTGAACAGTTCAGTGAAATTATTGAATTTTTTAAAATTATCAGCTGATATTGATCATGTGTCTATTGTGATAGATAATATTAATTTATCATTACTTTATAGCTCACTCTACCAAAACAAAAACAATTTTCCAGGCAGCAAGCTAGCGAACACATAGAAGGTTTTTGTTTCGTAAACATGGTGATAGCGGTGATTTTTAAAGAAGCAGTAACTCTTTAAACCTCTTTAAAATCGACTGTCTACATGATGCTCGTCGACAGTGCAAAAAAATCTCAAATGAAAGACAACCTGGTCCTAAAACACCAAGCTGGAGAAGAAGTTTTTCCCACAAAAAAGACAAACAAACAAAAAAAAAAAAACAGGCTGCAATTTGGAAGCGCATTTCTAACAATGTAATCTTAGGAGACATGAGATGTTTTTCTTTTTTTTTTTTTTTTTTTTTGTGGTTATTGTTGACACTCAAATACAGCTAAAACTGATGTTTGAAGAAGAAGTATGAAAAATTATAAAACACTTTCAGGAGTGTAAATATTTTTTCAGTCAACTACGAAGAAAGCAGTGGTGTTAAAAACTTGCTTGTGCGTCTCAGTGCTAATCCGCCGTCTCCCGATAACCAATTTGCTGCTTTCTTTCGGGGAGTGATCTGCATTTCTCGCAGATTACTCACCAGAGTCGTCTAATCACATCGTCTGTGAACGCAGCCAAGTGTGAGAAATGGACTCAAATCAACATCCAAATTGTAATTACGGGAACATGATGGGATGAGATTCTCATAAAAAGAAATGGCACTCTACGTCGTTAAAAAAAAAAAAAACCTCTGCAAACCATTAAATTTGTCATCCACTCATCCTCCAAGTTGTCCCATTGCAGGTCGCAATAGTCGAAAAACGGAACGGCCTCCCAGGCTTGGAAGTGGGAAATGGTCAACGTTTGCATATGTTGAAAAGTGACGGACGACTGGACGGTTTCAGAAGTAGGAGTCCTGTGCTGATGCTGCCGTCGCTTCCATTGTAACAGTGACTGCTGCGAGTCACTTCAGCGGCTCATCATCCGCAGCTCACATCACTGCTGATACGAGCAGCTCGTCACGTTTTAACACAAAACCGTAACGTCTTCTGGTCGGTGTTGTATGTGATAGACCGCATGTGCCGAGTCACTAAAAAAGTGACTGAAAGCGACTCGGCGTTTTCTAGAACCGCGCTTTGGTGTGTGCTCACACCAGGTTTACACGTCCACCGACACTTCACTGATAGCAATTTCCAAGTCTTGTCACACATACTTAATTACTCTGGACTTTGACTGGGCCAGTCAAAAACATGAGTCTTTTTTGTGTTTTTAATCTAATTTAAAGTCAGAGGCTTTGTACTCTGAAGGTCAAAGTCGTTAAGTTGAAAGCACATTTTTTTTAATAAAACATTTCTAAAACAAACTTTTGTTGCCTTCATTTTATTTAAATGTTACTAAAACTAAAATAGTCCGATTTTTGTGCAAAACAGATCCACAAAACTAAAGTTTCTACATTTTTTGGGGTTGCTTTCTTATTTGAGAAATAAGACTTGCTTTTGAGAAAACGCAGGTCGCTGTTTATGGTTCTAGTTACTCCAAAACTAAGACGAATACTAAAAACTTTGTTGACAAATGGGAATCCATGTACTGTCAACAGGTTTCGCAACGAAACTTTGATATAAATTTCTCCTTTGTGCTTTGTTTGTTCTTGGGTGGTCATTCGAACCGGTGCGTCAGTCTGCCACAATGACAAATTGTGCCTGCAATTATTGCGATAAACGATGGTATTGGACCATATTGAATTTTATCGTGACGTTTTATAGTACTAATATGACAACAATATTGTCACTTCTTTTTTAGGTAGCAAACAGTCTTAGGAGAGGAAGATTTATATCACCAACCAGCACACAGTGACTGCATTTAATCACATTTTTAGTTTTACTAATATGTATTGATGCTCTTGGGGACCAAACAACGCAGAAATGAGTCATTTTAATATCTCCAATAATCCTATCACTTTTGTTTCTTATTTGGCGTCAGCACTTGGAATCGACCGAGGCGACGATGAATCCAAGTTCTTGTCACAGTAAGACGTTTTTGTCAACAGCTGATAAACGATGCGACAAATGTTTCATTTTTAATCAAGTCGGACGTTTGGCTGCTCTGGATTTTTCTCGGCGGTGCCAGAATAAGGTCGGGCTGGAAAACAGAGGCGTGCCCCGCTTTCTTAAGCTTCCACTTCCCCTTCACAATCATGTCCTTCATGATGTTGGTCTGTCTCATAAAATCCCAATAAACTGCGTTAAGGTTTGCGGTTGCAACGTGACCGAAGTTCAAGGGGCGCAGATACTTTAGCAAGGCACTGGACTTCCAGTCTCTTACTCCTCTGCAGAATACGCCTCGCTTTGCTCGGGACGGTTTTATTTATGTCCGATTTTAGTCAGAAACAGCTGGCCAGAAATCTTGTGGTTGGGGGCTTTTTTCTTCCTTTCTTCCTTTCTTTCCATCGGGGTATACAGTGTGATTAAAGGCCTAGCAAAGCCGCCAGCAAGCCTGGATTAAAATGAGCGTGCTCCCATATTTTAACAACGTTGTTGCTCTTCTGCCAACATTTCGCGAAGACAAGCTCAAGGATTCTTTTCTGCTCTCATCGACGCTCCGCTTCCTCTGATATGTGGCTGTACGATATTGTGGATGATTAATTAATTAATTTTTTTTTTTCCCATGGCTTCACTTTATCAGCTCTTCTTGGTAACATCCTGAAATGTGACCGATTTCGACATGGAAGAGTGCGGGATCCGAACATTTTCCTTTAAAGCAGCAAGTGAACTACCTGGGAACTAACTCTGTAGGGTTTTAAAACGGCTCCGGCTCCGGCCAACTGCAGATGGCTTCACCTCTCACTCGCCCCTCCGACAGAACGAACAAACGGCTCCCTCGGAGCCTAACACGCATGGAGACAAGCGGTCACGACTGATTTCCATATTCCATTAGAGGCCACGTTTAAAAAAAAAAAAAAAAAAAAAAAGGGGGGGAGGTCAAAGAGAAAGCATTCGGAAGAAAAAAAAATTGACATCCGTGGTAGAAGAGGGAAATAGAGGGGGGAAAGAAAGGAGAATTTGTGTCCCACAGCCCGAGACAACAACTGAAAAACGTCATCAAATGAGTGACTAATGCGGGAACAAAAGCAAGCCCTAATTACCAGAATGTTCTGATCTAACGAGTGCGAGTCCTTCACAGGCACCTGGTGGGTTTTTTTTTTTTTTTTTTCTTCCTCCCCCTTTCTCCTTAACGAGGCTACGAAGCTCAATGCTAATTCTCCACTAATGGTCCAATTAAAAGAAATCACATGGTTTTAATCCAGCTCTTCAAAGGCTTTTGGTCTGCACCCTTGCAATGATGAGGGAAACAGGAGGCAATCTAGCCAATTTAACTGTCAAAAGGGGTTTTGGTCTCCTAAGTGCAGCGCGGCTAATGAGCGACTTAGCTCCAACGAAATCCAGCTGGATTGTACATGAGACTAACACATGGGTTCGGCATCGGGGGCTGAGAAATCAGGAGTTCTAGCTGCTGACCTGACTCCACACGTTGCTAATTTGGTGGAGAAATTGTTTTGGGGTGTGACCTTTGGATCAGCCAGTTTTACAAAATCCTGTTGTTTCAAATCCTACTTTTGGCACCGTTGTGTTCAGTCAAAGTCAAGTTTACTTGCACAGCACATTTCAGCAACAAGGCACTTCAGAGTTCCTTACACCATAGAAGCATAATATTATAAGCAATTGGGAAACAGGAATACGCATTACATTTTGGAAATGGAAAGAGAATGACAAGAGTTCAAACTAGGGGTGTCCCGATACAACTTTTTCACTTCTGATACAATACCGATATCACATCTTTCAGCACTGGGCGAAACCGATATTGACCCAAAGGAACATCAGAACAAATCACATTAATTCCTTGATCCTGTAGATGTTCTTCAGCTGGTAGAAGGCTGACTTTGTAATTGTCTTTAGGTGTTTGTGTAGGTCCAGGTTACTACACCCAGGTTTTGAGTCTGATCAATCGTCTCTAGCATGAAAACTACGTTAGTTTGGAATGATTTTACAGCACTTCAATAATTTTGAAATAAAAACACAAAAAACAAACAAAAAAAAAAAACAAGAAGCGGGAGGATACGTATGCAATATTGCCTGGGTGATTCCCAAACATTCCATTTTTATTTTTTGGGTTTTTTGGTTGCCTGACATCAGGTTGACTTTAACAAATCACTTAAACAAATCACTGCTTATTTGGGATTTTTTTTTTTTTTTTTTTAATGGATTTGAATAACTTTCCCAACTTGATTATTTCTCAGTCCAATCAACCCTGTCAAGGAAATCTTTCTTTATAGCAACACAGAAACTATCATCTGCAAGCAATCATCATCACCAGTCAGAAGTTAATGGGACTTGGCCTTTTCAAGTTAAACACATTCTACAACCATTATTAAAGGATTTAGAGGGATTTAGGTTTTGTATATATTTGAGTACGAGACCTTGCATGGATTAGCGAAAACCTAGAGTAAATTCAGGCCTGTGCAACAAATTCTCGTGTTCCTTTTGATCAAGTTGTGTATGGAAAAAGGTTTAATCAGCTTTTTAACATGAATGTATTTTGACAGCTGGGTAGGTATTCATTTTTTTGACAAACACAAAACCAAAGAAGTCCAAACCAGAAGATATTTAGCCCAGCTCACCTCAGAGGGAGTCGGCCAAGCTAATTGTCTCTCGGGTGTTAGCTGGGTTTAGCATAGAGATAAGTAGGTGTGACTCTGCTCGCTAGCCAGAAAAAACAAAACCTCTGAGGGGAATGTCTGGAATTACCGAAACCGTAAGCTAATATTTTCCCTGAAAACCTACAAAGAATTGAGCTGTTGTTGTCTCTTCTGTCTTTGCTCCATGCTATGCTAGGAATGCCACCTTTCAGAAATGAAAATAAGGGACACCGATCACGGTGAGCTTTGCCCGCCGTATATATATGATTCTTTAGCAGTCCAAAGCAGCTAACAAGCCGCTAATTACTTATGCCTTTTTACCAAGACAGCTAAAAAACACCTTATTTGTTCATTCCTCCTTTGTCTGAAAGAAAAACGCAACAACAACAATTATTTAGTTTGTGTTTGCGAGTTAATCGTGTTCCACTTTGCAAAATCAACAAATATGCGATATATGAAGATTGTTAGCTTAGCATAGAGAGTTAACGGACCAAGCCGGCATTTAGCTAAAACTAACTAAAACTTCTAAATCTGCAATGAACCTACTTTTACCTAACAAAGCACATATATTTCCTGAAAACGCACAAGGAATTGCTTTTTTGTGGTCTTAATGCTTTTGCCACATGCTTCTCTAACAAGCCTCCATCTTCATCGGGAAACTCTCATTAGAGAGAATCAGTGTTGCCCACCATTTTTGTAATGGCGGCGTAAAAAGAGAACGGAGGAACGACGTCAACGTGTTGGTGTCTAAATGTGGTTGAAATGTGTTTGAGGTTGACCAAATTCTCTAACCAAGTCTGACGTTCGACGTCTTGGTTTAGCCTAACTTTGGACACGCCCTATGGGCTAAAAACGTTCAACATGTGTTTCTGTGCTAAATGGAGACAAGGACTGGCCAACATTAAGCAGCATAACAAAGACGTCCTCCGGCATTACAGGCCTCCTGTCTCTCGTTGCTTATTCCTGTGGAAAGAAAGCTCATGGTTTCCCCCCTCACATCTCACAGAGGAAGCCAAAACACCTGTATTTCGACATTCTTTTTTCCCTCCCGCTCTCTGCAGAACAAATCAAACAGAGGAAAGGTTTCATAATTCATTTTAAGAAAATAAGGGTGAGACTATAGAAAGTTCCAACCCCGCTGTTCTGGCTTCACTCTACATTTCCCGACAATGACTCAAAACATACTAAAAGGTCAGCAGCTTGTCTCCTTTGTTCCTGCATTCATTCTTCCAACTCCGTGAGCTTGCTGCTGACTGTTGCATTCGGTGTCAGTTCTTCCAAATCCTTGAACCCTCGAGCGAGTTTATTTGTCGAAGAACGTAAAATTGTCGCAGTCTGATTTGCGCCTAAGTCAGACTGCAACTATAGCAAACAATCAAATGCGGGCGACACAGCAGTCAAGCCCATGTATCGTCTGCACCGTGTTGCAAATGATTACGCAAGTGATATTTTCCCAGATTTTCTTAAATGATCAATGCAAATGATGGTCAGTATAATTTTCAAGTCATGACTAATCACAGTATAAATCAAATTTTACTGAACAAAGCTCTTCTTTTTGAACCATGAAAGAAAGTCAGAAAGTCCACATACTTTGCTGAGGTCATTTTCACACCTTCAGTTAAACAGCTTTTTCAAAGGGTTTGGTTCATGTGGAAGCAAACCGCACCAGCTGAAAATGTAGGAAATGTTGCAAAGTTGGTCCCTAATCAAACCGAATCTACTGGACTCTCTGAGTGGTATTACTCCACATAATAAGGATGCATGCTTAATAAGACTATTGGAGTAAAGGTTGATCAATATTTGGGGAATTCATCAGCTAATTTTTGTTGTGTGCACAACACTTAAGCAAAAAGCGAATGGGATAGTCAGTTATTTTGTCTTCACAAAATAACTGACCGTACCTCAGGTAGTCTCTGCGGCAGAGGATGAGATTTGCCCGGGTGTACAGGGTGGAGCCGACCCGTCCAAGGCGGCAGTCGCAGCAGGCGCACTTCAGACAGTCTTCATGCCAGAACCTGTCTAACGCTTGGAGCATAAAGCGGTCCCGGATCTTCCCATTGCAGCCGGCACAGCCCCGTGGCTTCTCTCTGGACTGGAGGGGAACGACAGACACGCCTGAAATGAAACGGAGAGGATGACCAAAGAGAACTGATATTTTTCCAGTTTTTCCCCAGGTTTCATCCGTAGAGTAATTAAGTCAGCTTAATTCCAGTACTTTCTAGTTCCCGGCATAAGCCTGAAACGCGGCGAATCAACTGATTGAGTTATTTGTAACATTTCTTCAAAAAAAAAAAAAAAGCATTTACAGCAAAGCAAGAAGAGGTAACAAAGACCGAGTTAAGCTGAATTCAGAAGTTTTCATGTGTGCACCTTTATGTCAGTTTCAATCCTGCTGTTCTTCCAAGGCCTTGGAGGTTTGTTAGGCAACGCTGAACAGGCAGCATCATAAAGACCAAAGAACACAGCAGGTCGGAGGTCAAGTTCGGCAGAAGTTTCAAATGACTTTGCTTAAAGCTAGTCAAGCTTCAAGCTTCTCAAAGAGCTCTGTTCAATGTGTGATCGCACCTTCAAAACTACCAAGATATGACTTGATCGGACAGGTGGGATAATTAGCACATTAGCTGGAGAGAACCGCAAGTTAAGTGGAAGAATCTGTTGATTGGACAATCAGTTAAGAGCTCCTCAAACCCAGGTAGGTGTGTCTGCAGGCGAGGTGGAGGTATCTAAATATCTAAAGGAAGAACTATGCCTGACTGGACGAGGAAAGTAAGGCGCAACATGATTGGACAGGCATAATTAACGGTAGGGAGGATTAAACGTTGACGAGTTCCTCCGTGCAGCGCAGCAGTGAGGGGGGCAGAAACACAGATCAAGTCGAGCCAGCCAATCAGTGTTTGAGCTGAAGAAACTCCTACGCTTTCGAGACTCCCGCTTCATGAATGCAGGCGGTACGAAGAAACGCTTGAGTGCCACAGCAAAACACGGTGGCGGCAGCATCATGATGAGGGCAGGCTTCTGTGCTGCAGGACGCCTGGAAGGAAAACTGACAGAGACCGCGGAAGGCTTGAGATTCTTCTTCCACCATCCGCAGGACGACAACCCTCAACATACGGCTGCGATGGAGCGGGGAAGATCAAAGCATGTTTAAGGCCCAGTCAAAGTACAGATCCAAATCTAATTAAGAATCTTCAGCAAGATTCGAAAAGCGATGTTCGCGGATGCTGTCTGTCCAATTTGACTGAGCTTTAGCGAAGAGGAATGAGTGAACATGTCAGTCTAACAAACTTGGACGATTTTCCACTTCCTACTGGACTCCAGTGGGTTTTTTTTTTGTTTTTGTTTTTTTTTTTTATATAAAATCAGAATAAACATCCATTCATTCATTCAGTCAGTATTCCATTTTTTCCTACTTCATATATTTATAATTTTATTTGACATGCAAGAAAATTCAACTGCACACCAGATCAAAGGATGGCATATTCTAGTAAAATCGATTTTTTATTTATTTTTTTTTAAGTACAGCTGATGACAAGCAGTGATGCAAGTCGGCACTATAGAGCTTTATCTGTATGGGAAAAGATTTGAGCAGATAAAGTCCATTTCAATGCTCCGCATCTCACTTCAAAAGGAACAAACATCCCTTTATACTCACTCTCCTCCTTGTCCAGCACCATCCTTCAGGGGAGGAAGAAGCGGCTACAATTCAACAAGAGCAGAACTCCCCGCACGTCTTTCCTCTTCTTCCTCTCCTCCTCCTCCTCCTGTCTGCTAAACAACAGCGCTGATGAACGCGGACAGCCTCGGAGCGGAGCGTAAATGTCTGCGATCAGTCTGGAGTCGCTCAAACTTCGGATCTGCTCCTCATTGTGAGATCCGCGAAGAGGAGGAGGAGGAGGAGGAGGGAGAAAAACCCGGCCAGTCTCTTGTCTTCTTAAAACATCATAATCATCGTGATAATTACAAGAACTGAGTCCGTGGGTGGATGACAGATGACGTTTCTCGAGGGTCACCTCTTCGGCCAGGGGGTGTGGGGGGGGGGAGAGAGATGTCCTTTAAATGTAGAGCGTGTGAGCGCCGTGCTTGTCCTGGCTGATGTCAGTGCTTCAGTATGTCTGTATCTGCACGGACTGCGGCCGTTCCCTCCAGTGCAATGAGCCGCTCTGGACACTCTCTGCACGGCTCCCTCCCTCCCTCCTCTTCTCTCTCTCGCTCTCTCTCTCTCTCTCTCTCTCTGCATCTCCCACTGCAAAAAATTCACAGAAAAAAAAAAAATACTTCCACACTCAATTTTTTGTTTGTTTGGGGGTTTTTTTAGTCCCTGCGTGCTAATTATATAAAGTCATTATGCTTCAGATCTGATCGGAACCGCCCCTCCCTGTTGGAATCAATTATTCAATACGCAGTCGCACACACCGGGACAGCCCGGGCCTGAGGTGTTTTAGAATGAGCTTATTCAACTCCAAGGACACCAATTATCTCCGGGGCGCCCCGGAGTCAAAGCAGGAGCTTTTTCAGCACGACAGATGCACGGAACCGGGACTGACGCGCGCGAGCTCGTGCGCATGCGTGCCAATTCCTGCTCATGTTGTTTTTGTTTTGTTTGTTTTGGGTTTTTTTTCGCTTGTTTACTGTTTTTTCTGTTTCTTTCTTTTTTTAGAACTACCAGTAATAGATTAATTGTGAGTAACTGCCGTGCTGAGGTAAAAACATTTTTTTACATTTATTATTATTATTATTTATTTTATTTTTATTTATTTATTTATTTTTAGTTTCTTTTAACCCAGTCGTCTCGAGGGCTTTTTTTTTTGTTACCTGGTCCACTGACCCTGAAACAGCTTTTACAAATTCTTCCCTGAAAAACAATAATGAAAACATAGCAAAGACAAAGACCAGTTGCATAAAGCCACTGCATTTGTCCAAATTCATTTCCCAACACTGGTCACAGTCACACTGATCAAATGAAACAAGATACAATATGTTTTTAAATCAAGCCTACCTTATTGAAAGAGAAACTCACTTTTCTGGGCAAAAAAGGCTAAATAATCCTCCTCGCTTATGCTAACATTGCTCGCTATCGCTCTTCCTCAGTCTACGCCAAGCCACGCCCTCACCAGGAAAGTCCGTCCTGATTGGATGAATCCTGTGGCCGCGGGCTGGCCCTGGCCCAATCAAAATGAGCCCCAATGACTCGCAAAACGAGGGGGCGTGGCTAGGAGGGTTGACGCCTGGTTTGTTGAAAATGTAAGAAAATGTAGTACAGTCTTTATAAAATGCATTTATTTTTAGGTGGTTATTTTTAAGCTGTTTATTTCAACAACTTTATTGTAAATGTCAGGGAGGACTAAGCCCTACCAGCCCACTTAAACCGGCCGGCCCGGTTCACAACTAATAGAAATTTAGGGAGCCAAATTAAGCTAACAGTCATGTTTTTTTGTTTTGTTTTGTTTTTTATAGGAAGCAGAAGTTCTTTAGATAAGAGTCAAAGTTATGAATAAGTTTGTTTCCCCCCCCAACTACCACCAACTGTGTTTTTTATGCAAAGTGACCAACTATGTTGGTGAAAAAGCTCCAGTTGTACCCAAAATTTCAACTTCTTATAAACCTTTGCATCTCAAGCTTGAACATGCAACTTGTAATTAAATATTAATATGAATGTTTTCTGTGTTTGTTTTTAAACCACGAAAAAAATAAATAAATAAAAAAAAATCCAATCTCTGTTGTGCCGATGTTTTAAAATGTCAAACAAGATGGTGGTCGTTGGAAAGCTGCCACCACCTTGAATGGCTTGTAACATTAAGAAAAGCCGGGACATAATCAGTATTTCAACCTATTATTATCTATGCTGTAAACATGTTACCAAAGACTTACCAGTTTCGAAACCATTTCTCATCCTGACTTCTGCCATTATTTACAAAAGAATAAAAGGGAAAATGTGGTGTGCCATACATCCTTGCTACTTCCATAAGGTTCAAACAGAAGGGCTATGTCCCGCCCCCCTCACATCCCCTCCTGTGGCCTCCCCGTCACATAAGTCCAGCGTCTGTTTCCTGAAGCAGTCAGAAGCCAGAAACACTGGAAATCGCTCTTTAAAAAGACACAGAGTCGTATTAATGTCAGTGAAAACACACGAAACAGCGATGATTGATCATGGGAGGTCTGGCAGCCGTTTTCATGGCCGGACCTCCCACCGTCAGGCTCGTCGTCCTGGAAGTATTTAGATAAAAAAATACATAACCGGCGTCGCTGAAGCGCTGTTATTGCCTCGGAACCCAAATCTCAGACCCGTTTAAGACATTTTACTGCCGACTTATTAATAGAAAACACCGCAGGGAGTCGGCCATCAACGTTTAGCTCATATTGAACACCGCAGACGTTGTTATTCCTCCCTACTGATAGATTACTGGAACATTACTGGGATTCTTTTCTTTTTTAACCACAATCCATAAACTACACTGTAGCCTGCTTCCCTAATAGATCACCCGACCCTAAATCCTCCTCATTAGGCTCTGTGGGATAAACAACTGTTCTAACATGGCCCCTGGATCAGGTCACACTAATTAACCAGCACCATCGACCGACTATTCCTCATTATCCGCCCTCTCGTCTGATCGCATATAGGCCGTCAAGACGGCTAACGATCAACGCGCTAATTAATCAGCTGACGAGGTGCAAGTGGAGCTCGAAGGTTCCCTCTTCATTTGCGAGACACATGGGAGCTAATTAGTTCAATTATTAATGAATCTAATTAAATATTTTCTGTAGGTAACCACGGCTGCGGTCTTGTCGTCCGCCGCTGCGCGCTCGGCCTCTTTTGTCCTCCCTGTTTTTGGCACACAGTCGCTCCATTGCAAAGGCCGGCGTCGACTAAACATTACAGACCATTCATGGGATCCCATTAGTCTAATTGCACTAAAAAGCAGTCTGTGGATGACAGTAAAGGTGAGCTGCGGTTAGAGCTCTAATTAGCAGGCTGTGGAAACGGGGAGCCTGTGCGGCCATCTGCCGCAGCGAACCGTCATGTCTTCTGTGTGAAAAGGGCAGAGACAAATTTAGGCATTTCTATTTTTTTTTTTTCTTTAAAAAAAAAAAGGGGGCCCGTTTTGTCTGATACAATGCCACGAGAGGCCTCGGCGCTCATTGGAGCACATTTTTAATGAGCGACGGGCTGAAATTTAAAGGGGAAAATACAAGACAGTCCTCCCAGGACGTTCTGTCTGGACGTATCCGAATGCACGGGTCAGGAAGAAGTTCCAAATGTGTCCAAACAGCGCTAGACCAAAGCTCGTTTGCTTTTGGTTGTATTTACCCAGAATGCCCTGCGCTTTAGCGTGGAGGTGTGAATGCGCAATCAAACTCTGATGCGGAACAAGAAGCAAACGCCGGTCCCACCTACAAAACCCGTGACTCGGTTTGGTTGACGTAAACCCCGGCCCGGTTCGGATGCGTGTGTGGATGCAAGTGGACCAAATGCCAAATACTGGAAGTGGACTATGGGAGCAGGGCATTCTGGGTAAATGCAACCAGACCATGAAGAATTCTGGGAGCATTTGGAAAATATTAGATTGTTCTTCAAGAAGGGAGTTGGGTGATTTTTTAAGTCTTGTAAGAACATCTCAGCTAGTTTTAAAGCTTCACATGTACACTGTGCAATAAATCACCATTCACTCATGTAACATGGTACAATGTACATAAATAGAAAACCTCAACCCAGAGCCGTCTGATTTCCACAATGTGGAAATGTGTCCTTCTGCCCTTCTGACAGTTGATCCAAAGGGTGAGTGTTTCACCACATTTTATATAAAATTTCCATCTTCCTCTGCAAGCAGAATGAGCAAATCAGTCTGTGTTTCAACCAAAGCTTGTTGATGCAGCTAAATCGGTGACCAGAACGGATGGGAAGAGAACGAACGCGGGTCCTTTCCCACGGAGGTTCTCCGCTTCTCCGGAAGCCGGCCGATCATCGCTCGGTCGGTCGGTCTGAGCTGCTGAGCTTTAGATTGGAGCGGGGATGTGCTCGCCAGCTGTGTGATGAAGAGAGCCTGATCGATGGGCTTTCTGATTGGCTCTGGGGGGCTGTCTCAGCAGCATCCTGTCCCCTCCGTCCTCGAGCGAGCCGAAAGCAATTGTCCCTCCACACGGGGGCCAAATAAGACCACTGACCTGAAGCTGAGGGGCCACGCCCCAGAGCGTGCGTCTGCCCGCGCCTGGATCCCTCGCTTCTCTTCGCGACGGAGACGGATGGAGAAACGGAATCGATTTGGATTTCTCGCCGCGTTTGCCGCGCGTTCTCCGACGTGTTGGCTTTTCGGGCAAAAACGTCCACAGTTTCTGCGTAGGCAACGCGAACGTTTGTGTCATCACAAAGCATTGTGGGTAAGATCAGGATTTTATCCAAATTGTACCTCAGAATAATGAGAATTATATTTACAGTGTTTTGTGTTTAGCTGAAAATCACCACCAGGAGAGGAACCTGAAGCCTCCGACCCAGTTGGTTTTTCTCACTATTTCTCTGGTTACCAAAAATAAATAATGGGTTTCAGCAAAGCAACGTATCATTGATGTTACATGACAATAAGAACTGCAAGCGGCAACACCTGCTGCAAGCGGTATCTCTACGGCCGGCTGCAATAACACTGAGCTGGACGCCATACCTATTTAGCCTAGCATCATTTGAAAACAAAGGCTATAAAGGCAATTCATGTTTTTTTTTTTGTTTTGTTTTTTTTATATTTTCAATTTTACTTCCAAGAACAAACTCAGCACGACACATAACAAAACATTTTACATTTAGACTATAAATAGAGACGTAAAGTAAAATCAATTGTGCTGTTTGAATGGTCCCTTTTGACGGCTTCAGGCTGAATCTCGATCTCTAAGTGAAACACAGTGACGTTTTAAATCAGCTCAGGAACGTGAACCAGATTCACACACGGAGACTTCAAAGGACTCCAAAGCTCCTGATTAAGGCTGAGTTGTTTTCCAGTTGAACGTTTTTAACTTCTATGTCTCGGTTTAAAAAGCGTGCGTGAAGTTGAAGGAGACGGTTGGTATTTCAAGGGTAGTTTGTTCATTTCCGCAGCGTAAAAACAGCCTCTGTTCATCATTTGGTTTTCCAAGGAAAGCGAAGTGAAATGAACAACAAACGATAGAAGACGCAAGTGGGCGATGTGGCTGAAAATTGGTAATTATTGATCAGTTTTTTGTTTTAAATATCCAAAACGTGGCAAGACTGGTGACATGACCTTTTCTCTTTTATCCACTATTTCCTCCGTAGCTGTTGTTGTCATTTTCTCCTGTCACTGCGTCCCATTATTTTCACCTGAGTAACACTGCTCCCTTAGCTTTCTGTGGACCACCCACTGGTCTGCAGACAGCTGAGATTTTCATAGTCAAGCTAGCACTGCAACTCCCAACTCTGTTGTTTTGTTTTGTCTTGTCGCATACAAAACAGCTGAGGAGGGAATGTCGTTTGTTGCCTGTGCGAGCATGCGGGCGCAGTGGTAAATATGTACCTTTGTGAAGATCTGTTTATGAACGCTGTTCAAACTGAGTCCTCCTCGGGGTACATGCAGACGTCCGAGAGCGAGGCACGGCCGAGTGCGTCGGGCTTTTCGGACAAAGGCTGAAAGCGTCTAAAAATGACAGATTTTTAACTAGATAAGTCAGACAAGAGCTTGTGTTTGCCTGTTCCTCTTCCCAGTCAAACCTGTTGGGGATCAATGCTGGAGGGTGCGGTTAATGTAAAGTGATGTACGTAAACAGCTGCTGTGAACACCAGAACCAGCAAACCCAGTCAGATGACGGACTGAACAAGCCGTGTCTCCATTCACCTAACATTGCATAATTTAACATTCAGAAAAACAAAATTGAAAATATTTTGAAAGGTTTTCAATTTATGTCACATGATCAACAACCGGATGTTACTGCTGACGGAAACGACGAAGACGACGACAGGAAGCGGTATGAGGATGACGTTTGTTTTTTTTCAAATGACTCATCGCATGAACAAACTTGGGCTGCATTCTGCTGTATTAAGTGACCCAAATCATATTTTTTGTGTGTGTGTCTAAAATCAGATGTATTCAAAATTTATGCGCCTCGGAAGTTGTTGTCCGGCTGGAGGCAGCACATTAATCCTCATTATTGGCCACCATGGTTGTTGTTTTTCTTCCCCCTTGTGTGAATGAGGGAACAAAATCATAACCACACATCCAAGTAGTCTGGGTCACATACAAAAAAAATCTATCTGACCTGAGTCATTCAGAAAAAATCAGTTGCAGGTCGCAGTGAGGCAAAAAAAAAAAGTATTTGGCTCCATTTAGCCTTCTTCCCATCTGATTTGGATTGCATTTATTGTTCAATAGAAACACAGCGCTGGCAAAATTGTGTTTAGTTGTTTTTTTTTTGTTTGTTTGTTTTTTTACTTTAGCAGAATATCTACAAAGTTTTGCACACATTTTGTAATGAAAACGCAGTCGGTGTTTCTCGACAGCTTTCTCTCCAACCCGTCTGCTTTGTTCCTCAAGACGCCATTTGTTCTCTAACGTTGTCCGACAAAAAAAAAAACCTGCGAAGCTTTCACAGAACCGCTGGATTTATGACAGATTATTGCACACAGGTGGTTTTTTTTCACGTGATCTTACTTATATTTTATGCTCGCTTCGCAGTTCTTCACCAGTTTCTGTGTTGCGTAGATGTGATCCCAACAGAACACGCATCCCGACGTTTCTCCGTAACTCCACCAAACGCGTAAAAGTTCAAGGGGTGTGAAGAGTTTTCGACAGCTGCGTCTTTTTGGACGCATCTGCTATTTCTTTGTCGCTTTGCATCCTTTCGTGTCGCTCTCAGCGAGAAGGTGGTCATCTGTTTGACAAAATGGGAAAACAGAAATTGCGAGTGTTTATGCGCAGCCATAGATCATTTTTTGGGACGGGGGACTGTTTATGTCCTAATCCATTTTTCTTCCCTTTGCCACGTCGTTTTCTCCATCTTGTAATTCTTCATTGTCCCATTGTGTCCCGCCGGGCCCTTCTGAAACGATTCCAATGATTTCCAGATTCCCTCTATGCACAATAAAGAAGTGACAGATCGTGTAAATGTCTGAAAATGGCCTCCCTTTAAGTGGAGCGCAGCCATGATTGATGTAGTTACACTTTATCTGCTGCGACTCGTGCTTCAAAGAGGCTCTCTTAAATTACTCTATTACACGGTTTATCAAGTACCAAGAGGAAGGAATCATTAAATCCCCCTTTTCCATAGAAAGACAAAAAAAAAAAATCACAAAGCGTTTTGATATCTGTGCTGCCATCTAGTGGAAAAGCTCCCAACTGATTTGTTTGTGGGAACTGCTTCACACTCTTTCCACCTTCAGTTGGGCAATTTTTAGCAAAAAAAAACAAAAAACAAAACAAAACACACACACACAAGAAATTCCTCTTTTGCAGCAGAAAAGCCTCCTCTGGTGGTCGTCTAATTAAAGTTAAGCTCAAAGCATCGGCGCAGCCCGCTGAGGAGCTGAAATAGCCGCCGTGTTATGAAATGTTTAGCTTTAATTTCCTCTGGAACAAGCAGTGTTTTAAAGGCATTTACAGAGGGAACATTGGTCTCCAAATCGCTCTATATAAGAACACGCTTGCAATCGTGTGCAGAGTCTGAGGGGTGATGTCACTCCAAGTGGAAAAACATCAGAGTTTATGCCCTTAACTGGCTTTCTTGGTTCGTTTTATAACCTTTTCTTTACTAATTACATAAAATGTCCAACATATATACATATATGTATATATGTATATATATATAAGGATTATAAATAAATAAACATATATAAAGATTAAAGGAAGAATGGTAGAATATGATGACTTCAGTGGGAACTCTGAAAACTCCCGTCTCCTCTAATAGCTGATAGCTGAGCTCTGTAGCACCAGGGCTCAATTATGAAGTCATATATGTCTCATATGGACACGAGATATGATTTCTGACGCAGACACGCGTTGGGATTTTTAATGAACTGTCTTGCTCGCGCGATTTTGATGTCATTTCTCATTTAACGGAAACGCCGCAACTGCAAAAGCCTTTTCTGCCAGTCTCCTCTGTGGCGGTGGCTAAAACGCCGCCATGAAGGTGAGGCTTAGAGTGAAACTGTTTGGAGTTTGCAGACTTGATATAGGGCTTTACACCGTGTAAAAGGTTTTTTGTGTACAAGGAGGAGTAAATTTATCTCAGATTTAAAAAAAAAAAAAAATTATTTAGACACATGAGGACATTTCTGACTTTTCAAACTCAGAAGTCTTTTTTGGTGGAAATTCACTCCTAATTTCTTCTCAATGGCCCCAACACGCCCCGTGGTCTGACCGTGGCATCTGCCGCGCTCTTCCTGAGCGCTGAGGCCGCGGGAGGGTCACCAAACTTCATAAAAGCGCCTTTAGAAAAAACATCTTTTTTTCCAGAAATTAAACTTAATAGCAAAACCCATCATTTCAACACACTTTCATTGTTGTAAGACGTAAATATAGACAAATAAATGAAAGCCAGCAAATGAGCTGCTTGGCCTTTTCCTTTGTTATTTTGCGGGTCAGAAGCAAAGATGCTCGGAAATCAGGGACTAGAAATAGAAATTCATTCTAAATGAAGAGCATCTCAAAAGTTTTATCCAGACAGGAAATGCAAACAATCTCACACTGACACTCTTTAAAGTTTGTCCTGGTTTCGGCCAAAATCTGAATATCCATTTAAGAGAAATTGCAAAAGAAATCAGGTTAGTAGAGGGAAAGCATGCAGGAAATACCCCGATTTACCAGAAGAAGAGTTATAACACAGGACAGCAGCCAGCAGTGCACAATGGCTACAAACTTACAGTTTCTTCTTCTTTTTTTTTTTTTTTTTTAACATTTGGCAAGCTGCAGCGTTTATCTGGCCGTCGTCTCCGCCCTACCTGGAGCAAAAACACGATTTAAGAGCTGGCCGGACTTGGACGTTTCTCTGTCGTTGTGCTTTTCAACCACTAATCATTCCTCATACGTGTCGTCGTGTCGTGAAACTGCCTCGAGCTACAACAGGAACTGCGTTCTGAGCGAAAAGAGGAAAGGAAGAAAGAAAAAATAACAAGCAAATTGAAGCATTTCGATTTGAGAAAGGAAAACGTTTGAGTTATTGCCTCTTTCTCTGCAGCCGTCTTCTCTATGGATCCTTCGGGTCCTGATCGATAAACCTCTGATCGTTTGATGTCCATGTTTCATGTGTGCAGGCGTTCGTTTCTTCGCCTTACGCATCAGTTTGGTTTTTGGAGAACGCGGTTAAGATAGACCCGATAACTGGGGCAGAAAAAGTGCTTATTGCAGGATTGCTTTCGAAACGGTGCTTGTAAATACTTTTTGACTTAAAGCAACTTGGCAGGGGGGTTGCATAAGTTGCCGAAAGTTGAAGCAGATCTACAGAGTTTTCTCACTGGATGTCCACACTTAGCACTTCTGCTAATCTGCTAGCATGCTGATATCAGAGCGAATTGCTTTGCTCTGGCTTTAGCATTTTTGCTAAAAGCATTTAGCATGGTTAGCTTAGCTAAATACATTTCTTCGCATAAAACTCCGCATAAAGCCCTTATTTACTTCGCAGCTTGGTGAACGTTCAGTCGAACAATAAGTTGAGATTTCTTCAAATGATCAAATCTTATTATATTATTTGTTGCAACACGCGCTTTGTCATTGAGACGTGGTGGAATTTTGCATTTTGTATTAGCTTCGTTTGTTAGCACAACATTTTGCCCACCGCTGCTTGCAGTCAGCCGTTCATGTTGCTTATCATAAAGTGCCTTTGTGTTTGTGAAACAACGAATAATTGAGCAGTGAGAAAAATGATACGCAAGATAATTCAAGTTTGTTCACGAAAACGTGTTTTAATTGACTCATCGCCTGAACGTAATTATTCACGTGATTTTAAATGCTGTGATTTTTTTTTTTATTGGAAATACCGCAATTGCAAAAAATTTTTCAACATTAGCAAAAAAATAAAACAAACAAAAACATAGATGTCGACAGCAGCTGCTGTTTTGCTTTAGGTCAAAGCACGTTCAGGTGCTCCTGTGGCCTCGTCAATGTCTAAAGCTGAATCCAATGGAAAATCTCTGAATAGACCTAAGTTGGGCCAAAGAGGAAGTTTCATTTGCAAAGAATATTCATAAACCAAGCTTCATTTTACAGTCATGCACCACTTTGTGTGTCTAATACAGAAAATCCCAAGAAAGTAGATTAAAGTCGTGGCCGTAGCGTGACAAGTGGAGATGTTCAGGAGCATGTTTCAACGGTACCGAACGAACACGAAGCTCTGCTGCTGTGCCTCGACTATGGCTTTGTTGGAAAAGAAGAAGAAGAAGAAAGAAGCAACCTCCCAGTCCAGCCAGCTTGACTCTGTTTTCACGTCACGCTCCAGCTGGGACCGTCACACTGATTTCCTCCTCTTGCCAAACACATTGTTGATGAGCTTGGCCATGGACTTGGAGCCGCTGTAGCGCCGGCGGTCGGCTCGGTACTTCAGGTGCTCCATCACCTGGCGGATGAGCCGGGTGAAGAGGCCGGCGATGTCCTGGTAGCTCTCAGCCGCCGACACTTCCTGGAAGTGGCAGCGGGTTTCCTGCGCCAGCCGGCGGCCTTCGTCCTCTCGCACCTGCCGGACGTGGCACAGGTCCTGCTTGTTGCCCACCAGGCACACGGGAACGTCCGAGTCCCTGGAACGGGAACGAGCGTCAGCTTGGACTATCATCACACGTCCTACGTCTGGACACATTTCTGAGGCGGCTCGATACCAAGTTGGTATCGATACCAAGCTGGTATCGATACCAACTTGGTATCGATATCGGTATTGACCCCGATAATGAAAAGAAAAACAGTAACATTTTTATTTTACTTTCTTTTTTTTTTGTTGCAGGAAACGGATGTTATTCATTGCAGATCCAAAACTTTAAAACAGATTTTTCACGTATCGAAAGAAAGGCATCTAGTTGTTCTTTTTGGCTTGATTGAGCCAATTTACTGTCAGTTACCGAAAGGGCCTCTGGGTCACCGTCTTTCAGAACATTTGCTAATATTTAGCCAAGTTTAATCAGTTGAGTCGATGCTGATTTTGGCGCAGCAAAGTCGGCTTTTCGGTCAAATTGTCTGGACAGATGTGGCTCCGGTTATTATAAAGGTTTGTTTACAAAAAAGATAAACACATTGTGGCGTATTCAACATTTTCAGTTGGAATAAAATGAGTGCCTTAATTGACCGTCTTAACTCTTAAGCTCTGATCTCTTATTTTCACTTTATATTTAAACTTTCTGAAGCACCTGAAAGACGTTGCTGTTTATGTTTTACACGTTTGACCGAGGTGGTGAACCTGTTGTTTCTTTATTATTTATCTTGCATTGGCCAGGAAATGTGATGCAGGACGGTCCAGTGTCAGGAGCTGGGAACCGATGACAGGCGTCCTGTTTCATGGACGCTACAATGTTATGGAGGTTTCTAAAAGTTCCTCCACTTTTAGAAATTGGTCCAAACCAAACAGAAGAATCAGTGCAATTCAAGTCACTTGGACTGACTTAACCAATTAAAGTTGTTTTTTCATGATCGACCAAGCTTGTGAAGCTAACTGGAGAATTTAAGTGCGGAACACTGATGCAGTTATCATATAAATTGGTAATTTAGTACATTTTTGTTTGTTTTTTTTTAAAAAAAGAACCCGTATAAGTCAACTTGGCACTGTTTTTCTGTATCGGTATCGACACTAGACCTCAGACAATCGGTATCGGAAGTGAAAAAGTGGATCAGTGCCTCCCTGGTCCCAGCATACAAATTGCGACATTCAGCTCCTCGTCTGATCTTCAGCGTGAGTTAACGATCTCCGCCTTCCCTCCTCTTCCCTTGAAGAGGATGAATTTTCCTGACCCGGCCCGGGTCGTTCCACAAGCCCGAACCTGCACAAAGACTCCAGTTCATCTTCAAAGAGCCGAGCGGGAGCTCTTGTTTTCGTCCCGTCCTCCCGCCGCATTTTTTATTTTATTTATTTTTTGGCTTTTTCATTCTTGGGGATGCGTGGGTGCAGCAGATGTAAATAATTCCAACCATTTCCCTTGTTTAAATATTCTCTCATAAACCAACAGTCTAGTTATGAGAAGGAATGCCTTTTGTTGGAACGGCTCCCTTCGTCAGAGGGAAAGTCACGCTGCTCATCAAGATTTCTAATCAAATCCGTGTCGGCCCCATAAATAAAACTGGGCTGATGTGAACAACCGATCCTTTCATCTTGTTGCCGTTGGTTTCTGGTGTGTGTGTGTGCGGCGGGGAGGTTGCCAATGGTGTCGAAATGGTAGCAAAATATGTGTATCAACTAAAAATATCGGTTATCGACCATAACGGCGATATCAAAACCAGATATCGATATCAGCCCAAATGTTTGTTCTGTAGGAGTCGACATTAAAATGACTTTTCTCCCCGAACCACTTTGGGGAAGTGATTTCTGCAGTGAGTTATGGAGGGTTGTTTTTAGAGATATTATAGTCCAACCAGACAGAAGAATTGACCCCACTAATGTTGCTTAGAGTTTCTGATTGTATAATTTAGCTTGAGTCACTGGTTTCAGTGTTGTTTTTGTAGCATATTGCACATTTTGTTAATTGACAACACTTTTATAGTTTCTCTGTCAAAACGCAGTCTGCCATATTTTTTACTTTTAAAGGTATTAAAAGGGTTCGTCTCAAAATTTCAGAAGGTTTTTCCAGCAAATTTTTTGGCTTTTCAAACTCATAAATTTCCAAGTTTTTTTGTTGTTGTTTTGTTTGGGGTATTTTTTTGCAGAATCTTTTTTCCGACTTGTCTACAGTGGCTCTAACACGCCGCTGTAGTTAACTCTCTAACCCTCCACCTAACCCCCCTAAGCGTTTACAGCAGGGCACATTTCTACCCGCAGAACAATCAGAGGCGAACAGGAAAAGCCTCGTTGCCGAGCAAACCTCCGAGCCGTCAGAGCTCCTTACAGCTGCGTGACGTCGGCGTGTCGCTATGTCTGATCTACCGCCCTCTGTGGCCGTGTTGAGTCGCGTTGCCGCTGACCCTTTGCAGCTGTCGGTGCGCGCCTCCCGGATCTGCCGCAGGATGCTTTTGGCGTCGACGAAGGAGGAGCGGTCGCTGATGTTGTACACCACCACGAAACCGTCTGCCCAGTCCACCGGCTCCTCCAGGATGCACCGGGCCTCGGAGCTCTGCGGACAGGGGGCCACATGTGCTTTTATTGTAAAATCACTGCAAAAGTGCAACAAAAAAAAAAAAACAAAGAAGAAGAAGAAGAAGCAGCTTTAATTAAATTTTATATTCTACAAATGTTTTTAGCGACCTAATATGCGTATCTTATGCAGTTTTCATGTCTGAAAGCTACATATAACACCTTGTAGAAGTATTCATAAATAAGTCTCTGACATGTTCTTCCTGTCATTGTTCCGGCATTTAGCGAACAGAGACTTTTTTTTGGGTAAATCTAACTGACCTAAAACAAGAAAACTTTGGCCTGATTTCACTTCGGACGCTGACCAAAAAAAAAAAAAAAAGAAAAAAAGAAAAGAAAAAGGTCTGTGTCTTTGTATTCGGCGTAGGCCATCGTCTGATTTCACCTGCACATGCCACACTTTTCAGATTTGTAGGAAGATTTGGAGTTTTGCAGTTGGAATGTGGAACAAAAAGGAAAAAGTCGTAATCTGTTCCTGGTGTGACGACGTCCAGCCGGAAAAAAACAACTCGTCCAGAATAACTTCTGTCTTATCTAAAGCAACGGACGCTGAAAATAAAGAGGATCCCGAGCAGGAAAGCCCAGCCGGGTCTTTGAGATGTGAGGCGTACCTGAGAGCAGGGGTCAAACACTTCGAGGTTCAGCTGCCTGCCGTCGATCGACAGCCTCTTGTGGTACAAAGAGTCTGCAAACGAGACGCAGGAGAGACAGAAATCTGTTTGATTTGTGCATTTTGTGGTTTCTGAGTGACAAACATTCTGAATTTGTCCTTTGCAAGTTAACCGCGGTCTTGTTCGTTTGCATGGATTTTAAATCGACGCACCGATCCGATATCGATATCGGTCTTCTTATTGGAAAAATAAAATAAATTAAAAAAATACTAGATTGGGTTTCATGTTCCTGATCCACGAAACAAATTGAAGTCGTTTTTACATGTTTGACCAAGATACTGGTGTATTTAACTATCAGATAAATGTGTAATTCAGTACATTTTTTTCCACTTTGCCAATTTCTACCCTCACTTCGCAGCCTGTCACTGTTGTTTCAGGGTTCTTTTTAATAGGTAAGTCAAATAAATATCTAAAAATGCACAAATGTTTTTCGTAATTCCAACTGATCGCATATTATTTGAGTTTTTTTTTGATGGGCAGGTGAAAAACTCCAACAATGACCTTTCCCATTAATCGTGATTGTTTTGGTAAAGCTGATTTCTGGAAAAAAAACCCCGAAAGATTATGAACTGATCGCACCCAATTAACTGTTCGATTGGTGGTTTTTATAAGTCATAAAAATCCATCAGGAAAAAAACTAACAAAAAATACGCCACCTTAGGTCATTAGGTTTCAGGTTTGGATAAGAAACATTTTTCATTCAAAGGAAACGACGGAGAGGTGAAACGAACCTTCAGCGATCTGCATCCGGCAGCAGCCGTTTGCGGTCTCCTGCTGAAGCTTTTTAAGAGCAGAAATCTGAAATCTGGAAACACTTACTTGCGTTCGAGGCGTATTCACCGATGAAGCGTCTGGTCAGGAATCGCACGAGGACAGCTGGAGGAGACAGAAGAAGAAGGGAAAAAAAATCAAAACAACGTGAAGCACGGGGTCTCGTTAGAGTCTCGTTTCTCACAGGTGAAGGAATGAGGTGCGAAAGAAAAATAAATAAAGAGCTTCATTTATCTGTGCAGGCCCGACTCAGA
This sequence comes from Poeciliopsis turrubarensis, assembly GCA_010277015.1. NCBI lineage: Eukaryota > Metazoa > Chordata > Actinopteri > Cyprinodontiformes > Poeciliidae > Poeciliopsis > Poeciliopsis turrubarensis. The sequence continues at coordinate 98,972 of VMRN01000148.1, read as the reverse complement.
GCCAACAGGTTCTGGGACTGGAACGGTGAAAACCTTCAGCTCCGCATCAAACGGGCCGCGGGGCTTTGCTGGGAAAGGTTTTGTGTGCGTGTTTGGCACGCCGAGCGGGTCCAAACCCACTGACCGGGGGCCAGTTCTGGTCCCACAGACAAGTTTCAATTGTTGGCCCCAGAACAGAACTTTAATGACGCTAGGCCTCAGCACACACACACACACACACACACGCACACACACGCACACACGCACTGTCGTTTCAATTCAGAAAAGACCCAGAGGGCTTACATCTCATTGTGCTTTAGCGCGTCGGAAGTTCTTGTCACAGCAGAGAGGCCGAAGCGGCCGAGAACAAAACCGAGCACAGAGCGCAACAAGCAGAGCAGAAGCGGTAACGATCGGACCCAAGCATGCAGGAACAGAGTGCAGAGGGCCCCAGACCCTCCACTGGCCTCTAGGGGTCCTCATTCTCCAGGTCCCACCTCTGCTAAGTTTTGTTTGCAGGCCTGCTGTCTCACACCTGGAACCACTTCCCCCTCATCCGTGTACTGCACAAAAGCCTCGGTGACATTTGAACTTCAGCAGGTTCAGTGCTCAGACGGCGAGTTCGGCTGATTTCCCTGTCAGTTCCCTTCCACTGATTTCTTCCCTGTTCTGTGGCGAGACGGGGAGATTTTAGTGATTGCAGTTCTTGTGTGTTTTAGCTGTGACGAAGGTCCAGTTCTTTCTTTGTTCTTTTGGACAAACAAAAGAACAAAGGACAGGTTGTTGGTAAGGCACAAAACATGAAAAAAACCCACCTGCACTAAATCCGCACTAGAGTGGTAGATTTTTTTTTTGTGACTTTTTTAGTGGCCTTTTCACATTTTTCAGACACCATTTAGGACTTCGAAGGTCTTTCTTAGAGATTTTTTTCTGACTGTTGAAGCTGAGAGGGAACGGCATGCAGAGATCAAATCCGCTACCCGGGGCCCTTCAGAGAGGAAACGGCAGAAGCTTCTCAGGAGACGTACATCGTCTACAGAGGGCAGACGTTCAAAACGAACCGTCGGCTGGCTAGACAAGATACTAACGGAAGTCTTCAAAACAAAAATCGAAAAGCAGATTTGATGCTACTGACGTGGTTGATCGCAGCGCGCGCGCAATCTGGTAAGCTTCATAGCGTCGAGCTGGCGCAGCCACTGGGTGAAATTTCAAACAGTTGTATTGACAAAACTGTTGACTGTGATAAAACCTTTAAATCACATATTAAGTCTGCCGGCTGTTTTGCAAGCACCGGCGAGGAAAACTGATCTGGCCTGTTCTCTCTTCCTTGTGTGACAGAGAAATTGCTTGAAAATTCCTTCCCTTGGCTTTTAAATGTCTCTGTTCTCTTTCTGCTCCTTTTGTTTCACATCTGGCCCTGAAATCAGCCGACCGGTTTAAGGCGGCTGTGTCAAAAAACAAGGCCGAGGCTCAGAGCAGATGGAGCCTGTTCAAGCCTGGAAGATAACGGGAAAAGTTGCCGTTAAACATTAGTGGGGGGGTTTTTTCTCTCTCTCTCTCTTCACAACCTGCTTATTTGGATCTTTATTTCCACAGTGTAAGCTGCTTTATTTCTGCTTGTACTCTAGTCATTGTGACATGATTTAATTCCGCTTTTCTCTTTTTCATTCCCATCTAAATGTTGGTTTGATCCAGTTCATCCAGTCAAAATGAACAGGATTTAAAAACAAACAAACGAGAGACGACAATAATAATAATAATTATCATTATTATTAAAGATATGAAGAAGAGAATAAAGAATATCCTTCCCTTGAAAATAGAAGTCAACTTAGTGTTTACAAGAGAAACGTCAATGACGTACTTCAAAATGTTCTCAGCCTTCATTCTTATTATCTGTGATTTATTTTCATTGCCGCTATATTGCAACCATCCTCAAAGGTTTCAAATGAGAAAACGTGAAACGCATCACGGAAATAGACAAACGGGATTAATGAAAAAAAAAAAATATTAAGCCCCATTCATCTCGTCAGATCTGAACGACTGATTTAAGAAGAAGAAGAAGAGTTACTGTCAGGCCTAAGTGGAAAAAAAATAAAGAAAGAAAGAATTATACAAGAATAAAAAAGATGTAGATGCTTGAAATACTAAACGGCTAAAAATAAATAAATACATAAATAAATGTCATATCTGGATTTAACTTGGTCAGTGGAGCAGATTTTGTTTCGCTTTAAAATCAAAACGACAGAGTTCAGCTTCTTGGGAAGAGCATGCAGGAGTGGTGGTCGAGTACGATTGAGTGATTAGCGATTGATTAATTAATTGATCACCAATCAGCTGAAATTTCCAGCGGCGTCTCTCAGAGGGACGCAGCTGACAGAAGGGACGTCTGATGGACATCCTGTTCCTGCTCACAGAGTGCTGGTGTTTTTTTGGGTTTTTTTCTGCCATTTTGAAAAAATTATATTTATAAGCGAAGCAGAAAAAAATAATCTAGTTAACAAAAAAAAAAGATCTATTTCATTCTTTCCATCTCAGGAACAAGTAGAGGAATCTGGTTTGTCACAAAGTTCTCGTCTAAAATCATCTTTTTGCATCAACACGTTTTTTCACTGAGTTCCAGCAAAGAAAACAACAAACAAACAAACAAACAAAAAAGATGAGAAAACTGAATAAATATTGATCTTTTTTCCCGTTCTCCCAGTTGTTCTCGTGGCCCACCTGACTTGCCGGCCCCCTGGCTCCCCAGCAGGGCCAGCTTGACGTCGTTCATGGTCGTCGTGGCGTCGGGTCCTCGGCCACAGCTCCGCGTCGCGTCTGGGATTCAGGTCCGGGTCCCTGCATTAAATACTCCTGACGGTCCAGACGGGATGGTGAAGGTGCAGCACTGTGAACCCCCCCCCCCCACACACACACACACGCACACGCGCACACACACACTCTCCCACCTCTCCTCTACAAAGAGCAGTTTCACTTTTTAAAGCCAGAGGGAGAGAAGAGAGACGGCAAAGCAATCCCCCTCCCTCCTTTTGTTCCAGGAGCTCTACAGGACGTTTCTCTCTCTCTCTCTCTCTCTGGTCTGTTTTCTCCCTTTCTGTTATCCTGCAGCTCTCTCCCTCCCCTCTCTTTTTTCATTTCCGTCTTCCTTTCCCCTCCTTGCTTTATTTCTTCTGTATCTTTTCCGTCTCGGCCCCCCTCCCATACAGGGTGTGTGTGTGTGTGGGGGGGGTTCACTCAAAGGCCAAGAATGACTGAACCTATTCCGCTGATCCTGCCCTTAACAGTGTAACTGTAGAGCTCTCTGCCATCTGCGAGCCTTTCTGTTATTCTTCATACACCGACGATGACGGAGCTCATTTCCTCCAGGGAGATTCGGAGCCGATCGTTGTTCGTGAATCATTCCACGCCGGGCGATGAAGATAAATGTATCTGTTTTCAATAAACGAGCTCTTCGTGAGAGAACGACTTCTTTGTTCTGGTCATCAGCGCGGTCACGCGCTGCTGTGGGACGGCGACCAGAGCAGCTTGATCGATGTACTCGACGGGCTCCCACAAGTGTTGCATGGAGGCCAGTCCATGCTGGTGGACGTAGCTCGGCTGGTTAAGAGTGGAACGAGAGCAAAACTTTGTCAACATTCCACTGAGGTTAGAAAGAAACAAAAACTTAATTGCACAGACGTGGTGTTTCTATCAATTAATTCAAATCAATAATAGGTGAATAAGTTTGTTCAGGCAATAAGTTGTTAAAAAAAAAACAACTTATTGCTGATGTCAACTTCCTGTTGACATCTTTGTCATTTTTGCCAGAAGTAACATCCATTTGTTGTTAAAAGAAAATAAAAGAGTTTCCGCTGCAGTTTGAATCTGACGGTTATCTGTTCGGTTTCACTGGACTTAATAAAAGGAAACAAAAGTAACAAACAGGTTCAAAACAAACAGAAAGTGACGGTCAAGAGACTGAGTGTTACTCTCAAGATGCCAGACTTCGTAATTTTAAAGTCGATAAAAAAAAAACAAAAACACACAAGATCGCGACGAGTTTTTCCCACGTGTTTCCTCACAAACGTGAGCTTTTCAATGACAAAAGCATCGATGCTACAAAGAACCTGATCCGACGCAAATGTTCCGTTTTTGTGTGAAGCACGAAAAGGCTTCAAAGGAAAACCTTTAAGATGTGCAAGAAATATCGACGCTTTCTGTTCCCGAATAACATTTTGTCAAATAAAAGCTTCTTGCCTGCTTGGTTTTTTGATATTTCTGCATGAAGCTCTTTATGCGTCAGATGTTCCTCATTCTCGCTGAAACGTGAATTTTCTTTAGCAGCTTTTTCCACAACCTTCAGTGTATTTTTTCCTATTTTTTTTTTTTATCTTTCAGATCGAGACAAAGTAGTGCGAAATTTTGTGCAATCAAAGTGACACAAGGGTTTTTGTGTTTTTTGGACGTTCATGTCCTCAAAGAGTGACAAAAGCTTTTATGTTTAGGCCCCATGAGTCAATTCCTCATAGGACCATGTTTGCCTGCAGGTCCAGCTGCATGTCTTTACCAGCTTTGCCCATTAGGGTTTGTATTTTTTGGCAGGTGCTTCGTAAAACAGCTAAAGTTCAATCAGAACGGTTGGAAAACATCAGTGAACAGACGTCCTCTAATCTTTGATTGTCGATTATTTTAGGGTTTTCTTTTTTTTTGCAGCTTTGGCTGCACGGTGCGTTCAGAAAGTATGCACAGCGCTGAGCCTTTTCCATATTTCACACTGCGGCTTCGTTCCAAGTGACGCTGAATGCATCTCTGTACGGAAAATTCGACGCACCGATACCGATGCTGTGACGTTGCTGACAGACTCACCTCAGAACTTCGATGGCGACGTTCCCATCGAGATTATTCCACGCACGTTTCTGAAAGTATCGCGGTAGAAAAGGTCGATGGAAACGGTCTAGTGAGATTTCGGATTTCGCAGAGGAAAGTTTTTTGGCTTCGGCCTGAGCCAAGAGGAACCGGAGACGTGTTCGCCAACTGAGCTCCGACGTCGCCAACTTTCCCATCCGCTGGTGGGTTTGTACCTCAGATCGGCTTCAAGCCAGCACATGGAAACGCGCCTCGTTCGCATTTTCGTTTGTGCGACATTTCGTAAATTCGCGTCACAATTGGACGGAAACGTGGCGGTTGTTGAAAAAGTTGGAGAGTTCAGGCAAATGTCGCCGCGGGTGACACAAGACATGAAATTCATGGTCACTCTTTCCTAAAACTAAAGCGCTGTGATGAATAGTGGCGCAATAAGGTTAAGGGTTTTGAGTCCAAATCACGGCGCGGGTCAGCCAGACGGACCCATCAGTCACACTCTTGGCATCAAACGGAATCAGTTAAGACGAGCAATCCGTCTCTTTCAGCGAGCAGCGTCGTAATTAGTGCAAGGAATGTTTGTTTTGCTGGCCAGCAGAGCCGAACGTCGAGTGAGCGATGGATTCCAAGACATTTCTGCCTCTCCCGACCTTCCTCTGAATCTGTCCGGCTGAGTTCTGGGTCCATCTTCAAGATGTCTGTATTTGGTCTTGCTTTGTGCTTCCAGCATTTCCCGGCAACAGCAACACGACAGCCCAGCTTTCAGGCTCCGCTCTTGGTGGACTGCACGGCGAATTCACACATCATTTTCTTTTTGTTTGTTTTGGGGGTTTTTTTTGGTCTCCAGGATCAAGAATTCGAACTTTTGCAAGCGTTAACACATGAGCCACAACAGGCAAATGAAAGCAACCCGACCGCATTGTGTGAGTCCAAGTCCGTTTGTGTGACACGGCGTGCGGATCGGGTCCGCTTTTGAAATGTTTACCGAGCCGCCCTCTTTCCATTCGGTGATGTTTACATATCGTATACCCTGAAAATCCTTTCTGTCTGAGGCGAAACATAATTGGTTCCAGAGAACCTTTTGGTGCTGTGCGCTCAGATGTGGACGGGACTCGCAAACGGACCACGTCAGGTTCTGCGAGCCGCTCATCAGAACAGAGAGACTGACATCTTAAGTAATGAAAACGGGTCCGATTCAGTCGAGCTTGGTCGTCGTCATCGACGACGACAAACACGGATTGCCAACAACAAAGATAAGCAGAGCAAACACAGGAAGTGGTGAGCGCACTTCCACTAAACGGCTAATCTTGACCTTTTAACCTTTTCAAACATTTAATGCACTGAGCTTCCTGTGAAATAATTTAAAGTGCAGATAGGCTCAACTGTACTATCAGCTGTATTATAAGCTTTGCTTTGAACATCAAAACTTTACATCACACACATTTTGTTTATGTTTACGTTCAAAAACTGCGTTAGCATTTGCAGAATAAATGAAATATAAAAATTGAGATAAGAATGAATGTGAACTGACACGATGCTGTGTCAGTATGACAGAGATGATCTGTGAAAAAAATGTCTTCTCTGTCTTATCCCAGTGCTTCCGGTGCTAGCTGTATACAACAAGTAAGAGCCAGCAGTTTTAGCGTTGTCAATCATTCTCATGTATGCACCACTCACGTGTCCTCCTCGCTCCAAGAGCCAGGAATGCTAAGGGTAGTTAGCCTGGCCCCTGATGACGCCGGTTAGAGTTTTTCTGTAGCATTAAGTTGCTTCTGCGCCGTCATCGCCTCAAGCAGCACGTAGACGAGCATGACCGACAGCGTTAAGGCCCGCCTCCTGGCTCTGATTGGCTGCTTTTGACTCGAGTCAAGCAGCAGAGAGGAGGCGGAGGAGCTCCATCTTTTCACAGATGATCCGTCTCGTATTATACTGTCACGACATGGTGACACTTTTTAACAAATACGTAACACAACATACTTTTCAAATAAATAAAAAAATACTGCAGCTGAACAAAAAGCTGAAGGGACCCGTGAGGGGCCTCGTTCTTCTTCACAGCAGTGAAGCCTGATAAATCGGCTGCGTGTACATTTGGTCAGTCAGAGGCTGAATATGCTGGGAAGAAAAGGGAAAACATTTCCTCTCATGACTGCTCCACGTTGCAGGAGGGCATTCCTGCTGGGGATTGCGCTAGACTCTTCTTTCCTTCCCTTACTTGGAACCCGGCGGGTCGCGCCATCCGCCGTGCGGTTTGATCAGTCGGCGGAGGAGAAGCCGATCTGTCCTGAGCTGATCAACACGAGGCCGCCGAGCCGCAGTCACATGGGACACTGTCATGTGCTCACACAGGAACACACTGACCCCCACACACACACACACACACACACACACACACACACGATCACGGAACAGCAGCGTTGTCTGCACAAAATGTGCCGCGTTTGCCAAGAAGTTTTTTTTTCTGTGAAGTCAGATCATGTCCGACGTATGGAAAGCCGTGTCGGATTTAAATTGTGGCTTTCGGTCCAATAGCGTCTCAAAGCCAAACATTCGCCGCTGTCAGACAGGCTGATCAAGGAAATGCATCAGCTCTAATATTTAGAGTAAATCTGACAGTTTTGTTTAGTTCTGGTTTACAAAAAAAAAAAAAATAGAGCTCAGTCATAGTTTATCCTCAGATTTAAGCTGTTAAACAAAAAGCTCACATCAATATAAGCGCACATATGGGAGAAGAGAAAATGGAGGCCACTGCATTCTTCCCTGCTGCTCAGTAGAAATAACTTCAATTCTTACTTCACACAGGATTTGACATTTTGCCAGATCTCGTCCTTATCTTTATTTATCATCTTCATCGTCGTCGTCGTCGTTCATAATTTGCAGACTCTTGAACTGTCCAAAAGGAAAGCGACGTGGAACCGCGGGAAAAGTAAGGCCAACTGTGAAAACGTCTTATTGCTGAAACTGTTTCCTGACCTCAGTCTTCACTCTGAGGACGTCAACCTGCAGCGTTTGCTTCAAAGCTTTTACGTACTGTCGGATGTTATGACAGCTTTTATGACTAAAACGGCGCTCGCTTCTATTTACAACATGACCCGACTGCTCCCAACACGATGCGTTCAGTTTGAAGAGGGGCTGAACGCGGAAAGGACGTTGTTTCCCCGTCGGGCCGATGGCTGCACGCAGACAAACGAGTCAAACACTTGACGTGGAAAGACCGACGATCATCGCACGAACGTGCAACAGAATCCCGCAGCAGGGTCTCGATTGTGGAGGGTATTTTTTTTTTTTTTTAATGAGGCTTTAAAGTCTCTGGTTCTCCAGCTACCACAGCTGAAGGGAGGAGTGGAAATAAACACAATGAGAGCCAACTGAGCCGTTTCTCTGGAGATAAACGTCGAGTGGAAGGGGGAGGCCCCGTCCATTTTGAATCGACTTGATGGAAAACGCGGCCTTCGTTTGGTTATAAAAGAAACGGCGGCGTCAGACGGCAGCCGTCGATGGTCCCGATGTCAGCGTCACTCAGAGGGACTTTGGGAGTTTCACTTTGTTGTTCTGGCCTGCAACTTCCTATGCCGATTTTGTGAGGAAAAAAAAGAAATCCTTTACGTTCACACGAAGTTGTTGAAAGAGGAGCGCAGACCCAACCAGAGTTTCAGGAAACAACGTCATCAAAATCACAGGTCTTGTGGTCCTACTTAAGGAATATTTTAAAGAAATTTAGCAAAAAAAAAAAAAAAAAAAAGTTTTCCAAATGAAACCCGGTCCAAAGTCTCCATATAGACGAAAGATGATGAGAAAGAAGCGGGTCGCCTTATCGATCGCAGTCTAGAGTCACATCAAGTGAGGCCGAGGCAGCAGAGCAATAAAAGTCGGAAATACTGCCACCTGCAGGTTGGAGTTAGCAGTCTCAGAAGCCCAATGTTTATGACCAGTTTTGCTGAAAAGTTCGCAAGAGACTCACTATTATGCAAAAAGTGCAGGGATCTGTCGATTTTGCATAAATTTCCATTGGAACTGCTTACTGCCTTTAAAGAACCAGAAATTCGTTCTGAACTACCCCTTTAAGCACAAGAGGTCTCTTACAGCTTGAAACGTCTAAAACTGAGGAGAAAGAAGTCGGAACATCTTGTCTCAAAAAATGCCGTCTCTGTCTGTCTGACTGGCTGGATTTTGTCTCGTTTGGACAAATGGGATGTAATAAACTATCTGCTCGGCTTTCCGGCGTCTAAGGGAGACGCGGCCTAAGATTTAGTGACTCCAGTGTTTTTAACGCGCCATCTTTCTGAGAGTGGAAGGGAGGAAACGAGTCCAAATGTCCACAAATCGCAGAGAACTGCAACGACGGATCTCGCAGTGTTTCTGAAACGATGCTTCTGTGACATGAGTCAGGAAGACCGCCGGATCGATCACAGCTGGTGGACGCTGGAGATCTTGTTCTGTTCAAACGCGTAAAGAACTAGAGGCGGTCTTATCGGAGGAGCCATTCCTCTCTGCAGCTGGAGGCATGTCTGATTTTCTTCCTCTTATTTTTGCGCGTCGGTGATTCAGACTGACAGAACAAAGGCTTTGATGTCCTGAAATGAAACATCTCCACAATAGGACTCTGGAAGGCGGCGGCGGTCGGTTGTGGGGCGCGGGGGGTCAAGGCAGCCGAAGAGGAACAAGGAAGGCCGACACGTGACTGAGGGTTTAATGGACTGAATGAAGTGGGTTAACGCATTAAAACGTCTCAGTGATAACGTCTCACGGTCAGTTTCCGCCACTTCATCTGAACATTAACCACAGGAGTGCTGGCCAGACTTTCACTTCATTCAAACACACAATGTGTACAAGAAGAGGGTGGTGGGAGGGAGGGGGAGCAGAGTGGGTTTCATCAGTGCTTCCAATGGATTCTTTTTTTTTCCTTCCCTATTTAAGACTTTTTATGATGCTCAGAGAGTCCAAGTGCTGCAGCTCTGTAAAAAAGAGTCTTTTGAAAGCACAGAGCGAAAGTAACTCTGTGCGCATGATATGGCATAAATTAGCCGAAGATGCGTCCTTTGGTTCTTTGGTGCGTGGCGATTTACGCCGAGCAGCGTCTGAGCTTGAAAGCCCTGAAGTGGAAACACTCGCGGATACGATTTGGATTCGTGAACCTGGGAGCTGCAGTCGGGCCGCTGGCGGAAGCAGAACAAGAACCGCTGGAGAAACGGGCCGACTCTCGCACGGGGAGGACGACCGTGCGACGGAGAGCCGTTTGCATCCTGATCATCGTGTTGCATTTCAGTCCTGCACGTTTCGGAGGATCTTAGGGGACGAAACACAAAGTAGATAAAAATCAGCTTCTTGCATTTGTATTTAGTCTCCATCCCTCTGACAACACCTTTTCAGGCTGAGGATAACTTAACCCTTTTAACAGTCATGGACGACCTAACCTGAAATATCCCCCACTAATAACCCAACATTTTAATATTCACAGCCTTAAATGGAAATGTTAGGCTCTTAACTCACTTATCGTTGTCTTCTAATGAGAAGGGTGATGCTTTTTGGTAAACGTGACTGGCCATGGACAAAAACCACGGACAAGTTTACTTTGGGACGTTCGGAGTCTAACTGCCCACGTCACACTTTGAGCTCACTTCATGGCAAATAAACAGCTGTTTGCATGCAGTGTCTTGCTTAAGGTATTTTCACAGTGGGCAGAATTTATTTCCAATGATCTGCATTCAGCGAGGACAAGTGTGAACAACAACAGAGAGGCACGGCGTTGGTCAAGACAGCTGGTTGAACCAATCTCGTTGAAAAGTCTGAAGGGACGGATTTTTCCCCCCGAAGTAGAAAAATATAGTTCATTTGTGACATAACCTGACCTTCCTGTTAAGCAGAGAAGACAGTCCACTACATTTTCTTGTAAAATTATAAATAACAGCTGATAAATGAGGGACTCCAGTCCGAACCTCGAGGTCTCTGCCAATGTTTTCCCGTCTTTAGCTATGTCGTTATTCAAGCTTGGCTGGAAAGCTAAATGACAACAGAAGACATGCACGTGATCTACAGGTAGAATTTCCTTCCGCTGAAGACATGTCTCCTCTTCCTGCCGAGCCACCGGTTGCGAGCTTTGTTCATCCTGTCCTGGCTGGCCGACGGGAACGTCCGCTCTGGGAAAACCTCCTGCAGACTGCCGAGGAAAAACACCTCCAGGGTCCGGCCGGCCTGGGCCACCTCCGAGTCTGGCTGCCCGGGACGAAACGGAGGGTCGGTGAAAACCCGGACAATCTGGGTTGTGCAAACAGACTTTGACTCGAAGGGAGCAACATTTCCCCGACACTAGACTTACGTAGTTGAAAGTAGCGCAGTTCTTGAACATCAGCAAGATGTCGTCGACAAACTGCTCCGCCGTGAAGTAATGCAGGGTGTTGCATTTGTCCAGTTTCCTTCGGATCACCGACAGATCAATGGGCCTCTTGATGATCTGATAGTAGTTTCGGGCCTGGGGAAACATCGTCAGGAATTAAGCGTAGAAGGAGACAAGTGTGTCTGCTTGGGTGTAAATTGGGGGTTAAAGGAGTTGAACGAAAATAAAGCACGCTCTCCGTAAAACCAATAATACAGTAATTTGTAGAGACACCTCGAGCAACAACGGTGTTTCGTGAATGAGTCTTTCCTCGGACCGCCGCAATCACACTTTTAAAACCCACTTCGCAAATCACAAGCTGGGTTTTAAAGGACCTGTGGCGAAACCGATGTTTTCATTCCAGACTGACCAATAAACACCTTCAAGGGAACCCTGAACCAGAAGCACAGATTTCAGATTCCTTGTCACCGCGTGGATGTCACACGCAGTTTCGCGTCCGATCACGGCTGGTCGTGGCAGGCTCGTCTTCGTGGCGTACGTTTCCCGCGAGGCGGTTCTGTAAGAGGCGTTAAAGTAGCGAAGGGGTTTCAGGCGGTTGTGTGGAACTGACCAGCGGACTGACGGGATCGTGGAAAGGAACGCTGAGGGGGTGACAGTACAGCATGAGGGACAGCTTCTCACACCTCTGCAAGGGAAACAAAACGCACAGGGAGAGAGAGGGACACTGTTGGCCACTGGGATTTGAAGAAGGAGTTGGAAGTTTTAATTTCAGCACTCTCCTAATCTAAATCGGGACGGCTGATGTGACGGAGTATCAAAACTTACTCGCTGGTCCTGGTCGGAGAGCGTGTAAGGCACTGTGACCGCCCCGCACAGGTGTGTGTTCTCCACAGGGTCCTTGTCGGTTCTACACAGCGTACACACCCAGTCTCCTCTGTCGATTTAAGATCAGGAGATAGGAATGAAAACGCTGGAGGAAAAAAAAAAAAAACCCAATGAAAATCAAATGATTTTTTTTCAAGTTACTGGAAACTATCTCTCCCAACTCTGATCACTTTTTAAAAGTTTTTGAAAAATCCCTAAGATCTCTCGAGGAAATCCTAAAAGCTTCACTTCGCTCTGAAAACAACAACAGCATTAGTACACAGGAAATGTTTTTCATAGTTGCTTCTTTTGGGTCATGTAATCACGTCGCGATTGATACGGATTTCTCATCTGCTTTGGGATCCTGTAGCGATTAGCTGGAATACCTTAAAGCCATGGGACGTTTCTGCATCTGCACAATCAGTTTCAGTCCCAGAGTGCCGACCAGCTCTGTCATTATCTTAGCAGAGCATGTAGGTCGTAGTTTGGGTGGGAGAGAATGAATGAAGGCCTTATGTCAGAGTCAATGACTTCTAGTTTATCACAAGTCATGTATTGGTGTTGGTTTTGAACATGGCTATCTAGCTTATCTGTCTAATCTTCATTTTAGCTAGCTTTATATCTAGCTAGCTAGCCAAAAAGATAGCTAGCCCCCTGGTTCCAACTAACTTTAACTGGACAACTAGCCAGCCAGATAACGTTTAGCTGATCTCGCCGACACGCTAATGCGACTCGAGGCCTGGGGACCAAATCTTGCGCAACATCTTTTTTTTTCTTTTTCTGTGGCCCTCCAGATCCTAGGGACACAAAAACAGAGCTGTCAAGAAAACAGTTGTAATTTTTATTTCATCAATCAAATCAAAGCGGTTTTTGTCTGTGTACAGCCAGATTACGTAACTGTGAAAAGATGTTCAATGAGATTTAATTTTAAGAACTTATTGAAAAGAGACAGCTGGTTTTTGGTTGTTTTTTTTTAAAATGTGTTTTATCAGTATAGTTTGTTAAACTCAGCCCTTTGAGGACATTAGCGGTCTTGATATGGCCCAGAATGAATTCGACAGCCCTGATCTGTAGCCTACTTTTTGGTTGCAGCTTCTTGAAGAAATCCTTTTAGTTGCAGCGAGGGAAGTTGTGTGTCCTCATGTGCTGTGTAGCCGCTATAAAACAAATCAGACTGGCATGGTGCGAAGGACACCTAAACGAAAGGCCAATCTCACCTACTGAAAGATCTCGACATGTTGTGGTTATGTCCTTTGGTCTGCTACAGCTTTGAAGTGTGAACTTTGACATGCTCCCACGGTACTTACACAGGGAAGCTAATGAGAGAGGGTACATGACAATCCAGGTGGTAGACCTTCGGGCAGCGGTCGCAGCACAGCAGCTCGCCGCCGTTCACACAAACGGCACAGAAATCTTCACTCTCCTCCGCCTGTCCAGTCCCCGCTCTGGATTCCGACTCCAGTTTGGTCAGGCAACAGAGGTCGGCGCCGCCGTCTTCGCTGAGCTCCGGTTCCAATTCGTCGGCTTCACATTTGACCTCCGGGTCGTCCTCCAGCTGCAGGCACAGGTCCCGGTTCGCCTCCTCCTCCGGGTCCAGCTCCATCACCACGGCCTGCTTCGCGTCAGGGTCCAAGTAGAACGTTTCCGTTTCGCTTCTCCCATCGTCCGACCCGGAATCCAGAAGGATGTAAGGCTGATCCGGGTTGGATTCACAGTCAAAGCCCGAGTCTTGCTCTGGTTCTCCGTACGGTGAACCTTCAGGACAGTACGGTTCAGTCCAGCATGCGGACATGGTTTCTTCCTGACACTCGCCGACTTCCAAAATGTCTTCCTGAGTTGGACTGAACCCATTCTGTCAGCAGACAGCACAGAAAACAGAATTAAGGAACCAAAACGCACACTTATCTACGACGGCATATTGGGGCAATTGTAGATATAAACAAAAAGGAGGACGTTTCCACTGAAAAAGTCCGACATTTTGTAGGAGAAAAAACAAGAAAGTTTCCGAGCCCCAAAAGTGAGAAATTTGCACAAAAACAACAACAAAACAACAACTCGACAGATTCATCTCAAAAGGCTAGAGTGAAGCAAATGTCCAACTTTTCAAGCCTCAGAAATGTTCTTGTTTTGTCTCAAAAACATTTCTGAGATGAATTCAAACATTTTGTCGTCTTTTTCTGGTAAATGTTCAGCTTCTCAAGCTCAGAAATTCCCTTGTTTTTCTTTTCTAGCAAATTTCTTGGATTGATCCCAAAACGTCAAGGCTCCTCGGTGGAGATTTGCTCCCTTATTTCGACCTCCAGCGGGCGGCCCTGATACGCCGTCACACTTATCCTCGCCTCATCCAAGTGAAATGTGTGAACTTGCGGACCTGTTGAGGACGGTCTGCACAAACAGCGTCTGCTTGCGGAGGCAGTCGGACCAGAGACACCACGGGCTGCAGAGACGACGACGACACACGCTGGAAGTTCAGGCGCTCCAGACTTACGACAGCAACGGCGGAATTACCCAGAATCCTCCGGGCTTCTGGATGAATCCTGGGAAAATAATCCGAGGCGACGTTGAGTCGATCGTCAAAGTCACCGAGATGATTTCAGAAAGTGACAGGGTGATGACTGAACGTAAACTGATCAGCCGGGTTTTCTACACATAGAGTCGGATGCTTTGCAAACCATCTTAAAGAAAGAACCCTGGCTGTCCACTGGGACGGTTTTCCTCTGAAGACCAGTTTATTCACAAGGGGAAACCACAAGGTTTTACATTAGGCCCCTGGTTATCTTGCATGTTTGTTTTATTTGAGTATTTGCACATGTTTTATTGTATCGATTTGCTGCTTGCTGGACCGGTAGGCCAGGTCTCTCTTGTAAACCAGATCTTTTGTTCTCAAACTCGGTCTAATAAAAGGCTGTTATCATCATTGGTATTTGTATTACTGTTTCATTACACTAAATGTTTCCGAGAGTGATGATCCGTCCACAAGCTGCTGCCATAGTCAGAAAAAAAGTGTTGAACTTAGAAGCTCTCTGGGTCCACCTGCTGGCTGTTTTTATGTAGTGCAGCTTGTGACACCCCCTCAAATTATTTGACGCAAAACTGCATCCAGTGTGCAAACTCAAAGAGTGCTGTGTGGATGGATTTCTATTCAGCCAATATTCAACCAATATTCACAGTAAGTAATTCATACTATACCTTAGAACAAGGTATAGCACTTCCAGTGACAATATATCATGTGTCTTCACTTGACCTCCAAATAGCTCAACAATAGAAAATAAAGAAAAAAGCTATAATAACGTGACATACCTCCCTGTTTTTTGTGGTTCCATTTGACAATTTTGCACCACTTGTGTCAGTATCTAAACTCTCAAGTTGTTCCTTTTAAACATTGCAGATTATAGTCGTAGCAACGAGGCTGCTCACCTCATCGTCTTCAGTAAATCTCTGACACTTTTGTCAGCCCGCGTTTCCAGTTTCCCAGAAGAAGATGCTCGATTTTTTTCTGTCCTGGACCAGTTTTCCAACTGGCCCAATCCAGAAACGGTGAACTACATTGAAAACCAACAAAATACCTAGTGTCACAATAACATCTACACGACTAACTCGTCTTTAATAAAAACAGAGTACATGGTGAACGTTACATTTTCCATCGCTGGGACCGGTTCCTCCGCCGCTGTCGCCAGACCCGTCTCTGGCGTCGGCGGCTCTCCGGACTCGGCTCCCCGTGGCAACGGGGCGGCTCTCCTCTGGGGAAAGTTGCCATGGCCTCTCTTCGTCAGGGCTGCCATCGCCCGGAGATCGGGGCCCCTCGGGGGCGAACGAGCAGGAGAGGAGACGCACAGGAGCCGCTGCCGGTTTGAGGTCCTCCGCGTTCGGCAGAGCAAAAGATAAACAGAAAACTGCAGAAAAATAAAAAATAAAAAATCAGTCAAACTCACATTGCAGGTGATTTTTCTCCAAAATTTTTCATCTAAAAGAAAAAAAAAAAAAAACACAAAACAAAAAAAACAAAAAGAAATTTGGAAACCATACAATGAAAGGCACCAGGTATGAAAGAGATACTGAAAACAAACTTATCTAGTAAAAAAACAAAAACAAAACAAAAACAAAACTAGATCAAAACATAAATAAACTTCACCCGAGTGCGGAATAAATAAATCCAAAACCAAGATGTCGGCTTCAGATATCCAGGAGAAGATGAGTGAATCTACAGCCACAGAGGAGAGGGATGGACCTCATCCATGTGTCAGGGGAGAGGAGATGAGTGATCTGATTGGTGGAGAGGCGTCGGAGAATCAGCCTCCCTGGTGATTCGGCTCTGTTCGCCAGTAGTTGCAACAGGTGAGGTGTTTTTGTCAAACGCGTCAAAGGCGCTCTGGTTCGTTGTTTTTCTTTTTCTGGTGTTTGTTGTTTAAAAAAAGGAAAACTTTGTTATGATTCATTTAAAAAATAAAAAAAAAACGAAAGACTTTCAGCGTTTATAGTTGGATTTTAAAACTTCTTAATGTTCCAGTGTGCTGAAATTCAGAAGGAGAAAAGAAGAAAATTTCCCTATAGACTAGCTTCAGCTGGGTGGGATTTATGTGGGATCTCCCCCCACAAAAGAAAAAAGTAAAGAGGCTAAACTGCCTCCATGCACGCTCACCGCACAACACTCCACTGATGAAGAAAAAGAGTTCTGAAGCCTGCTTACAGTTTCCTGCAGAAGACTCGAAACATGCCCGACAACAACTGGGAGACCTGTACTCTCTTGATGTCTTTACACACAACATGTTTGGAGGAGGAACAGGGCCGGATTTACCTGGATGCGGGCCCCGGGGCTGGAGCCAGTTTTGGGCAGGAGCCCAGAACAATTCTTCAGCTAATACAAATTACCATCCATTACCAGGTAGCCAAATCCATGAGATGGTATGAACTGATACACGATAGGCTTAATACATTTGCTCCATCCTGTTCTACAGCTTCATCATTTTCAAATATTTGGGAATTGTTTACATTCGTCAAAATCCTAAAATTTTAACATATTTCGTTTAATATGAGCCTGTGACTTTTATATAAATTAGAGTGCATTCATTGAAAAGTAAAAATGGAAGGAAACTGAGGACCTGGGCTACTTAATCCCTATTTTATGTCTGGACCAGAGGAGAAATGATTCTAGATATTCTCTGAATTTCTTTTCGCTTTACATCATCTTTTAATGTTATTCCCGCATCAAAAAATATATCTGGAGTGTTATCCATGTTTGATAAATCCTTTAATTTCCCATGGCAACCACTCAGCTGTGCAAAACGCTGCTGGCCTTCAAACTAGCCAGCAGCAATTAGCAAACATCTGGTGGAAGTGGGCCTCTGTGCAACAGCTCATTCTAGGAGCTCCTTCTCAGTGAAACGCTGGAAAAACGTGGTTAACATGTTAAACGTGGTTTAACATGTTAAACTATTTACACTTTAACGCGGTTAAAGTGCAAATAGAGGAGCCATGTTGTGACGACTTCCTGAAAGCGGAGTTTCAGAAAGAGCGGGAGTTTCTTAAAGAGACAAAGACCCAATTACAAGGTGTTATTTAAAAAGTAACATTTATTTGAGTCATATTTGATATGTACGCCATTATTGAAACAACTCAAGGTAGCAAAGTTACTTGATAAAATGGCTGGGAAACACACAATACTGCCCCTTCAGTAAATTTCTGTTAGCACGTTCAAACGCTTGCTCACCATGTCATTACGGTTTTTTAAACATAACTTCATTTGCAGAGTAATTTCTTTTCCGTGGCATCAGATGTTGAGTACGCACTTGAACCACTGCATGTAAAATTAGCGCATTAGTTTTGTTTCGTAAAATACTCCTCAAGCAGCCTCCAGCCACACCTGTGAAACTGAAACGACGCATTACTCCCACATGATTAGAAGAAAATAGTTTTTACACATCAAAATATCCCTTCCTGTGTCTGGTGATCTCACTTAGCAGCATGTGTTGACATGCCATCTGTTTTAAACGGACTCAACGTCATGTTTGGCAATCCACTTTTTTTTATTATTGATTCATTTTCTCTCAAAGCATCTCAGCTATCCACTGACGTTATTATTTTTTTCTTTTTTAATGTTTTTTTTAAAAATATGATAATATTTTGGTATATTTTCTTCTTATTGAACATTTCCTTCAATGAGCTTTTTTTTTTTTTTTTTTTTTTTTTACAACTAACTTTCATAAAATGTCTGCCCCACAGAATGCAATAAAAAAAATAAAAGTTCACATTTGATGTGACTTTGTTTAAAATGGTTAATCTTACCACTCTGATGATGCTGAATTCCACCTGTGGGAACGAGCAGCTGCGGCTGATGTGGCAGTCTGCTGCTGAAAAACCACTGGAGGGTGAGAATCTCCTCTCCCTGTGTGCTATTTTAACCAATGAGAAGTTACACTCTGTAAAGGTGTAACGCAAACTTTGAATAACGGACCCGTTGTTATGCAAATCAGCTCTCGCTCTGAGTGTGTTCCGCTAGGTACCGATAGGCGTCGCTGTGGCTGTTAAGCCCGAGTTTGGCAAGACAGCAAGTCTCGCACAAAACCGCGTTGTTTCCAAATCCCGTTCCTCTTTCAGCTAACCTCCAAGATGGTAGGTGCTACCATGTAGTTCCTGGGCACTGAAATGCAGATAAATCTGTTCCCATCCTCGTTTATACTTCCAAAATATAGAAAACTGACATTCTCGTTATATACATGTATCTATCATTGACCGTCCTTGTGTGTTATTTCCGCACTTTATTAAGATTATCGGGCTTTCTGAGCTTTTTACTCTGTGCTAACCGGGTTTTCTAGGGCCGCAGCTCTTGTTTAGCTACTTTTTCGGCATTAACATTATAACTATAACGACTACACGGACATTTGTTCTTCAAATCATAATGTGGATGCCGTGTGAAATTTATTGAAGCTGTTGGGTGTCGTAGTAACATTCCTAGCCACCGGCTAGTGGTTTTAGCTGTTTGCTTTCAAGCGCATAGACAGCA
The DNA here is from genome assembly GCA_010277015.1 of Poeciliopsis turrubarensis. Taxonomy (NCBI): domain Eukaryota; kingdom Metazoa; phylum Chordata; class Actinopteri; order Cyprinodontiformes; family Poeciliidae; genus Poeciliopsis; species Poeciliopsis turrubarensis. The sequence goes on along the minus strand of VMRN01000148.1, from coordinate 79,962 downwards.
TGCAGTATCTACACAGCAGCGAGTTTAGTGGCTGAAATGTGAATTTGTATCCCTAATTTAGTGAAACAGATGCATTGGAACTGTTAAAAGTCGGCTTTCATTGGAAGAAAATGTCTAGTAATCCTCATCGATGTCGATAATGACAATTGTTAAGCTAAATCAGTTCACACTTAAATCATAAATCAGCTTCTTTTTTTGTTGTTTTTTTCTGACAGCCTACCAAGAAGTCCAAAACCAGGAAGCTCCGTGGACATGTGAGCCACGGACATGGCCGCGTTGGTGAGCATATTCTGCGATTTCAACGCTGAATGATCAGAGTTAACAGGTCCTGTAGAGTCATCCCTAAGAGCAGCTGGTTTCTGTCCACAGGGAAGCACAGGAAGCATCCTGGAGGTCGTGGTAATGCTGGTGGTATGCATCACCACAGAATCAACTTTGACAAATAGTGAGTAGAAAACAAACAAAAACAACTTTTTTTGTTTGGCTTGTTTGTGGGATCGGGTACGATGGAAATCCTTTTTGAATGTTGATGCATGATTGGGGTTAACTTGTCTCGTATTCGAACGTTTATGTTTACGGTCCAACAGCCGTGTTTCTATCAGGGATTTTTTTTTTTTTTTTTTTTTTGTAATGCATGTTTTAAAGTTTGATGCAAGCTGCAAAAATCTAAATAACTTCCTTAAGATCGCATAATATAAGTCTTCCACTCTCGCTTGATGTGGGTTTTGGCTTTTCTGAAAGAGAGCTAATGCGCTAATGGTTTGAAATACATTAGCAGAATAAGTTCTGACATAGTAAACCTGCCAGTCCATTGTTAGATGTGTGCCTTACCAGAGCAAAGAAACTCTTGACAAGTCAAAGTCCCAAGAGAAAAAAAAAAAAAAAACAGTTACTGTCTCCTCTGCTGTATGAAAACGCTCCGTTTCATGCTCCTCGCGTCTTCATAGATTTGTTCTGTAAGTTCTGAACCAGTGCCGGTTTGTCTTCCTCAGCCACCCGGGCTACTTTGGGAAGGTGGGCATGAGACATTACCACCTGAAGAGGAACACGTCCTACTGCCCCACCATCAACCTGGACAAGCTGTGGACGCTGGTGAGCGAGCAGACCCGGGTCAACTACGGCAAGAAGCCCGAGGGCCCGGCGCCCGTCATCGACGCCGTGCGCGCTGTAAGCTCCTCGTCGATTCGTTCACCTAAATCTGCCCTTCGGTCTGTGTTTGAGCGTAAAACCAGAAGTCTGTTTGCGGTGGTAGCGGTTTGGTACGCTGTTTGTTTTGATCTGTGGATTTGGTGAAAATGAAGTTTCAAGCAGGATTTCTGTTTCAAATTCAGTGGAAAGGGATGAAAAGCTTAAAATCAAAGATCACGTCTTAAGATTGAATAGAATTTTGAGGCACCGGAAGAGAAATGTTCCCTTCTGTCCTGAATTTGGAAGTTGTGCCACAGTAGCTAATGCAAAAATGTGTTAAATTTGAAAAGTCGCAGATTTAACCTCTGGTTTAAACAGAGTAAAAAATAAAATAAATATAGGTAAACACATTCAGCGAGAATAGGTTTACATATTATTTGCGATTAAAAAACTTAAATTTGAAAGAAAATGAGTTGGATTGGTTGTGTACATGTTCATCAGGTTAGACGGATATTTTCTAAGTATCAAAAAATAAAACTTTCTAAGCTTCTGTAGAACCTTCCTCCTGTTTTCATTTCCTCTCCTCCCCATCTTTAATTTTTCTTTACTTATAAAGATTAGAGCTTGAAAATGCTTACTAGAGCAAATGTTACCTGGTATCTGTTTATAATGATTGTTAAATGAGTATTTGTCTGCTATTGCATGTTTTTCCTGAGCCAGCACTACATAAATGTTGGTTCAGTTCCATGTGTTTTGTTTCTGCTTCCGGCCATTTGTAATTGATCCTGCGGAACAGTCAGCTACGTAATATTTGATGCTTTTTCTATGTGTTCACAAATAATTTGGTCTCGTTGTCGTTTCCCTGTGCAGGGTTACTACAAAGTTCTGGGCAAAGGCAAGCTGCCCAAGCAGCCCGTGATCGTCAAAGCCAAGTTCTTCAGCCGCAAGGCCGAGGAGAAGATCAAGGAAGTGGGAGGAGCCTGTGTGCTAATGGCATAATGTTTCTTTCTACTTGTTTTTGGCAGAATAAACTGTGTAAATGGAACTTGTCTCATTTCTGTTGGCAGTAGGAAAGGTCAAGAATGAACTCAAATGTTATATAACAAACGGCCTACGAGTTTTGACTCTTGTCGAAGCGTCTAAAACAACTTATTATCCTATGAAATGTTCCTTTATACATACAACTACAGGGGGAAGTCCGTTCACTTTTCAGTTCTATTTCAATGAAAATAAAAAGGTGGAGTGAATCAGCTGATTGGTTTTTCAGAATAAATTAAAAGAAATGTTGGATCTAGAAAGTTTAGAAAGTCATTAATTAGTAACAAGACAATTTTAGTGGTAAATTTGTGTGCATCACATGCATTTATTAAGTTACACAGATGTTCAGGCAGAATAGGGACAGCAAAAAGCTGTTTACACTTTTCTGCTTGAGGATGGCTGGATGTGAACACATTTTCTGCTCATTAGCTTCTAAAGTGGAAGATGGAAATGGGTTCAGTCTGAACGTTAGCGTTCTAATAAATATAAACTGGTCTTTCCTGTTTCTAAACTTTTCAAATCTTTGAAAAGAATGTACAAGACGGATGCAAAAAAATAAATCCAGGAAAGAGAAACTTAAGAAGTTTCAGAAAAATATTTTTTGGAATTAGAAAGATGTTGCTCTTTTTATTACTCAATTTTAAGGATTCAATCAGATTTAGGTTTGCAAACTTCTTAACGAAAAAAATTGCAGAAATAATAAATTAAACTTACGTCAAAAATACAACGTCCAGAGTTATTATAGTAGGAGGTGACAATCTTAAACGTTTGATCTATTATCCCGAGCAAAGGAGCGCGGTGACGTTTCATCTGCGTGCTTCCGGAAAGGGGCGGGGCTTAACGAGCTGGCTTTCCTGTCGTATCAGTTGAAAAGAAAGTGACAGTTGTCAAGGAAAATGTGACTGCCTGTCGAAAGCCTCCGCGGTCCTGACTCTGTTCGCATAAACCAGGCTCCGTGTCCGGCCGAACCAGCGATGTAAACTGGACCTGCAGCAGGTTCGCGGCGTTGTGACGGGAGAGTTATTGTTGTGACGACACGGTAGGAAACCGCGGCGCGCGCGGGCGGACATATTCGAAAGTGTTTTGATTTGGAGCTTCTGAAGCTAAATGCCGTAAAGCTGCTGGTTAAAACCTCAGTTTAGGCCATTGAAAGAGCCAGCTTGTCACCTGCGCACCTAAATAATAATTTAATGTCAATTAAATTGTCGTTCTTTTTGACCCTCATCCCCAAAAATGCTACAAACGCCTGATAAAAGCACACCCGAGATGAATCCGGAAATGCTCTTGAACCCCTTGTAGTTCATGCAAATGTTTGAGGTCTGTGTAAAGGGGAGAGTTCAAACTTTTTGGCTGAGCGGTCCAGTTTATTGAGCCTCAGGCCAGGAGCTGGTCTTGCCTGTGTCTCTGAAAGCTTTCAGTGTGAGATGCCTGACTGCAGTCAAGTTGCATTCACCACAGCAATATCCACGAAGTGATGGAATAATGTTTTGTACCACTTTCTTGTTCGGTGGAGCGCTGGATAGTACCCACTCAGCGCATCTGATGCATCCAATCCTACCAGGCATCTGGAAAATGAAAACAGAAAAGAAAAGAGCCCGAGGAAGGAATCAAATTACAGCCAAACGTTTTACTCGACCAGGCTACTGACTGTAGTTTTTTACCGCTGGGGGAACCGGAACTTCTTTCCTTGTCCATCTTCCATCTGCATCTTTGACATTCCTGCCAGCGGTGTTCCCCTCATGTTCTGTGTGCACAGTGGAACAGAGACAGACATCCCTGTCCAGTGGTGTGTCTCCACTGGACAAAAAGGACAGAGTCCTTCTGTACCCAGCGGATGCTGAAAACACTCCGACTTCTTGTCCAATGCATTTTCAGTTGTCTTAGGGAAACCCTTTTCTGTTTGTTTTTTTTGTTTTTTTTTTTATTGTGCCACATGCCCAGATTCTCTTTTCAAGGAGGTCAGTGAAGAGGGCTGGTCTTGTGTGAAAGTTGCCTACATACAGTTTGTTTCCAGTCCCCGAAGATTTGTGCATTATGTCATGAGTTAAGCCTTTATGAAGTAATCATTTTACTGCAATCAGCTGGAACGTAACATTTTATACCCCGCTTCATAGGTTTTGCCTTTATATATTGCTTTAGGGAAATCCTGGCCTTGAAGGCAACCATCGTATTTTTGTTTTTAAAACTAGATCAAATCTACTGTCTCGAAAACGAGCTGCTTGAAGTAGAACACGCCCTAGGTTAGACGTCAGATAAGGCAAACGGTTTCAGGAGTGTCATTGTCTTTCCTTGTTTTATGCATGTTTTGGTCCAGTTCCTTATTGAGACGTGTTCAATTATATTTTGTAAAATATGAGTAAACACTTATAGCTCAGTGTCCTCCAAAACTGTTTGAGATCACTGCTCCAATAGTTGATTTTTAGAAACAAAATCCAAAGTCTGCAGAAGGTGGTTTTTGTGTCACAGACCAATTTAAGGAAATTGTAATATTATTGAAAAAGTTTAATTGCCATAATAAACGATATACATATATGAAACCGAACCATAAATGAAACGTATTATGAAGTCATCCATCCCTGATGAATTGATTAACTGCTCATTGCGACTGGTTTTCTCATCGGGACGTGTGTTCTAATTTAACGAATGACGGACTGGAACGGCCAGACTTCGTTACGAAAGACCTTCAGCGTTAATTTTCAGCCAATTTTTGTCATGCGACGTGTGACCTATGACCTTTCAGGTGACATGTTGATGGCAAGCCAGGCCTGGCTGGAGTCTTCCCTGCGTCGCTCGGGCAGGCTTGGCTTGGACGTGCTGGAGCGAGCGTCCAGGCGCCGCGTAGACTGGACCGGCATCAGCGCATCCCAGACCTCGGCGACGTCCCGCCAAGACGCTACCGAGGTGGGAACGCGTTCTTATCGGGTTCCCCACTTCTGTGCCTGCTGTCGGTTCGTGTTCCGCCCATCCGAACACGATGTGCGCCTCATCACATCGCATTAAACAAATGCGCTCTCGTTTCATCCTGCACCTTTCAGAGAACCCAGCCGGAGCTTCGTGATGCCTTTGCAAATATCACCACGTTCATGACCCAGACGAGCCAGCACTGCAAGGTCAGGGAGGATCTGCTGACGTTTTTTTTGTGCATACGCTGCATTGCAATTAATGCAAGTGTTCCTCATAATGGATGTGCAGCACCAGTTGTTTTAGTAATCGATTAGTCTTAGGCCTGTCACAATAAGTCAGTTAATCGCACAATTTCCTTTCAAAGGACAGTTTTGTTTAGAGAGATTTCATAATTCATTTTATTTGTTTGTTTTTATTTTGGATGTTTAAAATGTCTTCTGTTGGATTGTTAAATGTTCAGAATGGATTTAAAGTTAATTAATCTTCGATAACGTGTTCTTGAATTATTATGCCATTTCTATTATATTACTTGAAAATGGTCTCAAATCAACAATATATATATATATATATATATATATGTATATATCCCCCACCCCCCCATAACTTCTGGGACATTTTATGGTCCAGCAGAATTTGTTACTGTGACAGGCCCAATTATTCTGACAATTAATCGATTATTTGGCTAAAGAAAATGGTCACATTCTGCAGGTTTTTCATGAAACTACTTAAGGCTTTTCTCTACAATAAGAGAAACACACTAAAAGATTGAAATGAACAATTTGGTTCCTTTAAAAAAAAAAAACAAAAAAAAAACTATTGCTTAAAATTACATGGCTTTCCTTTAGTGAATTTGATCAGGGTGAATATAAAACAAGACGCCAGTTGAGGAGTTTTGGGTAAAACATATTGACAGTTGTTTCTTAATTTTATATTTGAAACATAAATATTCAAAAACCTTTTTGAGTCTCTAAGCTCCAGTTAACTGTTGATAGCTGATGATTATTCCAACAATATTTACATTTAGTCGCTTTGGATAAGTACATGTTTTCAGCTAACAAACAAGCTGAATTTTCTGGTCCCAACATCAAAAGATGTGGAAAACGTTCAAGCAGCATGAGTTCTTTTTGAAAGATGCTGTTGAGACTAAACAACAACAACAACAAAAAAAAAAACCACGGTGATTTATTCTATTTTTTATTTTATTATTTTTTAAATGCAGAAGTTTTATGAGTCTGGCAGCTGCAGGGAGCACAGCGCCGCCGAGAGGAAGCACATGTCCAGGTTCCACACGCAGCCAGGACCCGGGCAGACGACATCTACAAAGCCCAGGAGAAAACCTGTGAGACCCGTCAGAACGTGTCTGTTTTCACGCAACCAAGAGCTTTAGCTACAAGCTAAAGCATCAGCTGCACTTTATGGCTAATGACCTTTATGTGCTCCGCAGCGTTTCCCTCAGAGCCCCGTCTTGGCGAGGGCTGAAGACTTTTACATCCAGGTGTCACCTGGAACGTACTCCGTCTCAGTCGGTCTCCAAGATTCACAGTCACAGACTCACCTGGTCAGCATTCGACCTGGAGAGAGCGTCGTCCTCACCTTTAACCTCTGACGTCTTGGCTGATCTGACCTGGCCGCCCTGAGCTTCAATAACAGAACTGACCAATGCTAAGGCTACGTGTGTGTGTGTGTGTGTGTGTCCTTGCCTTTTTTTAAAGTCTTATGCTTTGCTTTGAAATGGATTGCTTTTTTTAAATCATGGAGAAAAGCCATATTATTGGACATTTTATACCTGGTTAGCAGAATTTTACCCAGCATTATGTAAGTATTTGTGGATTTTATAACCTGCGATGCTACCGCGCTTTATTTTTTTTTAAACAATAAAATATATATTTTTTCACAATTTTCTGTGATTTACCAAGATGACACTCATCCATTCATTCTACATTCTGTGACGCTTCTTGTAAAGCCTTAAAATCTGGGTCTTTTTTGGCCATAGAATCACATTTTGAACCTGATGAAATATTTCAATTTCACCTGATGTTTTTCATTATCGTCCTCATTTTTCCAATCAAGACCCCTGTTTTTTTTTATAATTAAAATGGCCTAGAAAGTTTTAATAACGTAGGAATGGTTATCATGCATCAGACCAAACAGTAGTGATGCCCTGATCCATTATCAATATATGTATCCTTCCCAATATTGGGGGGGAAAAAAAAATAGACTAATTGTCCACAGACTATTTTCAAGTGTGGTGCTTTTCTGCTTTCAGTTTATAAAAACACATTTATTTATTACATAAAAACCAATGAAAATATTATTAATATGTAAAAATGCGCTTAATTAAAGGTACTTTCATCAGTTTTTATGTGACAAACAAGCCTCATCGGAACACATACTCTAATTTATTGAGTATGAGGTTTTGTGTACATCCCTTTAAAAAGAATTCACACACAAAAACATAGAAAATCTGCTATAGGTTTATTTCCATTTGATCCTTCCTGCGCTTTGGCTGCAGCTATGCGTTACGACACAGCTTTTGTAAAGATTACCAGGTAGTGAACACAATACAAATACAACCTAGACTACAAAAATACTTTACCACATTATAAAATATAGAAGATTTACAGTCGTGATCAAAAGATTGACAGAAATCCCTCATTTCCCCACAAACATGTCTACTTCTGTTTATAAAGTGCATTGACTCTTCGTTCCTTTGAAGACCGACCGTTTCTGTCTCATGTCCCCTAAAGGTTAAATGGTTCTTGAAACTGAAGTCTCATTGCTTGTTTGTGCATAGAATCTTTTCCAATAATGCTAATTCTGAATTCATTTTTTCAAACTCCTTTTAAGAAGCCCGGTGTATGATTCCGTACAGTTCATAAAATGCTTATTAGTGAACTTTGACGTTAATAAAGTCAAAGTTATTGACTTTATTGCAGCTTTATTACCGTCTCGCAGCAATAAAGCTGCAGACTCTGTGAATATATCCATCAGTCACAGTGCTTTTAACCACAACTGTCTACCTAATCTGTACGCAACACATTGTGCTAAGTAATAAACAATGATTATAGGACACTTGTTTTGACAAATAATAATAAAAAAAACACCTATTTATATAACCCAAGGTATAAATCACATCTGCATAAGAATTACAAAAACAACATCACTACAGCTTCTTGTGTGCATTGAACATACAGTAGGAAACAACTTGTACGAGACACACATCAGGCCAACCCAAGACCCAGAGCTACATCAGATGGGCTTCATGTGTAAACAGTAATGGCTTTATGAAGTTATCTGTCTCTTAGACTTCACAATAAATAAGCATCAACGTGGGGGTGAGTACTTTAGGCCACTTAAAGTTCTAAGTAGTGACACCGGGTTGTTGAAGTTAACGAGTGTAGTTACGGTGCATACTTTTGACTTTGTTTCCAGAAGGTGTCGTTAGCATTTATTTTGCCGCTAGTACTTATAGAAAGTTTGGCATCAACTTTACGAAATACCCAACTTTGCTTTTTCCTGTTTTACTGTCTTTCCAGGAAAAGATCAGTAAAGGTTGCCTGTAAAGACCGAATGCCCGATTATAAACGACTTAAATTCCAATGCTGACTATTGTACTTTTAGCGGCCATATTGTTGTGATCGAACTATATAAGCACTGCTTTTGGCAAGTGCATGTGTGTCTGTGTTGAGCCAGGAAGATCAATAATCCAGGACACTGGAAGAAAAAGGACAAGCACATAAAATGTAGTTAGTTGGATTTGAAGCAAATTTGTTTCTCTTGCTTTATTAACTACATTTTTATTTACCTATTCTAAATAAAACAAACTGAAACGAAAGTGTATAAAGTGAATTTTGACCAAAAAAACTCTGTCGACAACTTTTTCTTTTTGATAACATCTAAAACTCTACTTTTCTCGTTTACAAGGAAATACAATTGCATCCAACAACAAGTTAAATTGTGCCCTGTGGATTTTGAGAGCTATTGCAGTCATTCAGCTGTTCACAATAATAACTGTAAAAATGAACAGATTGATTTCAGAAGTCTTGGCAAAAACTACGAAGACATAAAATGACAGTCTGACCTTTCATTTGGTGGCTTTTTAACAAATTCAACTTGCTCCCTTGTGGTTGTCCCAAACACCAACATCTGCTTGTCAGTATCAATTACGCACTGCAACACAGATCGTACCCATAAGAAAATATGTCATAAGAATGATTTATGTGCACTATTTCATTGACTAATTTGTAAATAATCACATTGTCTATTTTGATACCTATTTTCCAATACAAAGTCCCAGATGCCTCAATGTCTGTGGCTCCTATAGACAATTTAAATGGTAAATTAAGTATTTTTATAACTTTCTAAAGTTGATAGAAGTGTCCAGAAACAATTTTAGCAAAGGACCCATGACTTCCTGAACATAAATAAGACCTGTCCAATTCTCTTCTGAGTTTCCAAAATGGGAAAGACAAGAAAACATACAATGTTCTATGAAACACCTGGCTATTGTTCTAAATGTGCCTATATCTACAGTCAGGGCAACAATTAAAACGCCAAAACCAAAACTTTTTTCTTGTTATCACGTACAGAGAGCGGAATAGTAGGGTGAGGAAAATCTCTACCATCACAAACCTAAACATGTATGGTTTGTTTAGCTCTACAAAGACTTCAGCTGGAACTGTGTCCTTTCATCCTATGAGGGTGAGATTGAGGTTTTAAGCAACTCTTGAGTGGGTCTGGTGTGGAAGAAAGGATCAATGTGTAGAAAAGCATAATTATCCAAAACACAAGCCCAAATCAACACAGACATCCTTCGTCAGACACTTGTGTCTCGAGCGATACGGCACGTGTCACAGCGGTAGAGTGCGCAACTTTGTGGTCCGGTGTACTCATTAGAACATTTCTACCACCAGTTGGAGTCTAATTGACCAAAATGCGTAACATGGCGTCATACTAGTGGGACAGAGACAAAAGCTCTCTGTCGTAAGCAGAGACCTCTTTTCCCCCAATCTGTGGACTTTATTGCGAGACATCAGTAGTCCCACCCTCACTGCATCATACCACTGTCATATAGACCTGCAACTGAAGAGGGACCAGGAATGGTGCGGTTCTAGTCAGTTTTACAATCAAACACACAAAATAGTATATTGAACAGCACCAACATAGGAGAACATTGGTATATGCATACCAAGGGCGCCAACAAATACATAGGATGATGTACAGGAGTAGGTATGTCACACATTACCTTCATTATACCAACAGCGCTAGAGCAAGGATTATCAAGAGCAAGTAGTATTGATTTACCTTGAATGATTTTAAAGTCTTGCTGCCCAGAGACAAGAGTGGCTTGGTGCTCTCTGAAAATATATATGAGTAGACAACAATTATATGACAAACACCATTGTTTTCACTTTTCATAATATAGTTCTTTTCCTCACCCACTATAAAGAATGAAGACATTATTCGAAGTCCTCCAATGTTCAGGCTGAGCTCCCTGATGCATCCGTCACTGCAAAGTCTACGTTGAAACGGAAACCCATCTGGCTCCATTTTGTTCTCCTCAACAAGCACTTTCAGTCTTCGAAAGGAAGAAAATGTATGCAAGTGTTAAAACACTTGCATGACAATGGGTTCCTTGACGACAACAAGCTATTTGAATTCTACTCACCCTAAGCTATCCACAGTCGATGAAGACATCAAATTTATGCTACAGCCTGTGTCAATCAGCACTGGGACTTCCTGTCCGAAACACTGCAACAACAAGGACAAGATGGCAGTTAGAAGGAGGAAAATAATCACTGCAGCGACAGGACCAGAAAAAGGTCAACAGTTAATTGAAACATTGAAAATAGGATTCGTTCATGATACAATCGCAGGCAAAAGGATTCATAACCCTGCAACTTTTCCACATTTTGTCACATTACAACTACAGACTTCAAGGTATGTTATTGGGGTGGGCGATGATCTCCTCTCCATTACAAGGCAACACAAAAGACTAACAAACACACACACTCACAAAATCATGCCTATAGGCAAGTTACGGGTTAATCAAACAGTCATGTTTTTGGACTGCACCAGGAGGCCAGAGTACCCGAAGAGAATCCTCCATTCAGACCTCATGCATTACGACCCCATGCTGAGATTCAAACTCAGAGGCTTCCCAACTGGTCCATTGTGCAGCCCACAGTCCTTCATGGTTTTCCTTCATTTTCCTTCCTCTACGTGTTTGGACTCCTTAAATCCCAATAAAATGGCTTCAACGCTTTGCTAAGTGACTAAATGTAGGGTTGTGAATCATAGCATTCTGTTTAAAGACTCAGTTCAGACTCCACCCACTTTACAAGCCACATAGATCAGGTCTTCTTCGGCCTCTTCCGTGTCGTCGTCGTTTGGACACCGCCAACAGCTCGGCTGGCGCCCCCTGCTGTTCGGGGTCACCCCGCGTGTGTCCACCCTGCCCTGGGACAGCCTGGGCTCCAGTAGCCTCTTCTGGACAATGTTGTGCGGCTGCTGCAGCAGAAACAAAAAATCTCCATATTAGAAATGTTAGGAAGTGTCTCTTTAGCTCATTGTTACGTTTAAAATACTTTACAGCGTGTTGGTTAAAATAATATACACTGAAAATACAGATTGTTCTGATTATGTAACACCCCCAAATGTATACTAGCAACGATAACCGGTCGGTTGGGATGAATATTGCAGACACTGTAAGACGTTCCGTACAACCGGAGGCCCGTAAAACGGCGCTCACTCCCTGCTTGGACGTCCCGAGTTTCTTCAGCCCGTCCAAAGGCAGCAGGTCGGCCGAGTCTCTGTGCAGGAACCGGATGGCTTGTTTCAGCCTCCTCTGCTGCCTCAGCGCCGCGGCATCCAGGACTTCCGAGCTGCTGCGGCTCTCCGCCCGCATCCCGGTAAACATGACGGCGGAGGAGGTCTGGGCGCGAGCGCCGAGCGCGAGGCAGGACGCAGCCGTGTCTGTGCGCGGCGCGCGAGCTGAACCCCTTTGTCCACGGGGTTTCCTCGTCTCTGCGACCCGAGGAAACCCCGAGGCACGACGTGGGCTCGTCCAGGAGGAGGGGGAGCCTCCGCCGCGAGGGAGACACCGGCGGTGTGAGGTTTGATTTCTGCTCTGAAAACTTAGTGATTCATGCTGCGTCAAAAAAAAAAAAAAAAAATAATAATAATAATAAAAAAGCTTTGTATTATGTTATTTCTTTGGTTCTTTTTTTCTGTGTGTGTGTGTGTGCATGTTTTAGAGATCCTTTCATCTCCCATGACAACCATTCAGCTGTGCAAAACGCCTTAGTGGACCTTGGAGGATGAAGCCCCACCTCGGATCCGCAGGTTCAGGCTTCCAAACTTCTGCTTCACATAGCCTTCTTCTCCTTCTGGTCCACCCACTGAACTCCTTCAGACTAGCCAGCAGTAATTAGCAAACGCCTGGCGCTAATTACCCCTTTTTGATGAAGACGCTACAGTTTGTGGCATCTGCTGAGCTTTTGGAATGTTTCCTACATTATGAGGTATCGCAACTCTTCCTGGAGTAACATTTCCAGGTTTTCTACTCAGTGTAAGTAACTTCACTAAACGAAGAACAAATATGTTTTAAGCACAATTCTGGAAATCTGCAAATTAGCTGAAACACTGAGTACCTCTAAATATAGACTAAAACACCCACCGGTTTCAGATTTGCTTTTAGAAAAAAAAAGAACAATAACACTTGACAAGATGTTGTCAAGTGTGTTTTTTGTGACTTTGTGTACTTGTGTTTTCATGACGAACAGCACTTTGAAATGCCTTGTTGCTGAAACGTGCCAATCCAATTAAATTTGATTTGATTTGAGAAAAAAATCGAAATAAAAAATGGGTCTGAGAAACACGCCTTCACTTTTTGTTAAAGTGAGACTTCCTGTTTGTCCATAAACTTTGCTGTTCTCCTGAGCCTTTTGTTGATCAAGACTATGCAAAGAAAAATCAAAAGTGAACACTGTAAAATTCAGTCCCGGGGAAGTGGGCAAATTTCCCAGAAACTTGGCCTTAGCCAAATTTTAATACCAAATTTTAGGCCTATCTTGAAGATGCCTTCTGTTTCTAAAATGCAAAAAAAAAAAAAAAGTTGTACTTTCTTAGGTCAAACGTTTTTTTTTAGGGTTTATGGTATTTCTTTCTTTCTTTCTTTTTTTTTTACTTCAGACTTGAGATTACCAGACTTATTTTTTAATTATTATTATTCATGATTTCCTTTATTTAACAAGATAAAACCCCTTTGAAATCTTGGTCTTTCTGATGGCATTATTTCTAAATATTAAAACAGACGTTCTGCAGAAAAAATAAATTAAAAAAATACCACTTTTACTTGAGAAAAATGAAGTTAAGTAATTCTACTCTTACTAGAGTTGAGTTTATGGGTACTTTCGTGCTTGTACATGTAATGTATCGTTGCTCTATATTGCTGTGTTTCAAATCCATATTATTCCACTGAGTCTCTTTTCACTGCATTGCCCACATTCCCCCTTTTTTTCCCACACGACCTTGTTTTCAACATGGATGCCGATAAACCTGCGCACACGTCCACGCTTGTGCGACAAAAGCAGCATTGTAGCTGCAGCTCGCGGCGCGCCGCAGCTCGGAGTCCACAGAGTGGGCTCTCCGTGATCTGGTCTGAAAGCTTAAATATTTATTTTCCGCGACGACAGGGCGCAGTGGCACTGGAAAGCTCGAGACAATACGAAAACTGGCGCGGAATGGCGTCTGCTAGGGGCCCGGGAGGCTGAATGACTACGCCTGAGGCCGAGCGACGCCTTGCGGGACCAATAGGAATTCACTTCACAAAGAACCACCCAATCATGTCCCGTGGTAGAAGGATAGGCGGGACAACAATAGGTCATACATGTTCCTGGTTCGTGAACGTCTCCGGTCGTTTCCTGCACTGTTGCATGGTGGTCGAACAGGAGGAATTGTTGGAAATTTTCAGAGGTTAGTATATAAATTGGTTTTTACCCAGTGTGCATTATTCCCACAGCCATCGCTGTTGCTAGTGGGAGTGACAGGCTGCGGGAAAGGAGTCGGCAGGAATCGGGAGAAATACTTTGAAATGGAAAAAAAACGAATAGAAATGTAGCGAGCAAAAATGATTATATCATTAATTAGCTCATGGATTCCTGGGTCTTGTTTTCCGTCGCTGTTGCTAGTTGGTCAAACTAGGCTGGGAGCTTATTAGGGACAGCTAGCTTGGCTCTTCCTTCCACACGTTGTCTGTTCGGACACCACGAACAGCTGAACGTAACAAAAGCGATCGCATCGACCACAGCTTTCAGGAAACATTTGCTCTCCGCCGCTAGAAAAAAAAGTCGTGTCAGCAGCGCTTAGCGCACTTAGCTGCGTCGTTAGCTCGACAGTTAGCTAGTTAGCTTACCCAGTTTGACATGTCGGTCCTGCGGGTGGAGCAGCGAAGTGTTTGAGGATTTAGCACAGTAGCTACTTAGTATTCGACCGACATGTCCCGAAGTAGACTCATTTGAACATTTTGCTTTGTATGACGTGTCATTAAAAAGGGGAAAATATTGCAAGTCACAGCTGTATCTAACCAGCTGAAAGAGCTGTAAACCAACAAGCGCCAAAAACTGGACCGGGGGGTGACTGGTTGGTTCTGTGGCCCCGTTACGTTTCCCCCCACTGGTTCGAGGTTCTGTTCCTTTTAGCAGCTGCGTTTCTCAAAGAACCAGCCCCTCACTGCACCATGGTGTCACTTTTCCCACAATAAAAAACTGATGCTAAGCTAGTCCATGGCTATTTACGTTCTTGTGTGATACAAAGAGTTGTTAAATGTCTAAAGTGTTGTTAAAGGTTAAAGGTCATTAAGTGCCAAACCGTGTTGAGTTACAACAACAAAAAAAGTAGGAATAACATATTTCCTGAAATAGAAGTCAGTCATTTAATTTGTGCATAACAATTAAATTCTCATAGTCCTTGTACTTAACATTTTTTGACACATAACAGCCTCAGTGTGGCTTATGAAATAGTCCGGGTTAAATGACTCATACAAGAAGGAAAATCCACTTTAGTTTTATTATAATTTTTTGTAACGATCCTAAAAAAATTATGTATGTTGGTTTTCAAGCGTCTGTACTTTAATACCCCAGGGATCTAATCCATACACGTTTCATTTAAACAGCAATGCATTTAAACAAATACAGTTGTTTTGTGAAGGTCTTAGAGGTTTTGTCAGAATTATGGGCCATGAAAAGCAATGTGCTAATCAGAAAGGTAAAGGATAGATGTTTTTTTTTTTTTATTAGACATTTATAACAGAAATAGATCATAAAAAAAAGATTCAAGATTCCTTTTAATTGTTGTTGTCCGGGTGTACAGCAAAATGTTCATTGCGCTAGCTTAAAAGAAGAAAAAACAACACAGTTCTCGTAAGATCTAAAAAAAAAAAAAAAAACACAATCGGAAGTCAGAAATATCATATTTATCTCCCACTGCCTATATTTTAATATGATCCACCAATGATGACTTCCTTTGTTTTCTTAGTGCTAAAAGGGGCAATATTATGTTCAATTGACTTTTGAGCATTACATCATGTTAAAGCATTATTCCCTCATCAAAAAATACCTCAAGTGTTTCCTCGATTCTTCCATGCATGTATAATAAATCTTTGAAACTCCATGGCAACTATTCAGCTGTACAAAACGTCTGGGTGGACGTAGCTCCTTGGAGCTGCAGTTTCTGACTCAGCTCCTGCAGACTAGCCAGCAGCAATTAGCGAACACCTGATGAAACTGCATATCTGTGTACAATCAGAAGTAGCTCAATATTCTCAGTGCAACACTGGTAAAAATCTTGTCAAAGGGTTAATCAAGGATGACTTCCTGAAGGCTGAGTTTCATAAAGAGCAGAAGCTTCTTAAAGAGACAGAGACCCAAAAATTCCAACGTCAGATTTCTTTGAAGTCATATTAGCTATGTACAAAATATTTCTGATGACTGATTGTAACATGAAATGAAACTCTATGTGCCTTGAAAAAGAAGAAAGAGTCCATATTGGAGAAGTTGCTCTAAAATCAATCTTTTGAACCTTTACAAAAATTACTGCAGGATATATAAGACCAATCAATAGGCAGCTCACTCAGGTCAGCTATATGGTGGAACATTAGGGCTGGGGGAAGATTTTTCATTTTTACTTTTAATTACGAGATTAAATTAATAATATTACCAGAATAAAGCGGTAACATTAGGAAAATGACATAATTTTATGAGAACCCCGTCACAAAAAAATAGAATGAGGAATGTTGAGCCTCTTGTGAAGTTAGATTTTGGCATCAGTTTCACAGATAAGTTAATACTTCAAACTCTCAAGGCTTTTTTTATTAAAACAATTTTTTTTTGTCACAATTCTAAAACATTTCGAAGGTAAAATTGCGTCCTCGTTTTGCTGACATTCTGACTATGTTCTTGTCATTAGACAAAACCTCTCAGGCGGGCCCTGATGCTCCACTCACAGAAGGAATGATTGAAGTAAAAGCGACTTTTAGAAAATATTTTCTGTCATTTTTAATATAATTTTTTTAGAGAAGAAAGTGAGGGAAAAATAAGTTAAAAAAACCAAACAATTCAGGAGATTATTAAGTGGTGTTGCCCAGCCCTATTGTGTCTTTATACTCTGCAGATGAATATGTCGGAACATACATCAAATTACATAAACCAGGCCAGACTATTGTAGTTTTACATTTCACGATCTAAATATCGCCGAGATAAACTGAGGTTTTAAAGACGGCTCATTTGCTCAGGTTTCTGGTGGAGTTTCGGTGCTCGTATTTGCTTGACTTGTGAGCACCGGGGTGAACTCGTCTCCGTTTGTCGCCCCGCCAGCTGCAGCATGCTCTTGGCCCAGATCAACCGGGACTCCCAGGGAATGTCCGAGTTTCATGATGCAGACGGGCAGCCAGTCACGCTCTGTCTGACGGAGGCTGTGACGGTGGCAGGTGAGTTCCCACGCTGGTTGTAGGTTGACGCTGATACCATAAACTGCCGTCATAACAACAAGCTACAAGAACAGAAGGTCCAGTTCCATCTTAGAAGACAAAGACAACTCTAAACTTTCAAACTAACTTCCCAGATGGTGATCAGATGGAGAACATGGACACAGTGAGCCTGCAGGCTGTCACTCTTGCAGATGGTTCCACTGCGTACATCCAGCATGAGTCCAAAGCTTCCTTCTCTGATGGACAGATCATGGACGGTCAGGTGATCCAGCTGGAGGACGGCTCAGCTGCCTACGTCCACCACGTGTCCATGCCTAAAACAGGTACAGTATAAATCCTGACTACTGATTAGATAGTTCACCACTGTGCTTTATTATATGAGGTTGTTGTTTTGGTGTGTAGTAGACATGTAGTAATGTGTCTGCTGGGCAACAATGGAATCTCTAAAATGGCGGGAGTGACGGTTGTCTAAATGTGTGCTGCAGGAGGGGAGAGTTTACAGCTCGAAGACGGACAGGCTGTCCAGTTAGAAGATGGTACAACTGCCTACATTCACACTCCCAAAGGTAAACGCTGCTCTTTGTGTGGACTTCAGTAGAAAGCTTGAAAAACAGCAGTTTTCTTCCTGGGATGAGTTGTAGCAAGACTGTTCAGTCATCTGGTTTCTTAGAACCAGGCTTTCTACTCTTGACGGGGAAAGAGTTGGTCTCACCTTTTTCGAAAGTCCCGAAACAACCTTAACAGCTTCCGAGAAATTTTGTTGTTGTACAGTGGTTGGCACACCTCCAGTAACGTGCTAATAGTGGAACCAATTTGTTATGTAGCGCCTACGCCCTTTTGCTAACTTTGAAAAAGTTTATTAAAGTTAGCTTATTCTAAATATGAAAAAATTCTCAGACGTCCAAATACTGTGTTGGTATAAAGTTTTAGCATTCGCCTCTAAATAGTAGTATAGCATTTTTAGCATTAGCTTTCTCTAAATACCGTGTTGGTATAATGTGTCAGTGTTGGCGCTCTCTAAATATTGTGCTAATATAGCATTTTAGCATTAGCTTCTGCTAAATACTGTGTTGGTAAAGGGCTTTAGCATTAGCTTGACTAAATACTGTGTTGGTGTTGCTCTTTAACATTATCTTCTGCTATGTACCGTGTTGGTCTTTTGCTTTAGCATTCAGCTAACGTTAATAATGCTTAAGGGTTAGCACAGCGAACCTTTTTGTTAGTGGTGCCCAGTACTGGAAAACTGGTTCCTCTTTGGGCTGGCGTTAATCCCACCCTGCCTCCTCTCCTCTGTGCAGAAACGTACGACCAGAGCGGCTTGCAGGAGGTCCAGCTAGAGGATGGAAGCACCGCCTACATCCAGCACACGGTGCACATGCCGCAGCCCAACACCATCCTGGCCATCCAGGCTGATGGCACCATCGCAGACCTGCAGGCCGACGCCGCGGCCATCGACCCAGAAACCATCAGTGTGCTCGAACACTATGGCACCAAGGTGAGAGACCGTTTCATGCTACTGCTGTGGCTCCAGTTTACCCAACTCGGCATTCTTGCGTTCATCTATTTAAAGAAAAAGCATGAAATTTATGTTAATGTCCTGTTTTCCTGCTTTAGGTGGAGAACGTGGAAAATCCCTTGGGGTCGTTTGGCAGAGTGGAAGCAGACAGCGGTGTCCACATGAGGGTAGAGTAACTGTGTTTTTCTTTCTGTCCACCTCTTGGTTGAAATTCGTCTTCCATGCTGATTTGCGCGTCACGTCTTCAGATTGTGCTGCAGGGTCAAGACAGCAGGCAACCAAGAGTGACAAATGTTGGAGAAAAATCTTTCCGCTGCGACTACGAAGGCTGTGGAAAGCTCTACACCACTGCCCACCACCTCAAGGTTCGCTTCGCTCCTCCGTTTTAGTGGATACAAATTAATTTTAGCACAACAAAGTGTTCTCGCTTCTAGATGTTCTGATTTTTAAAAGGCTGTATTCTTGCAGCATGTTGTGGAAAAGTGCATTTGTCTGTCCGCCATTTGGTTTTGAAGAGTTTTGTGTCGACATCCTGCAGGTACACGAGCGCTCGCACACTGGTGATAAACCGTACGTCTGCGAATATCGGGGCTGCGGAAAGAAGTTTGCAACAGGTAGCTGATTGAATTTTTTCACTTTAAAAAAATTTTTTGGGGGGGTTTATTTTATATTTATTTTTGAATTTATCAATGCTTGTTTTAGTTTTATGTCTTGGGAGATGCTATCGCAATATGAACTAAACAGTTGTAATGGAGGGTGTTCAGCTTGTTGCAAACAGATGAAGGGTTTACAGGGGGGAAAAAAAAGGCCTCCCTAACTGTCTGTCTGTGGAAATCTAAGGTTACGGACTGAAGAGTCACTCGCGGACGCATACAGGGGAAAAGCCATACAGATGCCAGGAGATGAACTGCCTCAAGTCCTTCAAAACCTCCGGAGACCTTCAGAAACACACGAGGACTCACACAGGTACAGAATCAAAAACTCATAGAACAAGAATAATAATAATAAGCAGAGAAAATGTAGCTCACACTTAAAATTGCTTCAGACAGATCCAGTAGAATACAATAAACTGAGCCTGACGTATTTTGTTCAAACCACTGAAGGAAACGCCAGGTAAACCTCTGAGGAAGACGCTGAGATCAGCTTCCTTCTTCATGAAACGTAAACTGAAATGCAGTGGCGTCAGATTTCAGCAGTTGTAGGATTTCTGTCTTGGCTTTGGTAAAGCGAAGCGCTAGACACAAGGGTACGTTTATTTACCCAGGTTGTATTTACCCAGAATGCCTTGAGCTGTAGTCCACTTCCTGTTTTCGGAGCAGTGTTTGGAATTCACATATTCTTCGAACAGGGCCAGAGTTTACTTCAACCGAGACCGAGGTTTGTAAGTGGAGCAGATTTTCTCTTTTTGGTTCACCGCTCCAGACAAACGAACCAGAGTTCGACTGAAGCGGACTCAGCAGGGCTGGTGTGAATTCACCAAAAGTTGCACAGTAAACATTTAACCGTCAGCTCCTCCATGGCAGGTCACTTTGTCCTTACGCATCACACAAGACCCCATTCATATAATGTCGCTGAATCAAAGAGACCCGTAGCTTTCCTTCCCCTGTGAGGGATTTCCCTCTAGGATAATCTGTTCATGCATGTTCCTTCAAATAGAAGGACAGTCCTTGTTGCCAGTCCTCAGCAAGTTATCTGTGTCCGATTCGGCTGATCAACACTGATACTGGAGGTTGATGCGATTCCCCCCACCACCGCCGTGCTGCGGCCGCCGTCTTTGCTTCATCACACCTCACCAGAAGAGGTTGAGACTGCGAGTTGGTCAGTCAGAGTCAGAATCTTTCAGGTGTGAAAAGGACATATACGTCATGGGACCAAACGGTGATCTGGAGGGAACTTTTGTGTGTTCTTTGGTCTGTAACCGCGTCTGCCACCAAGAGTGCCGTTGACGGTGGGTTTACTGATCAGAAACATAAAAATCGGGTCCTTATTTCCATCAGCTTCTAGCTGGCTGAACAGCCCTCAAGCACATTTGGACGAGGTCAAAATCATCTACTTCAGATTTGCTTAGTTTCGTTTGGAGGGAATTAAATTGGCTTCTGATAACTGATGCTTCTGCCTTCCAGACTTCACAACAAAGAATCCTTTCAGAGGCGTGTGTGTGATACGACCGATCACATTTTATCCCGAACTGACAGCCTCTGGTCACATACAACGGCTTCTTGAACAGCGTTAGGGGTTGTGTTGATGTTCCACAGCACACATCATGCTGGAGGGAAAAACACATGGTTTCTGTGATGAACAGGATGCCTCTGTGCTACAGGGCTCCCTTCACAAAGTTGTACTTTAAAAGTTTTACTTTAAAAAAAATAAACTGCAGCAACTTGGAGAGGGAAAAAGTGAGGGTTCATTTTCAAAGTCACATTTTCACCATATCACTCGTTCTTTTATAAATGCCACCTTCAAACTGAATATTTAATTACAAAGCTAAATATTGAACTCAGTTTTTTCAACCGCTTATTTAGTTATAAAGTTTAATATTTTGCTTCACACTTAATATTTAGCGAGTTTAGTGAGGTAAATCTTGAGTTTGAAGCTAAATATTTACCTTGAAGATAGTTTATAAACTATTTAACAAGCTAAATAGTTAGCAATAAACAAAATATTTTCAGTCAGTGAAGTAAATATTTAGTTTGAAACAACATATTTTCATCAAAGCTAGTTTATAAACTAAATATTTAGATAGCAAGCTAAATATTTTCCTTCCTAACAAAATACTTAGCTTGGTCCCTAAATGTTTAGCTTGCAAACTAAATATTTAGCTCACTGCCTAAACATTTCATTTGAAACTGTGACTTTTATAAACGAATGAACACTCTGGTAAAAATATCTCTTTCTTCTTCTGTGGTTTTCAGGGGAGAAGCCCTTCAAGTGCCCAGTGGAAGGCTGCGGCCGCTCCTTCACCACGTCCAACATCCGCAAGGTCCACATACGGACGCACACGGGGGAGCGGCCGTACTACTGCTCCGAGCCCAGCTGCGGCCGCTCCTTCGCCAGCGCCACCAATTACAAGAACCACATGAGGATCCATACAGGTGTGTGTCGACACACACACACACACACACACACAGGTGGACCTGCATATCCACGATCTCAAACGTTCCCGCTGACCGTCTTGCTTTGTTCTCCAGGAGAGAAGCCGTACGTTTGCACGGTGCCCGGGTGTGAAAAGCGTTTCACCGAATACTCCAGCCTGTACAAGCACCATGTGGTTCACACGCCCTGCAAGCCCTACAACTGCAACCACTGCGGCAAGACCTACAAGCAGATCTCCACGCTCGCCATGCACAAGCGCACCACGCACAACGACTCCGAGCCCATCGAGGAGGAGCAGGAGGCCTACTTCGAGCCACCGGCAGGTCCGCGTCACCGTGTCAACGGCTGCACCTTTCCATTTATTTTATGCATTTATTGTCATCGGCGGGAGAAATGAATCCGCCAACTTACTCGTTTCAGACGCCATCGACGACCCAAACGTGAGCTACACACCAGCCGTGGTGGACACGGACGACTCGGAGCCGATCCCAGTGGACTCCTCGGACATGTCCGGTCAGCCGCAGGTCGCCTTGGTAACGCAGGAAGATGGAACGCAACAGGTACGCTGCACGACATCTATACTATGAAGAGTAGTTCTGCCCAAGTAAAGTCGTTTTGATTATTTTCTTCTGTCAAGCTTCAGTCCTGACCTTGTGTCGTCTGCACAGCAACATGTTGGGGCATGTTAACTTCCCATTTTGTGAAATGATGTCAAAACAACTATTATACACTTGGGTGGCAATGTGATTGTCACAAGGTTAGATATTTCATATAAATGACTAATAAAGTCTCTGAAGGAGGCTGGCTGCAGTTTCCAGGGGCTCAGAGAAGACGAGACAATTTCAGCTGAGATTTCCAAAACGCCCCGAATCTGGAATGATGCTAATTATCTCTGCACAGAAAATGCCTGCTGAAAGCAATAAAGGAGTGAAAAAAAAATCCAAGGGGAAGTGAATACTTCTCACAGCACCAGTAAAAGGTTTAAGCAACTCTTCATCTGTTCTGAATCTGTTGAACTCGGTAGATTTCTGTCTTTTGCTTTCATATCAGGTCAGCATCTCTGAAGCAGACCTGCAAGCGATGGGTGGCACAATCACCATGGTCACCCAAGAAGGCACCACCATAACCATCCCAGCGCACGAACTGGCAACGCAAGGCGCACATTCGGTTACCATGGTGGCGACCGACGGCTCTGACGAACAGGTAAACGAAAATGAAGGTTCCGACGTTTTGATGTCTGCTTGTTTTTCTGTTTGTTTGGGGTTTTTTTTTCTTTGTAAGTCATCTGGAAATGATTCACAAAGACTGTCACTTTACAGTGACTGAACTCTTTACTTTTAGACATCTCTTCAATAACTAACAGGAGATGTTAGGGTCAGGTCAGTTTTCAAACTTGAATTTCTTTAAAAGCAAAGAAGAAATGTTTGAACGATTCCCTTTTTGGACAAAATGTGAGAAACAAACAAAAAAAGAGTTCCAGGTGCTGCTGTGTGTGACATCTATGCTCGCGGTGTTGACTGTAAAAATTAAACACCAGCTGCTGCATCGGTGAAATGTGTTTTTGTGTCGCTCAGGTGGCCATCATGACGCCCGACATGGCGTCATTCCAAACCGTGGAGGAAGCAAACTACAGCCAAGACCAAGAGGATCTGCATCCGGTCACCTTACTGGCCACGCCCAACGGCACTCACATCGCCGTTCAGGTTGGTAAACCAGTACTGGTCCAGACAACTAACCGGGTAATAGCCTAGTAAATATGCACTTCTGAACACTTACCAACTAGAAGATTTTTTTAACTCTCCAAAATAACACTGGACATCCAAAAACAATCAATAAAAAGCAGTCACAACCAAACGCACTAACACTGTGGATTATGATGTGTCTGTGAACATTTTTCTTAAAAATATTATTCATCCGAATGGAAATCACCAGAATCTGGATGTGTCCATGTTTGTTCCGTTAAAAATGCCAGCTTGTGTTAGCATCAACAGCAGCCCCCAAAAAAGTTTGTTTGTATAAAAAATATATATATATATGTGGAAAGAAAGCAAAGAAAGTCAGTCTGGAAACTGAAATCTTTCCAACAATTTTAAATATCAAAAGAAAAAAGTCTATAATAATTCAACTGTTTTTGGTTCGTCCTGATATAAAGTAATGAGACACAGACGGATTTCTAAAAACAAAAAAAAATCATTTTTTTTTTTATTTTTATTTTTTATCTTTCTACACACATAAAGTGTAAAATATTTTGCGACAACTAATGCATGACACAGTCAACTTCAACTGCAGGTCTTCAGCCCTAGTGATCAAAAATGCCATATTTTGTTTGCGTGACAGTTTCTGAAAATGTGGAGTGTTTGATTCCCTCCAGCGAGGCTGCAGAAACATCCTGGATATTTAGAGACGTTCTGGAGATTGTGACAAAGCCGAGGAAACATTCCAGCACTTGAGTGATAATTGTGACAACAGCGTGGCGGTTTGACTGCAGTGGCCATTGCTGAGTTTGTCCAAATTTGCCACTTTCTGGCTACATTCAAACCGGTCGCAGGGAGACTCTTGGTTCCCAGTCTGACAAAAAAAAAAAAAGAAAAGACAGTCAGATTCAACCCAACACAGAGCTCCAAAGAGGTCAAAGTTCATATTTCTTTATGGATTTTGTGACTACTTCTCAGTGTCTTACAACATAATCCTTCTTTTCAGATTTCCACTCATTAAATATTTGCTCCAAGTTTCCTGCGGGAGGCGTAACCTCACTGCTGCCCCCCTGTGGATGGACTCTGTTTCTTATCAAAGAAAGTTTAAAAGAAATATGAACAGTAAGAAGTAGACATTCAGGAAATGGCTCAAGTAAGCGTAAGACAGCTTTTGGTACCTGATCAAAACATCAATCGTTTAATATTTAAAAATTATATCATCAGACGGACCAAAGTCTGAAGTTACGTGGACATTTTCTGGTGTTTTAAGGACCAAATTGAAAATTATTCATATGAATAGCATAGTTACTAAAACAATAAAACAAAATCGGGCCAAAGGAAAATGTTTCTACATCAACTTCTTTAAATGTAAACCTTTAACACAATCAGCAGGTGTGAGTAAGAATACTCCCAAAAGTCCTTTTACCCCCCTAAAAAGTTACTCAAGTAAATGTAACTAGTTAAAGTAGCGAGTTAAAGCTCACAGGGTGGCAGCTTGAATAGATCAAAGCAGGGAGGTCTGATGACTTGTTTCCTTTTGAAAACTTTTGTCCTTTATGATCACCTGTTCCTTTTGAGGTGCGCTAATTAGAACCAGCTTCCTTTTGTCTGCTGGTTTGGTCACGTGACCGCACTCTACAGCAGAGTGAAGGACGCATTGTTAGGAGCAACTAGTTAAATGGTTATTAATTAAAGTGAATGATTTATTCCTCTTGTGTTTTTGTTTTTTTTGTCCTGTCGTAGCTGAGCGATCAGCCTTCTCTGGAAGAAGCCATCAGAATAGCCTCCAGGATACAGCAAGGAGAAACCCCCGGCCTGGACGACTGATTGGCTGACGACTCCGCATGGACAATGAATGAAGACCAAGACCATTTTTTCAAATGGACTATATATGTCTATATACATATTTGGGAGAAATCATGTCTTCCCCGTTCTGTTTTCACAACTGAACTCTTGCTTTTACGTGTAAATAGGATTTTGATAACTGAAGCTGCGTCATGCTATTTTGTCTCTCTCACGGAAAAAATGGAAGAGGGAATTAATGCTTTCTAATGTCGCTGAATGCACAGTGCAGTGTACAGAAAATGCTATTTCTAAAATAAATAAACAAAAATTAAAGATTGCCTGGACATGCCTGGCTTATGCTTCTGCCTTAGAAGTTATGCAACAAACTGTAAAATGGTGTCTGACCAACTAGAGATGTAAAAAGCTGATTATGGATACAAACGAAGGATGAAAGGACGAACTTGCTTCACAGCATCTGAGAAGAGGGTGTGTGTGTGTGTGTGTGTGTGTGTGTGTGTGTGTGTGTGTGTGTGTGTGTGTGTGTGTGACACAACCAGGTGATTCACTGTAAATTTTCCTCTCCACCATGTTGACAGGCTCCAGCTTAAAGTTGTTAACCATATAAGGCAAGGACTCGTGTTGAAAATAATTGCTTTTCCATGATCAAACGCAACATTCACCATAGTGGTGATTCTATTTGCACAAAAGCTTGAAGCAAAACTGAGATTTTCTGTTTAAGCTCAAAACAGAAATGTGACACTTTCTACAGCTAAAACCAATGTAACTTGTTAGGTTGTTCTAACACTGGCTAATCAATAATAATTTTATAGTTGCCAATTTGTCTATAAATACTTAAAAAAATTAATAATAACTGTTTATTATGCATTAATTGATGCTAAGAAGGAGACAATACGCTAAAGAAAATTACATTTACAAACGCCTTTTGTGCTCATGAGTCTAAAAGATTTAGCATAACACCAGATAAATGTGTAAGTGGACAAATTTGACTCACTATTTGCATAATTGTTTTCTTTTTCCCACCCTCAATCGATGCATATCAAACAATTGCAATGATTTATAGTGTTTAAAGACAAATTAATAACATGTCTATGAAATATGTATCAGCCATCTTTAAGGGGAGACTTACTGTAAAGTGGTAACGCTAAATTTAGCAGGCGTTTAAGAGTGCATAGTAAAAGTATTTTACACAACTCTGCCCTACTGCCAGGATCACGTTTTAAGGTGAAGAAATTTAATTTGCACGGCATGATTTTATTCTGACTTAACTTTCAAATTTTTCCCATGATAATGCAGCCTGAAAAAGTAACAATAATGATCTAAAATACTGGTATAAGTTTTGGGTTGGGTTTCTGAGCCATGCACTAATGTACAGCATGTTGATCTTGTCAAAGTGCATAGAATGTTTGAAGACAAGTAATGTGTAAATATACCTGCGAAAATTGCATAAAGTGCTGATTAGTCAAATTTTGTTGTATGTAAAAACAATGTCCTATTCAAAGTACCAGTGATAGAAAACTTCTTTTTCCCCCTCACGTTATCTCACAGGCACCTTTTTTTTTTGTCTCTCATCCGTCTGTTCTTTGTTTTGGGTGGTAATAATCCACGCATTGTCATTGTGACTCATGACTTCGCGCCACATTCTTTCACCGCAGGGGACGACCCGAGGGACCACGTAACCCCTCCGACGACTACACTGGAACGCCCATCTTTCAAAATTCAACGCCGGGCGGTGATTGGCCGCTCGGCGACACGTGATCAACGGTCGCGGGAAGTTCTTTGCCACGCGCTTTCATGGGAAGAGCTCAGTTTTCGACTCCCTCAAACTTTTGTAAACACTGCTAAGGTTTCTATTCCGGAGAGACGCGTTTTACGTGTCGGTCAGTCATCAAGGAGAGCGTGACGGATTGTTGAAGGACTGTTTTTCTTTTTTTTTTTTTAATCGTTCTTTGCTACGGAGGACGTTGCTCCAGCATTCGACTCGAGCGAGCGCGAGGCCATTTTCCCAGTTTTCACTGGCGAGTCGGAGTTTCAGAGGACCGAAGTTTTCGTAAACTTGAACTGCTAAAAGTAGTTTTCATGAGCTTAATACCATTTAACAGGTAATTGAAGCTAACTCGTTTTTGAGGAAGCGGTGGAAGCGAAAACCGCGTGTTTTTTTTTTTTTTCTCTTTCTCTTTTCGTCTTCGGGGTTTAAATCCTCGAAATGTCGAGCTACGGTCGCCATCGACTCGGAACGCCTTCCCCCAAATCCCGACCGATTCGCCAGAAGCTGCAGTTCACGTCCAGCGACGGAGAGGACGACTCCATCGAGGATGTCAACAACAGCACCGGAGGAGAGTCCGGCTTCACGGAGATGGACTCCCCGACGCCGGTGCGACGGGGCCCCGCGGACGAGAGGCGGCGGCGGCAGGGTGGCGTCGGCGGCGGCAGCAGCCCCCTGAACCACTCCGGCGGAGACGACGACGAAGTGGAGCTGTGGGACGAGGAGGGCTTCGACTCCCCGTCCCTGCTGCAGTCCCCTGGCAGCGTCATTTTCGCCAACTGCTCGCCGTCGCCGAAAAAAGTGTCGCGGATATATGGAGGGTCGCCGGAGCGGGGCTACATGCAGGACGACGGGGAGGGATCCAGCTCTCCGATACCGGACTGCCCCGACACACCGCCGCACAAAACCTTCAGGAAACTCCGGCTTTTCGACACGCCGCACACACCAAAGGTCAGAATTAGCCGACCTTTTTGGCTTTTCTTGCGTTCTATTATATGAACAATATCTCATTTCTGCTCTTTACGAAAAAAGTAAACGCATTAATTATGACTTTCCACAATACTCAGTAGATGCACATGATTTTGTTTGAAGATCTGGTTTTATCTGCAGGATCCGTTACTGACCCACTGACCCACTTACTCTACATCTCTACCTGTTGCATAATTTATGATCCAGACTCCTATTGGTGTTGAAGAAAGAGCAAACTTTAAATATTTTTTGACACGTTTATTTAATTTTTAAATGAATGAATGACATCCAGATTGGTGGGGGAAATAAAAAAAAAAAGAAATAAGTTATTTTATGATTTTATTTTTTCTTTGCAGAGTTTGCTGTCCAGAGCCAGGAGCTCCGTCCCGGGCTCCTCCAGCAGGAGAGTTGCTCTCTTCAAGAACGTGGAGTCTCCACGAAAGTCCTTCGCAGACAGCGGCAAGAAACAGCAGGTCCCCCTGGTCAACTTTAACCCGTTCACTCCCGACTCCCTGCTGATCCAGTCCGCCACGCAGCACAGAAACAACAGAAAGCGAGCGCATTGGAATGAGTAGGTTAAGTTCATGGAGTTTGTTGCATGGAAAAAGTAAAAATAATAAATATACGAGTTGATTTCCATCCGCAGGAGGAGATCTGCAGAAACGCATTGCTTATTGCACAGAGGAAAGCGGGTTCAGGGACCTTTCCTGTTATTCTTTAACAAAGTTGTGTTAAGGTTGTTTATTAGGTCGAGGGGGAGTTGCCCTATAACAAGAACCTCGTGGGTTGAGGTTGATCTCCATGTGCTTGTGTAGCTCTCAGTGCTGCCCCCTACTGGGCAGGACGCTAACAAACATCTTTGTTGTTGCAGTTCTTGTGGAGAAGACATGGAGGCCAGTGACGTCGAAGGGGAAGAAGAAATTCTGCCGCCATCAAAGGTGCAATTTTTATCTTTTAATTTCGTCATAGATTTTGTTTTGTAGGATGTGTTAGTAATAATTTGTTTGAACCAGGGAATAAGTTCAAATTTAACCTGATATTCAAAGATGTTTTCCAATGCAGTAGGACATCAGTGACTCAAATTGCAAATATGCCATCATGCCGTTTCTTGTGCAATCCCTAGATGTATGGCATCTGATCAGAATGTTTCCCAAGCCCGAATAATAATAATAATAAATTAATTTTAGCCCTTATAAAAGCAATGGTGTTTGTGCATCTTTAAAAAGTTGGCTGACTTTTTCAATAAGGCCTAGTCATTTGAAATCAAGGCATTAAAAAGTCTTGATTTCACTGAAGGAAAAAGGTAGACCTCAAATGTGTTCACCACAGGTCTTAAAATCTGAGTTGATGAAGCCTGCGGAGACCCAGGTTTTCGTTAGCATGTTACTACTTCCTTCAGTTTTTCTGACGAGAAGGTCATTCCTCCTTCTCGTCCTTGAATCTGACCACCTTTCAATATCATTAATTTCATTTGTTCTCATTTGTTTTAACTGTGGGAAATATACAATTTTAAACATGCTAATCTTCCACGTGCCCAGCGGGTAGAACGATGTAACAAGCTGTACTGTACATGGTGTTTGTGTTGCACAATAAGCATTCATCTGAAGCACAAACGGCTGCAGGCAAACGTGCCAGTTCATATGCAAATGCCCTGGAACCGCGTTTGCTTTTTGTGTGAATGCTAAGTAGATCTGTGTGTGTTTGATGTGTTCCACCCTGCTCCAACATGCCGTTCTGTCTGCAGAGGATCACCATGATGGAGAGCAACATGATGTCCCGCTACACCTCAGAGTTCCTGGAGCTGGAGAAAATCGGCTCGGGGGAGTTTGGCGCCGTGTTCAAGTGCGTGAAAAGGCTGGACGGCTGCATCTACGCGATCAAGAGGTCCAAGAAGCCCCTGGCAGGATCGGTAGATGAGTAAGTTGAGCATAAGCGGAAGGTGCAAGCGTGCTGAACGATGTGCTTTCAAATTAAAAAACAACTTTTTTTTCTTCTCCTCCCCTCACAGACAGAATGCGCTGCGTGAGGTTTACGCCCACGCCGTGCTGGGCCAGCACCCCCACGTGGTGCGCTACTACTCGGCCTGGGCCGAGGACGACCACATGCTGATCCAGAACGAGTACTGCAACGGCGGCACCCTGTCCGACGTCATCGCCGACAATTACAGGCGGCTCAGCTACCTGTCGGAGCTGGAGCTGAAGGATCTGCTGCTGCAGGTCTCCCGGGGACTCAAGTACATCCACTCCATGTCTCTGGTCCACATGGACATCAAGCCCAGTGAGTCCCAGCCGCGATGCTCAGCAGACACGGCCTAGAACGAGACGCACCGATCCAACATCTGCATCTGTGCCAATACTGAAAAGAGATTTTATGTCAGACATTGGTGACGATGTGCAATTAATCAATTTAACCGCATCATGAATGAAAACAAACTCAGTAACTTAAATTTGTGTGATTTATCATTTTTCTCTTTTCTATCTTGTTTCTGCCAAACACTGGATGATAAAAGTCCGTCAGCCGTTGCTGATAATTGACGTTTCCCTCTTTGTTCCAGGCAACATCTTCATTTCCCGTAAATCCGTAGCGAGCTGCGACGAGTCCGACGAGGACGATGGACTCACCACCAGCGTCGTCTACAAAATCGGTTAGCTGCTCAATATTTGCCCCAGTCGACTAAATATTCTCTCTAATATTCAGGTTTTTCCTGAAATTATTAAAAATCCTTGAATTTCAATAAAATGTTTTCAGGTTCTTTGTATTCTGTCTGTACAGTTTTGCAATAAAGCTGCAATAAACCTTTAGGAGGAAAGACTCCTTACGGACAGTAAAGTGATTTATTTATTTTGAATTTGATTATTTAATTTGATTTGAACAGGAACGTTTCCTTTATCACAAACTGATTTGTTTAGTGGGATTCATCTGCTTGATTGAAATAAATGTTCTCGTATAGTTTAGCTATAAAAATTGAGAATTTTCTGTTGAATTTGTATTTTATTCTCAGCCCAATCAGGTGTGTAGGGTGTTTGTGAGAAGATTTTCAAAACATAATGTTTTGTGTTTCATCCTTTTTTAAGAAGGTGACTGTTTGATTATTTACAGTAATGAACATCATATAATCGTGAATTGAATGTAGTTTATTTGTATTTTTGTCTCTCAAAAGGAAAATGAGAAACGTTTGAAAACCTACATTGAAAGTGCCTGAAATTTACTGTAAGAAAAAAGTGAACGGACCCTGAATATTCAGCTTTTTTTAAAAAGTTTGCCATTCTCTCAGGCGATCTTGGTCATGTGACCCGGGTGAACAATCCACAGGTGGAAGAGGGGGACAGTAGATATCTGGCTAACGAAGTTCTGCAAGAGGTATTCATTCTGACTCGGAGACATAAATTTAAAAAAAAAGTCATTTTTCAGTCGGTCCATGTTTAAACCTGCTCTATGTTTCTCTGTAGGAGTACAGTAACTTAACAAAGGCGGACATCTTTGCTCTGGCCCTGACGGTAGTCAGCGCCTCGGGAGCCGAGCCTTTACCCACCAACGGGGAAAAGTGGCATGAAATCAGACGGGGAAAACTACCCTCCATCCCACAAGTGCTTTCTATAGAGTTCCTAAGTTTACTCAAGGTAGATCCCCTTCCAGGTCATGGAGGAGCAGATTGTTAAGTTGTATTGTCATAAGTGGAATTTTTCTCATATCCAAATGCACCAATCAGAAATTCGTACCTAATTTGTTTGTTTTGCTTATTACTTTATTTTCATATTTTTTGCTTAACCTTCCCAACATGTGCACCCTGTTTTTGTTTTTTTTTTTTGTCCGAATGAGGATAAATGAATTAGGTTTTTTTTTGTTTTTTGTTTTTTGGTCAATTCTTTCACAAGCAGCAGTCTCAATCTCTTCATCCTACAAAATGTCATTTCTTACCAACGTTCAGAGAAATCTAAAAGGCTGCAAAAATATCTTAATTCAATATCCTAACATGTTAAAAGGCAAAGGACTTATTAAATAAATTGAATCCATTCTACAGCAGCGTATTAAGGCAATTGTACACAGAAAAATACATTTCTGCCTGAAAAGTTGTCATTTTCTAGAAATAACATGGACATTTCTGAGTTTCAAAAATCGAAGTTATCAGATAAATCTCAAAATTTGAGGGTGATTTTTTTTTTTCTTTTTTCTTTTTTTCTTCCATCCAAGCAAACTGAGTTTTCAAACTCAAATATGTCGAAGATTCTTTTTTTATTTCTAGAAAACTTCTGAGATTATCTAAAAATTGCTGAGTTTTTTTTTTTTTTTTTTGTCAACATTGTCCCTAATGCTCTGATATAGCACTGAGCCTTCCTGTTGCTTCCTGAAAGTTTGTCTCTCTCTCAGCCTGAATGAACCATGTTCATGTCTCAAGTGAATACTGAACACGCTGCTTCTCTTCTGCTTTGGGTTTTCTGGCTAAAAGTTCGGCCATGTTTTTATGACGATACTCTTGCTCTTTTGCTTTTTCCGAACAATTAAAAACAGCATATTATGCAGACATGTTTATTCAGCTGCTGCACATTGTTCAAAATTTTCTTGGTAAATACAGCAGTGTAATTTCCCTTTCCAATTGTGTATTGTTTTATTTTTTGTTCCAGCTGATGATCCATCCAGACCCAACCAAACGACCGTCGGCCTCTGACCTCATCAAACACCCGGTGCTGCTGACTGCTGCCAGGATGAGCGCCGACCAGCTCCGAGTCGAGCTCAACGCTGAGAAGTTTAAGAACGCTCTGCTGCAAAAGTAAGCGCAGCACAAGGAACGGCAGCAGCTGATTTCAGGAAGAGCGAGTTCGGATCGTCACCGTCTGGAAACGCTGAGTGGAAATGCCTCGGTTTCCCGTTTAAAACCCACTTTTCAATTTGAAGTTGGGTCATGCTTTTTTTATTTAACAGATCTTTGAAGTGCTTTAAAAATGCTTGTCACATATTGATGACATTGCACCAAAGATAATGAAAAACACATATTTTTATAATTAGGACTTTATTTTTTCATTATTTTCTTTGCAGAATTTGAAGGAGGTGAAGCTAAAACTTACATTTGGAGTTCTGGTAAAATATATTTAGACTAAGATTTTTTTTTTTTTTTTTTTTTTTAATTTTAGTTTAAGAACTTTTAAACCAAAGGGATAATCTGATGAAGTATTGACCAAATCAAAACGAACCCACCCACACCACTTTCTGTTGCTCTCGAGTTCAGACTTGTAACCCTTCTCCTCTGCGTCTTCCTCAGAGAGCTGAAGAAAGCCCAGCAGGCCAGAGCGGCGGCCGAAGAGAAGGTGCTGTCCACCGATCGGATTCTGACCCGCTCCACGCTCCAGTCCAACCCCAGAACTTCCAGACTCATCGGGAAGAAGATGAACCGGTCGGTCAGCCTCACGATCTACTGACCTGACCTGAGACCCAAAGGCTCATGGACCTTTTGAAGGAGTAGTAGAAGTGGTCTGGGTTTTGGAGAAGAACCCCCCACCACCCTTTCTGTTATTGTTGGGATCTTCTGTCCGACCCGAGCTGCAGACTGTTGCTACACTGAACTGGAAGTTCTCTCAATAAACTCTGGAGTAGTTCAGCCCCATTTCTGGTGGGCCGTTTTTTTCTTTTGTTTTTCTCCTTTTTTGGGGGAGGAACTCTTATTTCCTTAAAGGTAGTTCCTTTACCTTTCACTCTCAGTCATTCCTTAAGTTTGCCAAGACGTCAAGCTCTCTGCCAGGTTGCCCGGACGACGGCGGACCCCGTCGGCGACGCGTTGCTCCCTCCGGAGCGAATGTACTTCCCTTTAGCCGTGCGCACCTTACTGCCTGACGTTCTGGAAACCGACCATGTCTGTTTGGAGCACTTTGCAGGGCAATGTGTGGTACTGCTTACCACAGTGTTTTAAGGAAGACGGGGGGCAGGGGGGGATAAGAAAATATCTTGCTGCTATTGATGTTGTGTCTGTGTCAGGGCTTCTACTCAAAGTTTGGATTGTTCTAGAGATCGTTGGCTCTTATTCCACCATTCGACCCACTTCCTGTTTCAGTTTGGATGGATTTTTGGATCATGTGATCTGAAGACTTCGTTATGTTTTGAATTATAGAAACCAGTAATCGGACTCGATGTTTGAGAGGTTTTGGAGGGATCCACTCTTTGGTTTGTTTCCCTGGTGGTCTGTGCTTCCAGCCCCCCCTACTCCTACTGTAGCATTAGAACAATCATCGTCCTCTCCTGCCATCGGCTTCCTGAAGCTCGTACATCGAATGTCGAAAGGATTACTCCTCTTCATGTTCTTGTAAACCCTAACACACAAAGCGTTTGTTTCTGTAACATGTACATATGTTCTGTAATAAATTCTCATGAATCTTTTTGTTAAATTGTGGCGATTGCATTATTTCCAAGTTAAGAAGAGAAGAGGTCTTGATTAGAAACCATTGTCTTTGGTTATGTTGAAATTATTTCAACCAAAATAACTGGTTGGGGTATGAATAATAATGAGCTGAACTACTCAATATTTTTGGGATATTCCTCCAAATATGTTTGCAGATGTAGTGAGGTGTTTTTAACTGATCTTGGTAAAATACTTTCAGCCCAGGCAGAGTTGGATGTGGAGTATCGGTGAATGACAGACTTTGACTGGGCCATTCAAACATACAAATATGTATGAGGGTCAGGTCTCTTTTGAAAAAGGTTCTTAATTGGTGATTAAAAAAAAAGATCTGGTCCAAATTTTTGCCATGCAGTGGAACAACGATAAGCTGAAAGCACCAACATACCACAGACATTTTATAATAAATGAAAATGAAAATAAAAGAAGGTGCTGAGTTCAAAAACATCACAGGATTTGCATTTTCTGTGTTTCTTCTCTTTCAGTACTTTGTATTTACACATTTTAAGATAAAAAATGTGTAAATACAAATTAATTTTATTTCAATTAAAATTATTTATTTTAATTGAAATAAATATTTTTCATGAAATGTAATAAATTGAGAAGGCTACACTATGCAGTACAGACACTTGTTGACTGGACGAAATTACAAAACAAATGTTTAAAACAAACCAACGGGTAAGTTCTTCTATTGATATATTAATCATTCTCTTGTATTATTAAGAGGGTTTTTTTGTTGAGTTTCAGACGTAATGTATTAATTTAAATAACTAAACTCAAAAAGACGCCACTCGTGAACGTTTGTATGCTGAGCTAGGATTTTTTTTCCCTTCTTCAGGCAGAACAAAATAATAATAAAAAAACTTCAGGACGTTATTTGAAGTCATATTTCGAGTTTAAATGTAAGCTAATTCTAGAGCACGCATTGAAACTTAAAATCCTGCATTTATATGTCGAAAATTGAGACTTTTTAGCTAGCTGCTTGCATACTCATTTTTCAATATAAAACCGTTAGCTCATAAACGGGCTTTGCTTATAAATCCTTTATAAGCCTAGCTTATAAAGCTAAATCCGTTAGCTTATAAACGGGCTTATTGTAGTTGAATTATTTTCTTTCCCTGGGTGAAAGTTTGACGCCTTTCAGCCCTCATGGTGGATTTTACTTTAAAAAAAATCTCCCATTCATGCCTCCAACTTCACCATGCTGCCACTTTAGCCGCTGTTATGCAGTGACAGCTCATAATAACCGCCAACTTCCCCCGCCGCCCCATGTTAGCCTCCTCCTGGTGCGCGCGGCCCTCTCGCTGAGCGGCGCTGCCGCTCTTCGCTCCGCTCCTTCATCATCACCCCCACCATCATTATCATCATCATCATGCCAGACACGGAGCGTCACGTGACCCGCCCTCTCGGTGTCCAGAGGAGACGGCTCACTGACTGCGCCAGTGCGAAGAGACACTCAGAGAGGACAGGAGTAAGAAAAACCAAAAGAAAGATACACACTCTTCTGGCAACATGACGCTGCGGGACGAGCTTTTGAAATCTATATGGCACGCGTTCACAGCTCTGGATGTGGACAAAAGCGGGAAAGTGTCCAAATCTCAGCTCAAGGTAAGTTTACTTTTTCTTTCTTTCTTTTTTTTTTTTTTTTTTTTTTGCTTTTTTGGAAATAATTGCTGTTGGTTTATGAAGCGCTGCCAGTCAACGCGCCTGGTGCGTTTCGCCTCGCTCTCGATGCCGCGCGCGTCTCTTCCTCCTCCCTGGGAACACAGGGGCGCCTCTGTCAGACCCGCGCACCTGCTGCTGACGGGGCACCAATCCAACTCCCCCAAAAAACCAAGCCTCCCGTGGGGGAAAACAACCACATCTCGCGACGGGAAACGCTACTTCGTCTCCACTCATGTGTCCGAGTTGAGACACACAGGCGCGACTGCAGGGAACGCTTTTTTTTTTTTTTGCAATAAAATCACTGAGGTGCAGCTGAGTGCCAGCCAAGCGTTGTTAGGCAAAAATAAAGGTCAACGTGGAGGTCAGCTGACTGGGAAGAAGAGTTTGGCCAAGTGGGAGTTTGTTTCACGTCTTGTGCAACGTGTGAAACTGTCATTTACTTGAGTGGAGTTGGTCATCAGTCAGCTTGACAGCTCCACTGATGTTCTGTCTCGGCCCCACGACCATGAAAAAGTCTGCCAACAGGGCCGGCCCAAGCCTTTCTGGGGCCCTTGACATGCTGTCAAGGAGTGGTGATATTTGAAGGGTGGGCTAATAATTTCGAAGAGTCGAATGGGGATAAATTGAAAGCGACACCCCGATCTTTTTGTGTAAAATTGACATATTCTTCTGTTTCAAAGCGATGGCGAGTTCTGTGTCGTTCTATCGCACGAGATCTCCATGAAATGCGATGATGTTGGTAATAATGGTTGAAAGATATGAATGATTTTTCGGAGGGGTTGTATCGTTGAACTCCTCCTTTGCCCTCAAGCGACCCACATCCACAGCACAGGGACTGCAGCCGATTGCGTTTCTCAAAACTCTGCTATAGAGTAGCAGCCGCTCCTTCACTTTGTGAAAGATATTTTTTGGAGCCGATAACCGGACAGTGATTGCAAGACTTGCAAAGCTTTGGGCCGTTCTCGTTTAACTTTCATCGCTGTTTGTATCCAAGTGCGAGCCCCACAAGAGTATCGACGCGTCTGCGCTGTGTCACATTGTTTACTTTGATAAACACAAACCTTCTGAGTATTTTAGAGGGTTTTACGTAATATAACCAACCCAAGGAAGTGAATAACTGTGAGGTAGCTCGTAAAAATATTGTAGTTTTCAAAATCTCAATTCCTCTAAATTGCAATCTGAGAAGTTTTGCGTGCACTTGAAAGCTTACTTCTGTAGAAGTGTTTAACTTCTAAAGCAAGAAGATGAATATGAATCAGTATCTTGTCACAAAGATCAACTTTTCCATTAGAACAAGAAAGTTCCTCGTTTTGACACGATTCATATCATTAAAACCAACATATAGGTTGCAGTTTAGCCCGTTCTGTGCCGTTTTTAGGAGTCACAATGTGCCAGACATTTACAATTATTCCTTGTCAACTGATAACATGTCTTTTATCTCATTAAAGCAGCCGCTTTAATGAGATAAAACTTGTTGTTAGGCGCTTTATATTTTGTTAAACTGAGAAAGCGTCTTCTTTTAATGAGTTTGGTGTCTTGTTTTCACAGGAAACTTTGTTGTTGTAACGAGACACACACAGGTTTTTAACAGAGCCTCAATGTGATTAACGTCAGCGTAAGCCCAGGTGTTCTGTGAAAGCCTCAGACGTTTGTTAGAGAACATCAGTGAACAGACGGCTCCATCAAGACCAATGTGGTTTCTCAGTTCTGTTTTTTTTTTTTTTACTCTCTTTCTGCAGGTGTTTTCTTGTGTTCTCTTTCTCCTTTCTTGTCTTGTCTCTCTCTTCCACATTTAACTTTTTGCTCCCCACCTCTTGTCTTTTCTGTTTTCTCTTGTTCTCTGTCTTTCTTGTCTCTATGCTCCATTTCTGTATGTGCTACGCTGCCAGGCAGGGAACGTACAGAAAGCAACAGAAAACCCCGGAGCGATGAGCACCGGGCGGGTCATGGATGAAGTTATGGAGAAGTTTTAAACTATGTTAGGTTGTGGAATCGTATTTTGAGCTTTGACCATCTAACGCTGCATTGTTCAGCCATTATCTGAAGATGGGAAAGAATCTGTTGACGTGGTAACGATCATCTTTGGACTCCACAAACAGATGAGGGTGAAGCGTTGCCTTCCAGCAGGAGCTAGCAGCGGTAGCATGCTGTTGTGCAGAACTCGGAGACCTGCGTTTGTATGTCGGTTCCCCAATATCGGAAACGTCGCCGTTCGTGCCCTTTTCATAAAATGTGTGAATTTGTGCTAAGCTATTTTTCCTTTCTTGTGCCATTTCTTGCTGTCAATTCATCGCATGTTGTTAAAAAGTGTATGTTCCTCGTTTCAGGTGCTTTCTCATAACTTGTGTACGGTGTTGGGGATCCCACACGACCCGGTGGCGCTGGAGGAACATTTTAAGGACGATGACGAGGGTCCTGTTTCCAATCAGGGGTACATGCCGTACCTCAACAAGTTCATCCTGGATAAGGTCAGTCGGTGGCACCACACAGTGCGTATGGTCACACCGAGCCTAGGACCAAACCGAGCCTTTTTGAGGTTCTTGGTGTTTGTCTTCCACGTATAATTCAAAGGTTCCTATTGGTCAACAATTGTGGACACCGTAGCAACAAAACGACTGATGCAATCTGCTCCATGACTTTTCATCTGCATGTAAGGAAAATGTTACACTATCAGTGAGTTGATAGCAGACCATAAACTGGGGCAGCAGGCTGTTAAGTTGAAGTATATTTACAGTATAACAGACCTGAAACAGTGGTAAAGTTGTTGTTGCTAAGAAGGCTACTCACAGGAAGCCATAACAGCCTGAATGTTGTGACGTTCGGATCTGAGAGAATCTCCTCCAGTCACTGAGAAGTTTTTTTTTTGTTTTTTTTTGTTTTTTTTTCAACTTTGTGGACCATGGATGAACACTGCACTCTGTTTGCTCTCTGCTGGAGAGCTGAAAGAAAGAACACCATTAAATGTTTTTACTACACTTACAAGATGGGTACATTTGGATGTTTTCCAGACATGAAACAATCAGTCAGGGTGTAAAATCTAAAGGAGTGGCGTCTGTAACTCATTAGGGTGACACTGTGTAA
This sequence comes from Poeciliopsis turrubarensis, assembly GCA_010277015.1. NCBI lineage: Eukaryota > Metazoa > Chordata > Actinopteri > Cyprinodontiformes > Poeciliidae > Poeciliopsis > Poeciliopsis turrubarensis. The sequence continues at coordinate 40,935 of VMRN01000148.1, read as the reverse complement.
ACTACAGTTGGCAAGCTACAGGCGGTGAGCAACCGGCTAACGACCTGAGCAGATTGCCTGACTAGTTAGCGAGCTAATATGAGTTTGTTCCTCATATTAGGAGGAACAATAGCGTGCATTATGGGGTTACTGTGGTGGTGCTGGGGTTAAGCACAACCCACATATGGAGGTCTTAGTCCTCGATGCAGCCGTCGCAGGTTTGATTCCCAGTCTGGCAAACTTTGCAGCATGTCTTCCCCTTCTCTCGTTACCCACTTTCCTGTCAAATAACTATGAAATAAGCCCAGTAGAATCAATAAAATCTTTAACAAACGTGTAAGTGTAATACTCTTAGATGAAGCCAGGATCAGTGAGAATTGTTGTTTTTCTGTTTTTTAGACCAAAGGACTGAGTTTACTTAGTTTTAAATCTTGCATAAATACAATGAACTCAAAGAATCAAAAGGTTATCGTAACATCGATCTCCCACAGCAGCTCTACAGGGTACAATAACAGTGTGGTTTTCTCTCAACAGAAAATTAGCATTCGTTCACAGCTGTTTAGCTGGACTCACCACAAGACGAGACAAATGTCAAACATTTTTTTACTATTTTCCACTTCTTTGGTATTTCAGTGAGATTATAAAGGATTGTTACGAAAGTATAAAATTGGTTGCCATTTCATTTTAGAGGTGTAGACCTTTTTGCTCAGGTTTACCAGCTAGCAGGCTCGCTATATACACAGAGCAACCTGTTGTGTGTCTTCCTTTTTGCGTTTACTCAGCGTCCTTGGAGCTAAACGCTGACTTCGCTCACTAAAATATCTGCGCCTTCATGGTGGCGTCATCATCGCTGTATAAAAGGCCTCTGGTGTTCATTCAGCTGGACAGTCTGAAACGGCCTTTTCTTTCGGTTACATGACATCATACCAAGAGGTTACTGTCAACGGGAGCTGCTGTGGATCAAGCTCTTATTAAGACATAAAAATGTGTGAAAATAAGACCATGTTACTGTGGCAACCAAACAGGGACAAACCAAAACAGTGAGCGTGTTTCTGATAGCCAAGGCAGTTTGGACGACGAAGTAATCACCTAATTATCTGACATTTTTAACTGCAGCTTATTGTATGCTGGATATTTGAATGATTGTTTCTCTATTGTCTTATTTCTCTTTATGTGCTGGGATGACTCGTGCGTCTTCTGCCTTTCCAGATGTTGAAACCACAACAGATTCAAAAACGTGATCTCAGGTTATATTACCCAACATGCTGGTGATCCCAGCTTTAGTTCATGTTTAGCGTAAATACCACACGGTGTTAAAATTTAAAGCAAAAATCTATAACTTCAAAAGATTTATCTTATTTTTAAAAAATATGCAAATCATTCCCTTCGTCTTCCTTCCACATATCAAAAATTATTATTTTTTTGCACATTATTATTTATAAAATACCTCTGTGGGAAGAATACCTCTTTCTCCCCCACTCAGCTCCTTCAGACTAGCCAGCAGCAATTAGCAAATACCCTTTAAGAGGTTTTCTTTCTGGGTTGTCCAGTTTATCATCTCTCTGACCCTAAACTCCAAAAGAATCCCCATAGCATGATGAAGTCAATTCCATGTTTCACTGTAGAGCTTGTGACTCTAGATCAGGTGTGTCAAACTCATTTTCGTTTTGGGCCAAATCAAGATCATGAAGGCTCTTAAAGGGCCGGTTGTGCCAGAATGTGTTGATAAAACATGTTCACAAACTGTTAATATGTCAATAAATTCTTAAAATTACATAATATTATTGAATATCTTTTCAGTCCCTTCAGGGACTAATAATAAATGCGACTGTTTATTTACTCGCTATAAATCATGGACTATAATCATACATCAACTAAATTCTCAAGAAACTGGAGGGACTGATTGATATAAATTGGCAGTAAACAGATAAAAACTGCATTGATATGCAGTTTTTTTTTACATAAAAAGCTACGGCGGACCGGATTTGGCCCCCGGGCCTTGAGTTTGACACATGTGCTCTAGATCATGTTTAGTATTAGTTTCCTGCCACATTTTTATGATGACTTCTTCCAGATGTTTGTCCTTTAAAGTGGATTGCAGCTTTATTGCCACTGGGCACTATCACTTAGGCCAGTTTTTCGGTCAACGAATACTTAAAGCTGCGTGAATCTGTTCTTTCCATTTCACATTTACGCCCCTCTTTGTTTGTTGGTCCGTCACATAAAAGATCAGTTGTTTGCTTTTGCAAATGTATCGATGATTAATCAATAATCATAACTAACTGATCTATTGACTGTAGTTTTAGGGAAAACACACATTCTGTTCTTTGGGAATATCTTTGCTTTCTTTCTGTTATTTGGTTCATTAGACCTGGTGCTGATGTCAACTGAATGGCTGCCTTGCAAAATTGTTCTTCACAACCCGGCGAGCTCATTTCTACAGAGATAACTTGGCTGTAAACTGTCAACATCAGGACACTGGAAGAAACTCGGGGGATTCCTTTCATGTCAAAGTTTCCTCGCTAGTTCCTTGTTCCTTGTTTTGAAGCTGTAAAGCGTGTTTTACGACTATCAAGTCTGAGATCGTTTAGTGTATGAAGTCGGCGACGGATGCAAATGAGACTAATTTGATTCGGTGTTGTTGTTGTCTGACAAAATATGTCAGACATTCTCTGATCTCGTCCAACACACACCGAGGCATTTACTCAAGCCTGAACGTCAGATTAATCAATTATCAGCTTAAGGTGCTTTCTGAACAAATGCAGTCTGACTATAGGATTAGAAGTGACTTCTAATAAAATAATTAACAATCACCCCTCTTTCCTAACATTGTTTGTACTTTTCCACACACAGCCACCCCCCTGGCCTGTGGACAAGGGTGGAAGGGGTGGCTGTTGATGCTTTCGGCCGCCGAGGAAACTCCACCCTGTCGCACAAGGAAATCGTGTTGAATGGGCCCAAGTGTGAACCAGAACCAAAAAAAAACAAAAAACAAATGCTGCTGAACATTTAAATAGAGCAGAGGGCCAGGAGAAACTGCATCCATGTGTGTTTTTATAGATGGAAAATAGAGGAAAATAGAAGAAGCGCATCATCCTCAGTGACTCACTGTTTCTTTTATCATAAAGCAGAATATAAAGTTGTTTTTAATCTTGTGACAGAGCTCAGTGAGTTGGGACAGTCTGTCATTTAGTGTTTTGATGGACTGCAGAGGTTAAAACACTAAAGGTTAAAGCATTAAAGGGCCAGTACGATGTGAAATTGACTTTGCTAAACTTTACATCATGTTATAATGTCATTTCCGCATCAAAACATCCTTGAAGTTTTCTTTTGATTCTTTCATGCATGTTTTGGAAATCCTTTAATCTCCCATGGCAACCACTCAGCTGCGCAAAACACCTTTGTTTTATTCAAATATTGTCAGTAATAAAAAGAGTGACCCTTGAGTTCTCTCCACCTAACAATTCTTGGTCCAGATGGGAAAACGTTTGGACACCACCGCATTAACATGGTGAAAAAGGTGGATCTTTAGTCAGGTACCAGATAAATAACTCATAATAACTCTAGAGAGAACCACTGCTCTGGTGGGATTATCTGTTGGCAAAAAGGCTATCAGCACAGCCGTCCATAAATCTGGTAGATGCGGAATCTGGTGGCATTCAGGAAGCGGTGGATTAAAGAAGATCATGCTTCCAGTTTGCCCCGAGGCGTGTAGGGGAGACGGGAAATTTGTGGAAGAATCTGCTCTGATCAGATGAGTTCAGATTTGTATGTCCCACCCGGTGAAATTTAGTGGTGGCACCTCGAAGGCGGAGCTAGGTCCAACCAGGCGTTTTACGCCGCTGGAATGGTTGCCGTGGGAGATCAAAGGATTTCTCAAGGAACTATCTCAGAGAAACTACCAGTTCAGCCTGATGCTGATAAACAAGGAAATGCAGAATGAACTTTAAAAGCTGAAGCTGAAGTTTGGACCCAGAAAGTTAATAAACTAATCAACACGTGGCATGTTAATATCTTACTTGAAATATGTGAACTTGGACTGGAAGTAGGGCAGCAGGACAAAACCAGAGAGCCATAAGGAAAAAGAGAAATGGGGAAAACACAGTACAAAGACGATGTAGGAAGCAAGTCCGTCTTTCACAACATCAGCTACCTCCTCGTCTGCCCTGCTGCAACGTCTCTGATTCACTCCCAACTCACCCAGATAAAAAAACAACCTCCACTGCTTCCACGCCTCAGCAGTACAGTTTACAGTGGTGCTTCGTCAAAGATGTATTTGTTCTGAAATATGATGTAATGTTTATTATGGATTGAGTCTATTTCTCAGCATTCATGTCATTTTTTTTCAACTCCACCCAAACATCTGTTGTCTGGAGCATCATGGGGCGTCTGGAGGGCTTAGAGGCGGCTTTGCAGGAGCTTTTTAGTTCCACAGAAAAAGCAGCTGTGTTGTCAGCTATTTTAAAGGTAGACTATTGTCTTGACTAAATATGCTTTTTGACAGTCCTATCAGTATATAAAGCTGTTCTATATTTGGGTAAAACTGAGTAAAAATGATCTTCATACTGACTTTGCTTCAACCAAACAGAATGTGTTTGATTTGTCGATAATACAATGCATTTCAGCAACTACTTTAAATCGGGGCAAAACATCTTTCAATAAATTTGCAAAAAATAAATAAATAAAATTTATATAGAATATATTGTTGAATTATGTGAAACTTTATTTTTGTAGGATTTTCTTCTTTAGTCATCTGTTTGACTTCTTTTTTTTTAATTGTGTAACAAACAAATGCTCTGTTTAGTTTCCACAAAATTATGTTTTTGTACTTGGGAGGTGGATAAACAACAGGAATATTCCCTAAAACTGAAACCTGACTTTAAAAGTTAGCGCTTCGTCAATCACCGAAACCAACTGGATTCTCGACCTCCGTCTATAATATAGATCTCTGCTGCTACCTCCAATGGAGTTTTAGCATTTGCATTTATTCAATGCATAAACTCATCCTGCAGGGGCAAGCTGTCCCTTTAGGACAGCTTCAGTGAAGTAAACACTCTAAAGCAAATCTGAAATAATCCAAACTTTAAAGTGACCTGTTGTACTCGGGAAAGGCGGCAACTCCAAAATGATGTTGACGATTTCGTGAACACTCTGAAAAGTCGCGGGTCACTTCTCTATAATTCCTCTGTCAGAAGACATTTCCTGTCAGAGGGCTAGAGTAAATCAGACTGGAATCGGTTTCAAAGTCTTACGCATATTAGGTAAAGAATGCAGGCGGCAATCCAGTTGGTCTTGTCACGTATTGATACAGTTAAGATGTCCATGTCATCTTAGAAGGGAAAACCATTCCTGTATACTTCAGTACACAAGAAGTACAAGTCCTGGTTTGTTAGCTAGCCACCTGGAATGCCAGCACCACAGAAATGCTTCCGTGCCTCAGGGCATGGCTTAAATGTGTGGTAACGTCGCATGTTGACATGAAACGCTGGTTTTGTGCATACTAAGGAAAATCACCGAACCTGCAATGAGATCACAGCCTTTCTGAGGTGTGTTTGGGAAAAGCCTTAGTTGTTCGTGTGCCGGATGATGTCGAAACATGTACATTCATGTAACTCACATGCTGCATGTAACACCTGTCTGATGGAACAACAAGCTGACACATTTCTGGGTATCAATAAAAGATGAGTGACGTTGCTTAGTCATGTCTACTGCAGCCGTTTTCAGCTGTTGGAAATCTAAAAATAGCGTTGACGGTTTAATAACGGAGGAATATGTTCTATATTTGCTCATCCAGCTTGATGTGATTAAGGTCCTAATAGGGTGGAGCATTACTTTAACATCCAACACTGGTTTCCACACAGAGGTTTATCCTAACTGAGCACAACAGAGAGTTGCGTCAGATCAGGAGTGGTTTCAGAATCGTCCTCTACTCGTCGGTGCAGTTATTTCTGTGGTTTTTGTTTCTGTCACAACACCGAATGTCTCAATTCTGTGGCGTTTTGCAGAATTTAGCTGAAGAAAAGTGTTTTCTGCAACGTTCTGTCATCACGATGAACAAGCATAGTTCTCGAGCGTTTTTCTTTCAAACTAAAACACATTTATGACTTCCTTTGTAATCACTTTGATTTATATAGAGGAAGTCCAAAAATAAATTCATCAAGCACGACATAAAACCAGTACTGCACCGTGACTGCTGAAAATGTTCATTTATAGCAATGTACTCAGTTCAGAAAACAGGAAAGTAAGAATCAAATACATTCCAGTTTCCTTTCGATAACATTTCTTGAGAGAAAAAGCAAACGCTCTGCGTGAAGTGAAACATACTCCACATTCTCAACAGTGTTTGAGTGTTTCTTTATTTTTGTATCCATCGAACAAGCGTGGCTCTTCTGGAAGTGTCGGCGTGGAAAACTCTCTTCTCCCTCAAAGTAAAACATCAGGAATGCTTGGTTTTGCAAATGTATCTGAATGAATCTGAAAACTGCTGGAATCATGTCCTTTCAACGGAGAGCAGGTCCGACTGCAGGTCAGCGTAAACACCTAGTAACCACTAGCAACCACTGACAAGCACAGTGATGGAGGTGTGATGACTGTTTTTTTTACTGTGTGGTCATTGTGTGATTGTTTGAATTCTGCATGAGGTCTAAAATGTGAAAGTGCTCGGATAAAATGAAGGCATACAAATATCAAAAAACCGTTGGTCAAAAATACCTCTTCAAAGATGTCAGACTAAGCAGTTCTCATTACAATATTAAATGAAAACCTGATTAAAGATGCAAAGCCAATCAAATTTAAAAGGAATGCAACAACATATGTAATTTTTCTTTTGGTTTTTTTATTTTTTGCTTGGTGATCTAGGAGCTGTAGTTGGAGGATGTGGATTTAATTATAGTATCATAGGAAGGAGCCTGACCATAAAGCTTGCTTGAAAGTTAGTCGGGATTTTTTAAAATGGATTCTGAAATCAACAGGTGTCTAGTACAAAGATTTTAAGGAACATGATGGTTCGGATTGACTGAATGTGTTGGGTCGATGCGCACAGCCTAGAGGACAGGAAATAAAAGCATGAATAATCTTCTCGAGTTCCTGTTTTTAAACCCAGCTTCTTGGTTCACAAATATTTCTCACATGACAAATGGTTTTGAGCGCGCTGTTTTGAGTGACCTTCAAGTGACCTTGATTGTTAGGAACAACTGCTGCATTTCTTAAAAACTGAACCGACTGATGAAGAAGTCGGACGGAAAACGACGTTTGCAGAACATGCTTCGAGAGCTTATTTAATCTCGGTTTGTCCTTAATTTTTTTTTCCGGCTTCATCTGTCTACCAAACGTCTTGGCTCGTTCAGCCTTCGTCTGTGTGGTCTTCGCTGGAATCTTCAGATTGCCAGTTAATCTCAGGGCAACACACCTAATATAAAATCATCTCTCTTTTTTTTTTTGACTCTGCATCATGTTATAATGCTGTTCCCTCATGAAACACATACCAGATTTATTGCCAGGTTGATTCTGTTATTATTTCTTCAGTTCTTTTTTGAGAAATCCTTTAAATGGGATGTTTTGTGAATTTTCCAGGCACATGGTGCCTTTTTATAGACTAGCACTCCTCCCAACCCCAGTAGGGACAAGAGTGTACAGAAAATGGATGGATGGATGGATGGATGGACGGACGGACGGACGGATATGACTTAAAAGAAATCTGTAATTTCACTCCTTGAAATTGAGCCTCTGTCTCTTTAAAAAATTCCTGCTCTTTCTGAAGCTCCACCTTCAGGAAGTCACCACATTATGGCTCCTCTATTAACTCTTTAACAACATTTTTACCAGCGTTTCACTGATAAGTAGCTCCTGCAAGAAGCTCAGCTGATGCCCTGTTCCACCAGATATTTGCTAATTGCTGCTGGCTAGTCTGTAGGAACTGAGTGGGGGAGTTAAAAAAACTGCATAAAATTTCAGCTTTGATAAAACAATAATGATGGTGTGTTATTGTTCATTTCAGGTTAATGAAATGAACAATAACTGCCTCAGTTCAGTTCTACCTAAACTAGATTAGATGTTTTCCTTTCAGGTTAGAGACCGACATTTTTTTTTTCCGGACAGAGATCAGATATTTCAATGAAATGATGTGAAAACTGAAGCATCCTGAACATGTGCTGCTGCTTAAAGTTTCCGATCACAACTCTAGACCGAAGCTTTGCCTCGCCTTCAGCATGGAGCGCTAGTGGGGTCTTACTGAACAGAGAGGAACCCAGCGGGATGAGATGTGCTTCTGTTCCACAAGACTGCACAGTCAGACTGCCAGCAGTCTCCATGGAAACGTCACTGTTCACAGACTTTAAGAAAACATTTCCCTCTCCAGCACCAATTGTACCTTTTCAAGAGCGTTCTACCCACTTTGCTCTGGAATGTGAGAACCAAAAACAAAGGCTGGCTTCTGATTTTGTCACAGTTTTGAACCTTCGCACCATCTCTGCAGTCATATCAGCTTTTGCATGGTTACTGCTCTGAGTCATTCTCCATGCTTGCTTTCCCACAACAGCTGACCTCAATTGCAGGAGCAATAAATATGCACATTTAAAGCAGCATTCAAAGTTCATCTCAGGAAAGATTAAGTACTAAAAACCTGGGGTTTTCACTCTGACAGCTTCTCAGATCTGCAGACTGAAAGTTGCACCCAGATGGCTCAACCTGAGCTCAGCAGTGTTCTTGCCACTGATTATTTATGAGAATCAAACTTGGACTCTGGGTCCTTCTACTACATGTGTAATCCTAGAGAAAGATTTTTTAATCTCTGACAGGGTTTCTTCCAAGATTAATAGCTAATAGTTTATCTTTTGACAGTGTCTCTTGCTTCCTGAGCTGTTCATCTCTGCAGCTCTTCCAGAGGTAACACAGGCCTCCTGGCTCTAAATTGATTATTTAAACAGCGCTCCATGGGATGTTTAAAGTTTGAGATGTTGTTAAGAACCTAACAGTTTACACCTCTCCACATTTTATCTCTGATCTGTCTGCTGTCGTCCTCAGTCTTCATTAAACTTTCATTACTAATGTTCTCCGTCAAACCTCTGATTTCAGAGAACCATTGTGCTGGTCTGCTGAAATTTAATTAACACAGACGTTCTGTAGTTACTGAATGTGTGACCTCTGGAGGGCAATTTGTCCTGGTTTAAATAATAAACCATGGAACACTTTTAAATTTTTAGTTCTCAGTGTTCTCTTACAAACAGCTGAGGCTTTTGCGCAAAAAAAAAAAAAAAAGCATTTATACTGAGATTAACTTACACAGAGGTAACAGTATCTGACTACTGAATGTGCCTGGTTGCTCTTTATTCAGGGGTATCAATGCAAAAAGGGGCAGGTCACTTTTTGGACTTTTGAATTATCCAAAAAAGGAAAAGCAAGTTCTATTTTCATTCAGACTCAAGGTTACGCACCACTTTCTGCTGGGCTTCCAAAAAAAAAAAGTTAATAATATGCATTCTATTGTGCTGCTGGTGGCGTAAAAAATCTGAGAAAGTTCCAAGGTTTTGAAATGTTCAGGTGGTTTTATCTTTTGACAAACTGTTCTTGTTTGTGGGGAGGGGGGATGATTCTCTTCTTTGTTTTCGAACAGATAATTCACAAGACCTGCTTTGTTGTCCTCCTTCTCTCTGCAATAGGCGAAGGATAACTTTGACCGCCAGGACTTCAATAAAATGTGCTGGACGTTGTGCTTTCGGAAGAACCTGGGTCAGAAACAGCTCGTCATCTCCAACGACGACGCCTTCAAGATATGGTGCATATTCAACTTCCTGTCTGAGGACAGATACCCGCTGGTCGTCGTCACAGAGGAGGTGAGATTACATTGTTTACTTACAAACATTTCACACGCGCGCTCGTCACACAAGAAGGCAAAAAAGACGGTTGTTTTCCTGCCACCTATCGACGCGCTGCTGCAGTAGAGCGACTCTGTTAACAAAATGAAACCTGCAGAAGTTGGTGTTTTTCATTTATTGCAGTGCACCACAGAGAACGGCAAATAAACAAAGTCATAGTCAAGCTAGCATAGCTTACTAGCTTGAGCAAGTTCCTTGTTCTCCCTTGCTGTATTTTTTCGTTTTTAGAAACTTTTTACTGACCTGTTGAATGTGATACTCTTGGACCTTATCTTGTTGTTGTAGTGTTGACAATTAGCAAAATGCTGCATCTCTTTTTCTTTTATATATCACCTGCACATTTAAAATATAGCGCGTTATGTTGGCAACTTGACAGCGAAAACCAATGGTAGTAATCGTTGGCCAGTTGCCTATTTTTCTTTTGCCTTCCATACAATAAAGACATGGGACTACAAGCAGACATTTCAGTATGCGATGCTCCCCGAATCCTATTTTATCAGTTTTGCCATCCCGTTGTGAAAATGTGTGTGAAAGCAGCTGTGAAACAACGTCTCTAAAGCATTTCAGCGGTTTATTGTTGTCATTGCATGGCGGTGGAGCGGCCGGGTACAGCAAAGCCTCCATATTCGATTTCCACAGAGTTTAGTTTTGTTGCATCTGTTTAGGACGTTTAGCAGAAATGAAAACGTGAAGAAGCTGAACTCCCTCCCTCTCACGTTCCAAATTTGTAATACTAAGGGACTCGTGTTGATCAGATAAAACACTAAACAGGAACATCCAGTTCATGATTTTAAAAATAAACCTGTCTATTAAACATCATTTCCACCCTGTGAATTAAAACCCATTAAAAACAAACTTAAATAAATGTGAGCGTGTGGACGTTTCTGACGTCGTTCACACCAAAGAGGCACTTTTAGCAAAGTGACAAATTTCTATCTGATAACTAGAGGAAGTCACAAATTTGTAAGATACGAATAGAGTCATATTAGCCAGTTAATCTGAACTTCTCATTTCAGTCGATTCTTGTTTGAATGAGTTTTTGTTTAAATTTTCCAGCAGTTCTGCAAACCGGAGGCGATTCTGCTGTAACAGACATTCAGAGTGATGTGCTGCATATGTGGAGCGTTGCTGTTTCATCAGTTGGTCAGTTGCTCAAGAGCAGAAAAGGAAGTTTCCAGCTTCCTGTTCTTTTACAAATGCTGAAAGATTTATTGTTGAGTACGACAAACATCAGAGCTGGATCACAGGATTGTTTGTTGAATTGAAACGACATTTCACTCAGCTAATGTTGGCTTCTGCTTTGGTAAAAGGCAGAAGAGTCAGGGAGAGTTGTCGTTTGTTCTGTTCCAGTAGGTTCTGGTCAATTCAGAAATACTTTATTTATCCTAGAAGGACCTTAAATGTTTCTCCCGGTTGTAAAATGGATATGTTGTTGTCGTGGTTACGGCAACTATTTGAAGGTACTAAAAAAGTAAGAGCTGGCTTCCTTCCTTCCAGCCTCCATAATTAGAGGTGACTTAAAGTTTGTTCACGACATTTTGTTTGATAACTCTACAACATGTTAGTACTTTTTTTTTATATATAACTTTAGGACTGTGAATATTGCTCTTGAAAAATATTCCCAGTCACTTACAGATTTGTATCAGTAAGCTGCACACAGTAACTTCATTTAGATCCATTTTTAAATGTATTGATATGTATTGATGAAACAAACGGTAGAAAATGTCAACAATAATCACCATTCAATTTTTTCTTCTTTTGAACATCATTAGTTGGAATTTATCGTAACAACAATAAACCAGGATTCTATCACAAAAAGAAATATATCACGATAAACGATACACGATAAACGACATACTGCTAATCGCCAAATCTTACCAAGCATATTTGGTCTAGTTCCTCGTACAAATTTGTTAGTTTTGTCTTATGTCACGTGTACTAACTTAGATGTAACTTTACAGGAAGATAGGAAATTGTTTATAGACAATAATTCTTTAATATAGGAGTTTCACTGACAGATTATGGGAAAAATGTCTTTCTATAAATTACATTATCTTCCATCATCAATATTTTTCATCAATATTATGTAAAGATGCTCTTAAAACAAGCTCCTATCTTGCTGAAAAGTTACCTAGTATACTCAGTGTACTAAGATATTTGCATTAGAAACCAGACAGAAAAACACTTGGTGAGATTTTGTGTTTTCGCAGTGTGAATGTCCACCCCTAGGAATGACTCCATGAAATCAAGCAGTCTTTGCGCTTTCCCTTTCGAACTTGTTCGTTGGAGTTGAACGTATGCGGTGTGTGTCCTCTTCCACAGATCGAGTATTTCTTGCGTAAGCTGACGGAGGCGATGGGAGGAAGCTGGGTGGAGGAGCGCTTCGAGGACCTGAAACTGGAGCTGAGCTCCAAGCAGCAGTGTCTGAATGTGTGGGACCTCATCACACTGGTGGGCTCAGGCCAGTTCAGCAAGGGCATGGACCAGCAGACGCTGTCCATGGGCATCAGCGAGGTCTACCAGGAGCTCATCCTGGATGTTCTCAAACAGGTGGGCGACACTTCAACCTCTTCTGGATTCAGACTGTCTGGTTGAGGAACAGCTGTTATCAGGTTTTATATCTGCACAGGACACAAGTCCAGGACTTTTTATTCCTTTTCATTAGGAAATAACTTGGCTTTGTCCATTGGTCCACCACAAAAAATAGCATCTTACCAAACTTTCTTACTTATGAAGTATATGAATGTTAATCTTCTATGATCATTTTTACAATGTAACCAACTATTCAAAAGCAGTATTAGGCTGCCAAGTATCTGCTTTTGGATAAGTTCAGCAGGAGTTTTGACGTCCATCATGGCGGAATGGGCCGCTTTCTGAAGAACGTCACAATTCAGATTAATGATTATATTCAGTCAGTCAAAAAAGTTATTTCTGATAGAAAATGAGACAGGCATGTTCCCAAAAGGCCTCCTTACCATCACCCTAATGCGTAGCTTCCTCCACAGATCCATTTGGGCCAATCCACAGTGTTGGATTGGCCCAAACAGGGAGAAAAATTTGAAAAATCTCATATTTCTTTTTCTTTGTAGGGATATATGATGAAGAAAGGCCACAAGAGGAAGAACTGGACAGAGCGCTGGTTTGTGCTGAAGCCCGGCTTCATTTCGTATTACGTGGGCGAGGACCTCGCAGAGAAGAAAGGAGACATCCCATTGGACGGATCCTGCAGCGTGGAGGCATGAAAGCACTGATTCTACTGCTTTGTGCTTTGTGCTTTGTTGGCTTCAAGAAGATAAAAAAAAAAAAAAAAAAAACTTATTCCATTTAAATCTAAAGTGTGCATTTTAATGTTTTGGAACATAATATTTCCAGACTGGTGAAATGTTTCATTCTTGCTTTCCACTGCAGTCCTTACAAGACAAAGAGGGAAAGAAGTGCCTCTTCCTCATCAAGTCGTCTCAAAAAAGCTTCGAAATCAGCGCATCGGACAAAAAGAAGAAGCAGGAGTGGATCCAGGGTGAGCCGTGTGAAAAGTATATCGAAACCTCAAAAAATTGTGTCTCTTCTCCTTATTTTCCTCTTGGAAAATAAGGAGTGTGTCGCATTTTGCCACTCTACAGCCACAAACATCGTAAGATTTAATGTGACCAACAAGCACAAAGTAAATAATTGTTATTTTAATAATAATCACTTTTCTTTTTTTCCTCTCAGCGATCCAGATGTGTGTGAATCTGCTGCGTCAGAGCCGGCCCGCGCCGCACCACGAAGCCCGACAGAAGCGGCGAGACCTGCGGCTCCGGCAGCAGGCGGAGCAGGAGCAGCTGGAGCTCAGGATGAAGGAGCTGCAGACGGCAAACGAGGCCAAGCAGTTCGAGCTGGAGAACATGAGGAAGGTAAGGACAAAATATATCACATATAAATGAAACTGGTGGAAATAAATAAAAAGACTGAAAAAAAAAAAAAAAAAAAAAACAGCAGCTCAAGCAAATATAATCTCAGAAGTAATCTGAAGTGAGCAAACAGCTGGATGGATATACTGTACTTTGGTAAATAAGGAAGTTAAACTCTGTGCTGTATATCTTCATGGGAACAACTCAGCGAATGTGGTTTATGATCTAGCAAAAACAAAAAAAATAAAAGAAATAAGAAAACACACTAAAACATAAATTAGACAAAGCGGAAGTAAAGATAAAGTGTAGCAGCTGTCAGCTTTTATTATTATTCTGCATCCATGACGACTAAAGTAAAAGACAAAAATCCTTCAAACGGCACAAAACCAGAGGGAAACTGAAGCATGTCATCAGTTGCATCAGTTAAAATGAGCTCAATGATTTCCATTCTGATTATCTTTTGCTTTCAATATTGGGGTCCACAAGGACATTGATATCGGGTCGGTTCTACTGAATTCACTCTACCAAGACATAGTAACTCTGTAGAAGATAATCAGCAGGAAAACGGTGTTCACTTTGTGTTCCTCCCACTTAAGCCTCTCAGGGTCAAATTACTTGCAAAGACTAGCTAAGTAGCATTTAGTTGTTGCAAATCTGCAACATCTGCCTGGAGAGGGTTAACAACAAAACCCCCACAAACACGCCAACCGACGCCGCAAACTACATCTGAGCTCCTTTCACCTGTTTTGACTCCCAACTTTTTGGAGTCAAAACTTGATTTTTCGTCACTCAGAGTTGAATGTGGATCCGAGAAACGCAGCACTTGGTGTTTGTGTCTGTGTCCAAACAGACACAATGCAGAGTAAAGCTACACAAACATCACTGCCTATACACACCGTTCACTGCTGACGTTGTGCTGGCTGTTTCTTCACCATGTCGGTTTCTACAAGATAAAATCTTTAACCAACATGTTATTTTTATTTTTTTTTTCCTTCGCTGCTTCCCTCAGTTATCGAGCTGTTTTTGCTGTAAGCTAATGATTCAGAGCTGCAGAAGATAACATATTTCCTGATAATGTGTGTGTGTGTGTGTTGCATTATTTTGAGTGGTTTCCCACACACACTTATGTCACAGCAGCACTGCTTCTGCTGCTCGATGCTAAATAAGTCACAAAACTGATTCGGCAGCATTCCTGTGCTGCTATGTCACCGTAATGAAAGGGCTGGTGTGTGTTTAGTGCTCGGTTATCTTCAGTGCTCTCCACTTTGTCATGCACTGCTGGTTTCACACATGCACGCTATTGTTTCGACCGGCCCAACTGGGCCACCAAAAAACTACTGGTTTGCTCTGAAAAGCCGCAGCCTGCTCATGAATAAAGTGAAGCGTGGGCGTGGCAGAGAACACGCATGACTCAATGTCTTCTTAGACCTGAGTTCATCAAACACTGGTCTTGACTAACAGCTTCCTCTTATCACCGCCAGAGACAATGAGGCGTACAGGAAATGTCAGCTTTGCCCAAAAAAAACAAAGGTGATGTCACTTATTACTCTGCTTAGTCACGTCAGAGTTCTGGTTTTGACTGGTCGTTACCAGCGGCTCTTTTACAACTCGGACCAAGCCAAGTTTTCAGAGCAGCAACGTTTTTTTTAATTTGAAAAAGAAAGAAAATTGCACTTGTCCAGTCAGGTGGCATATTTGGTTCAATAAATTGGTATGTGTGTATATCCATGAAGACTAAAGTAAGCTGAAGTTTGGATTTCACATCATAAAGTAAAGTGGTTGGATGATTTACTATACAACACTGCAGCATGTTAGGTGAAAACTACAAGTACTTCACAGCACTTGTCAAGGAATGGTGGTGGTGGTGGGGGGGAGTTGATTTGGGTTTGTATTGCGGCCACAGAAGCTATGCACCTTGCAGCCATTACCACAGTGTTCTCCACTGACATGTGAAACCAGCTGTGTGACTTCTGAAGCATCAGCCAAACTAGATTTAATCAGGACAGCGCTAGCAGAACGGCTTGAAAAGAGCAGAATCAGTGGACCTAAAGTTCAATCCTCAATCCGACGGCGCGGCGGTGTTGGAAATGAAGATTATTTGTATTGCACATTTCAGCAACAAGGAAGTTCAACGTGGTTTTCACCATAAATATATAAAGTCGCAACACGCCATACGGTCAACAATTGAGAAGATCAGCAACTTAACATTGCATTTTGTTGAGTCCCATCACCAAAACCATCAATACACACGAAGAAAGAAAGCAGCACAGGAACAGAGCTCTACATCCAGACCTCAGTGACGCAAATGAAGCTTCACTACCACCATCACAATCGCAATGAACTGATCATTATTTTATCAGGCTGACAATTCTAAAAAAAAAAAAAAAGTTTTTAAAATTAAGACATAAAAATCAGCTCTGATGTACCTCAGAGGAACTTTAGCAGGTATCTGTTAGCTTGTGAGCTGGATTACGTGTCATGACGCAGGAGGCAGCATCATGGTGGCAAACAGCTAGTCGCACAGACAGAGTGGAATAACTCTGTGACACTAGAGGACAGGCCAGGCTTTGTGTGCATGAGAATGCACAACAGTCTGGCGTCGAGGTGCAGAACTCCGTCTCACATAGTTAGCAGCATGAATGCACAAGGAACACACACACACGCACGCACACGCACTCACACACACACACACACACACACACACACACACACACACACACATGCTAAAGACTCTGTGTCTCTGTGCTGTTGTAGAAAGATAACGCAAAGTTCAGCCCTGGTTGATGTTCTATCTTAACAAGCTGCATAATTTTATTCTCAGATCTGATTTTACAGCTATTTGTCATTTCGTATATAAAAGCTCTTGACATTTAAACTCATTCAGATAAATATTAAAATTACGGCGGGGGAGCCAACAAATCTCGGGTAAAACGCGTTACGGTACATGTTACTGTAATCTGTGACTGAAATCTGTGATCAATACTTCTCAGAGTGACCCCACTTTTATGACAATTGGCAGAAAATGCTGAATGAAAAGGGCATGGTTCAAATTCAAACCAACAGGCAGTGCAAGGAAACGATTAATCAGAGAAGCAGCCAAGAGACCCGGCATGAGGCTGGAGATCAGTTGATGCAACAGATGTTGGTCCCACATGAATCTGACTTTTCTGGACAATGACGTAGAAAAAAGTGTAATGCTAAACGAAACCCGAGGGAAGGAAGCTAACAGGAGGCATGCCGTGATGACTTCCTGAAGGTGGAGTGTCAGAAAGAGTTGGCACTTCTTAAAGAGACAGAGGCCCAATTTCTAGGTGTTAAATTAGAGAGTCAAGCTTCTTCTAAGGCATATTTGATGCAGCGTTTTTATAACAACTGAAGGTAACACTGTTAACTTGATTGTGCTACAAAATGAAACAAAAAATGAAATACACAATACTGCCCCTAATTACAGCTTATCACAAACACCTACACTCAAACGTTATCGTCTAACATGAAGCTTTAAATCTCTAGGATCTCATCAGATCTTATTAGCATCTGTCCAAACAGCCATTTTCACTTTGCTCGTTTTAGTTCTTGTCTTCCTTTTTGATTTTAGTTTTCTGTGTTTTTTTTATTTTTTTATCTTTATTTCTGGTCAGGCTCTGGAGGAGGCAGCAGCAAAAGCAGCAGAGGAAGAGAAAAAACGCCTTTTGACTCACACCGAACTTCAGGACCGCTACAGGACAGAGCTTGAGAGAGAAAAAATGGTACGTGATTCAGGAAATTATTTCACCAGAGCAACTGCAGAGCAAAAACAACTTCTGCTCAACTCTCTCTTTAGCTGCTCTGTATTTGCATGCGTCGTGTTATGCCAGGTTAAAAACAACAAACGATTGGAAGAAACCTCTATGCTCAAAATAAAACAAAAAATCTACCCCAATAAAGACCCGAAGCACAATTCCTAATATATCTGACTTAACTTGTTTCCTCTGTTAAATGAAGTCATGTTCTTGTTACTGAAATACACATTTGGTAATTGTTGCGACCAGAAGTTGTTTCGTCTCGTTCATGACTTCCTCTGAAAATAAAATGAAGTGCTGAGCGCCCTTTGTGGCTGTGTGACAGACTTTCTATAAACATGTTTATCTGTGTATTTCGGCTCAGTCAGCCCACTCTGCTGTCTTATTGACTTTCAATTTTATTTCTGTTTCAACCAGAAATCCCCCAGACTTTGTTTTTTGGTCGCCTCCGGCAAATACATTCAAAACAGTTCAGTGCAACGTGCCTGCCCGTCATAAACTTTTTCATACTCGTTAGGGATTCACCGATTTAAGTTTTCTGTCCGATTAAAAAAAAAAAAAAAAAAAAGCCAGTTCCAGTTTTGGTTGACTTATTTATTTATTGATTTATTGATTTGATTTTTTCTTCTTTACAAAAAGATGTCAAATCGTCACAAAATCCCGACTTCCATCCGTCCTCCGGAGCTAATAAAAACGGGGTTTGGTTTCTCGTCTACCAGGTTCGGCAGCAGATGGAGGAGCAGGTGGCTCAGAAGTCCTCGGAGCTGGAGCAGTACCTGCAGAGGGTCCAGGAGCTGGAGGACATGTACCATAAGCTGGAGGAGGCCCTGGAGGAGGAGAGGCGGGCCAGGCAGGATGAGGAAACCGTTCGTAAGCTGCAGGCACGGTCAGTCCGAAGGTGGAGGGCAGAGATTACGCCACAGAGAGGAAATATCCTCACAGGAAGAATAAAGGGCTTCTTTCCTTTTCCACCGTAAAGTCGGGACGAGATATTAATATCACAAGGAAGTTATGAACGTCCAGCTCACAAAAGGCCTTCAGAGTTCTGACTGCCTCTCTTGTTTTCACGGGAGTCTCACTGATCC
Organism: Poeciliopsis turrubarensis; assembly: GCA_010277015.1. NCBI lineage: Eukaryota > Metazoa > Chordata > Actinopteri > Cyprinodontiformes > Poeciliidae > Poeciliopsis > Poeciliopsis turrubarensis. Next base: position 22,330 of record VMRN01000148.1, on the reverse strand, counting down.
GTTTTTGCCACAGAGCCGCTGCGTTTCCCCTCTTGTCCTTCCTTCCTCTCTGCTGACATCAGCTTTCCACCGTCCCGTCCGTTGGCCGAGCGGCAGGGCGTTTCATTCTGTCCTTAAATTAAATCGGTGTCTGGGAGACGACAATCTGTCCTTAACTTGCTGCTTAATAGATTTTTCTTTCTTTCATTGATGTGGTCAGCTCCGCCAGCCTGAGCTTCATCTGAACAGAACCTCGGCTCGGGTCATCAGAACGAGCAGGAAGGGAGTTTATTGGTGGACTTGAGTTTTTGTTTGTAGATACAGGGAAATGTTGTTGATTACGGAGTGATGGTTAAACTGAGTTAAAGTGTAATTAATGGTAATATTAATGATTGCAGACGAAATGTCTCTTAAGAGTCAAAATGAGGGTTTTTTTTTTTTTTGTCCTTTCTAATAACCATTTTTCTTCTTCTTCCTGTGGTATTAACAAATAACTTAACGGTGTATTGCTGCCACCAACTGGTAGGGAGGAAGATTCTAATATCTATACAAAAAATAAAATAAAGGCGATTTAAGAATTTCCAGATTACTAATTTAAAACTACTTCTGTGAAGGCTGATAATTAGGCCACAGACGGTGAAGGCACCACACTGCCACCTGCTGTTGCACAATGATATCCAACGTCAGGCTGCCGCCTATTCTTTAACAAATTAATAATCAAGATCTTCCTTGCTCTCTGGGTTGTAAATGACCCATTTCAGGTCACCATGCTGAAGGCAAAATGGGTCCGTACTCTGATGTAAACATCACAGGAGCTTTACATAAGAACGAAGCAGAGAAAAAAATTCATCCTAACTAGTTGCATTATTTTGGGTAATGTCACAAGCTCACAAATTTGGTTTCGTTTTTTTAATCAGAGCCGTTTTCATGTCTAGATCCGGCGTTTCCACTCAGATCGATTTTCAGCTCTTTAAAAGTGTGCAGATGTCCAGTTTTGAACTGAAACTGTCACTGTGACTGTGATAAGGTCAAAATATCACCAAATTTACTACGAGGCAAAGCGAAACATGGAAATCCCCCCCAAACACCAAAAGGCCTGGGAGAAGAAGAGCAAAAAAATAAAATGTCTGCAAAGGGTGACCTCTTGTGGTCAGAGGTGGCTAGAGCAACCAAAAAGTTTCCCCAAGCAACTAAAGGATATTATTACTCCAGCAGAAATAAGAAGAAGTCATGAAAAATGTCAGTAAGAACACATGTGTTTGGTAAAAAGATTACTTTTACTTACCGACAGTTTGAGTCTAATCTCTGGTTCACATTTATATTGTACCAAGATATATACAACAATATCCAAATGCTAATATTTTTACATTAAATTGGTTAAATAAGTAATAAGATACGCGAAACACTCAAGTGCAAATCCGAAAACTATTTCTAGTAACAAGATATTCTGTGCCTTCGAATGGACCTGCTCGGTCAGCCAACAGGAAACAGGACAGAGACTTCCTGCTTCGCCTTCACCAGTATCAGAGTGTGATTGGTTCAAATGTACATCTTTATCATTTAGCAAAGCGACCAGAGAAGTTAACTGAGGACCGTGCAGGGGAAGGGGAGACAGTGGGTGGGGCGGTTGCCCATGTTGCCCTTATCAGAAAGCGCCGCTGATTGCGTTGCTCGTCTGTGTGTGGAGCAGGTTGCTTGAAGAGGAGGCCGAGAAGCGAGCCGAGCTGGAGCAGATCCACCTGCGTCAGCAGTGGGCCATCTCTGAGACCGAGGCGGAGAAACAGGAGCTGGAGAAGGAGCGGCTGGCCAAGGAGAGCGCCCTGCAGGCCGCCATGAAGCAACTGGAAGAGCTGGAGCAAGAGAGGCAAGGAGCGCTGGAGCAATACCAGGTCAGCTACAAATGTCACGTAACGTTTTCGCAAGACTTGAGTTAAATGCGGCAAATTCTTCAGTTCAGCTTCTCCCTCCTCGTCTCATTTTGGGTCCTCTCAACCTGATTGTGTTTCTGAATCACACCGGCTTGAGATTTCATCCTTTTCTGTTTTGTCTCATGTCCAGTAATGGAAATATTCTGTTTTTTGTTTTTTTTGTTTTTGTTTTTTTTGTCTCACAACAACACGGTTTAAAACAGCAGGAATGAACTCTTATAAATTCACACTCTGCCTGTCAAACTGATTCAATTAAGAATGTCGAGCCATTTCTCACTGCTGCTAAAAATAGTTGTGTGTGTGTGTGTGTGTGCGTGTGTGTGTGTGTGTGTTTGACAAGGTTTCTAAAGTAAGTCTTTGTGTGTGAATCAGACGGTGATGAAAAAGCTGGAAGATGCGACTAACAACACCAAGTCATGGAAGCACAAAGTGGCTCAGCATGAAGGGATGCTGCGCCTCATCCAACCAGGTGACGCGCTCTGCTTCCCCTCTCTGTAACAAGAATCTGAATGTGGGTTTAGAGGAAGAAGCTGCAGGTATTTTAAGGTTGCAGCTCCATGATTAGGACCCCAAACCTGAGTTTTTAGATGTTTTTCAGATGTTGACACCAGACAGCACCGTCTGTTGCAGAAGGATTAACCTGATGGCTCATATCAAGAAGTGCATCTGTGGCAGACACCAGAAAAGAAACGGCACAAGGCGAACATTTCAAAAACCACTCGTTTGCTTCGTTCGTCTCGCTTTGTGCCGTCTATGCTACACATAAAACCGTTGCCATAGCAGCCGACTAACGGCTCCACGGATGTATCAGAACTTGACGGCTAAAAAAAAAAACCACGCAAACATTTCCCAGAACATTCAGTCTGACAGTTTTATGTTTTCAGGCTTGATGTTTGTTTTGTGATTATTAGTAATTGATCGTCCGAACACAGCGGTGATCGATTAGCTAGTTTAAACACCTACGCTACTGATGATCTGTCAGAGTTGGGGTCACTTTAATTCTTTTAACTGAACCGAAACACTGAATTCTGCAGCACATCTACATGTTAAGTTTGTAAAAGTCAAGCTAGCGTAACTGACCTACTTCTCTCTCCTTCTCTTTTATTTAAAATTTCACTTGTGAAATGTGATACCCTTCAACCTTGTTATCTGCCTGTCATTGTGTAGAAGATTAGCAGCAAAACATTGAGTCCCTTTTGCTTTTTTATATTATATATATTTAGCGCGCTGTGTTGACATCTTAGCAGCTAAAACCAATGGCAGCCATTGTTTGCCAGCAGTTTTTTGCCCTCCAGCAGGGGGCAGCATGTCTGTAGCTAATCTTACAAATAGCGCTGCGATTTTCTGAACAGGTCTTGAATTGAACCCCCAATCATCTGAAAAAGTATTCATTCGGTTGAAACCTGCGGGAATTTTGGATGAAGACTGATGTTTTCCACTCCAACAGGCTCTAAGGGGCCACAGAAGATCACCAACTGGGGCCCGGCAGCCTTCTCCGACGTGGAGCTCAACCTGCGGGAGAAGCAGTGGCAGGAGATGAAGAACCAAGCCGCGCAGGCTCAGTGAAGCTGCCGTGAGAACTGGGCCTCCAACAGGTCACTAACTCAGAAGGCCGGTTAGACGTGTTCAGTGAAACAAACGTATAGTGACTGAAATCAAACCTGGTGGCTGGATTTTCCAACGGGATACAAATCCCTGGTTTACTAGCAGACTGAGGCCTTTTTAAATTAGGGCATTGATTAACTGATTAGTTTGGTTCCTCTAAATAAATCTTTACTGCTGTCCAGCTATAGACTAACCAGCCGTACTGCCAGCGTGCAACACTAAAGACTAGAGCGGTAGTTTAAACATGATGCACCGGGTTCAACTTGAATCCAGTAAAGAATGGAGACGTCTGCGGCGACGGTGAGGAAACACTGGAACGCAGGCAGTCCTGGGGTCTAGTTAAAGGCTGTAAATACAACAGAGCTGTCATGTTAATCCTGTAGATGAGAAGTCATTAATCTGAGATATCGTCACAAACATACAATACAAAACTGCATCATCTTCTAGTGATTTATCCTGATCCGTTGTCCTGCACAGGAACAGGACAAGCACACTAATACATTGATATCAATACAAAAAGCAGACATTTTTAGTGCGAGTGTTCGTTTTTGTCTGTTTCTACAGTGTTAGTCTGCATTTGTCTGTGCTTCTGGTGCACATGGAGTAGCATAGTCTAAAGATGACAACCTTAGAAAAGATTCTGCCGTTACTTTGAGTCTAAGTGGGGAAATAAATCACAGCTGAAGAAAGAAATGTTTGCATTAAATCACTGGCGGCTCAGACACTGATGCTCCTGTTTTGGAGAAACTTCTTCTAATGCAACGTTTGGCCAAAGTGGAGCAAACAGACAGACGGGTGTTGGTGGCTTTTTCTCGATTTCCCTGAATCGTCTCTTAGGCCAGACAGCAGGTGATCATATGAAGATGCTGTAAGTATTGTTTGGGATTAATAAAGTATGTTTGAATTGGGTCGAATTTAAATGACGGAATACTATTTAGAAGTCCTCAAATCTCAACTTCAAAAAATAAGGGGACGCATTAAGCATCTTTCAGCTACATCTGTTTGAAATGAATTTCGAGAGACGCTGAAATTGTGCAACGTCTTGATTTTAATTCCACTTTGTTTTTAGAGCTTTCCTCCCTGATTATTGCCATCAAAAGGTTGGACGTTTGAAACATTTCGGTGACAAATTGTGCTAGTGACTGTAAACTCATTTAGGAGCAACGAGCAACAAGCTGGTTGATCTGCCCGTCCGCTTCCCGGGACATTGTTCGTTGTTTGTACAATATTTTATCAGTACGTATTGTCAAATCGATTGATTTGCGATGTGCCGCTGGTTAAAGGAGGTTGTCGGTTCATTTCATCCAACGGGGGGGGAGTGGGGGGGGGGTGATTCTCTGCTCGTACTTAAGCGACGCACGACTCTTAACCTGATTCTCAAGCAAACAAAAGGCTTGTAGTTCAACCTGTTAAAAGTTAATTTTGTGCCGTTTGTGTCGAAATGGTCAGAAGCTAAATCTGTCCCTGGACTCTCTCTAATATGAAGACGAGACATTTTCACATTGTAGCCAGCGTCCACTACAAACAGGACTTCTAACTTGCTGGACGTCTCCACTGCACTCATCATGTCCTGATTAACTCCTGTGATTGTTGTTGTTGTTGTTGTTGTTGTTTTTTTGACATATGCATTTGTAAAAAGCTGGAGACCGAGCTGTGTAATAAAAACTATTTCTAATTGTGCTCTGATTGAGTTGTAGAATCAGATTTTTCTCTCTTCATCCCAACATTGTTTCCGTTGCGCAGCAGTTTTCATTCTTCAGCTGAGGCCTGTGATTCAGAGCGCTGCCGACAGGGGGCGCCAAGTTCAATAATAAATATAGCCAGCAGTCGGTTCTGTTACTCTACTGTTAATAAAAGATAAATCCTTCATTTGTTGGGCACCACTGATTTTGCACTAAATACACAAAAGGCAAAACCGATAATAATGAATAAAATGATATGGAATTGTTTTTTGTTGTATCTTTAATACAACAGTTTGTGTTGGGACAACAATATATATAAATATAGAATTGAAAGGACAGTTTCTGACGTCACAAATATGTAAAAAGAGTAATGACTGACATCTGATTTCATTGTGGTTTATGACATTGCTGTTCATGAGTAATTTGCAGTTGATAAAAATGTTATTGTAGGTTTGTTTTCATCTCTCCTAAATATATCATGAAATGTTGTTTTTGTAAGCGTGCAAGGTGGAAATGCTGTCTTGACACAAATATATGCTCATTATTGTTTAAACAACAGTTATTTTCGTGTGAAAAAAAAAAAAAAAAAAAAAAAAAAAAAAAGCTAAACAAAACTGGAACTTTAAAAATACTCTAGTTATTAATCCCACCAATCTCAGTTCACTTAAAACTAACCACATTATTTTTTTTTAATTGAATAATAATATTATGAAGTATGGTTTGGGCAGCGCATTTTAACATCTGGATATGCTACCAACTTTGAGTGACGTAAGTGAATGAAGAACAAACAAGTTTTAGCCAAAAAATCAACCAGACACAGATGCACAGCTGCAGTTTATGTCAAAGTGAGACCTCTTGTTCATTCACCAGCATTGCTGCTGTTTGTTGCGAATTCTGCATATTGTAGCTGGAAGTACACATTTATACGTTACTGTAAAAGTATTGTGTGTTTTTTCAAGTTTTATATTGGAAAAAAAAAGAATCAGTAAAATCTCTGGAGAGATTCTTTGATGAATGAAAATAATCTATATATTCCACCTTTATCTCAATGCCTCAATCTCTCAAATATTGCATCGTGTTCTTTGAGTATCTACCCAGCTTATTGCTGAGCATCAAGTGCCCTCTAGTGGAGAAACCTTTGCACTTTTTCACATCAATGGCTTTGTTTTCAAATGCAATTGCAGTTTTTCTTAAAAAACAATAAAACAAAAACATATGGACATTCGTTATAATAGAAAGTATGACTGTTATTTCAACAACTAACCAGAAATAATTCCCAATAATTACAAATCCAATTGTAAAATGAGAACTAATATAAAGACTTTAGTCAGTTCCAGACTTTAGTCTTTCTTCCAGGTTGCCCTGAATTTCTTCCCATCTGTACCGTCAACTCTGACCAACGTCTTCAATGCTGAGGAAACGAATCTCTCCACACCGTGATGCTTCCACCACGTTTCACTGTGTAGTAATCGGAGACTCTTTTCATATTTGGTTGTTTCAGTACAGTGGAAGACGAAGCTTACAGTCGGGTAAGGTCAGCGTGTTTATAGTTCTGGACGAATTTCAGGCGCCCAACTTCCACGGCTCATAAAAGAGATATTCATTGGATTTCAGAGCATCAACAGGCACCTCAATCCAATAAATGAAAGAAAAATAGAAAAACCTTATCAGGCATTTCAATCAGGCTCAGCAGGAGGGGAAGAGACTTTGAGTTGGCTGGGAAAACATCGTCCCTGCTTATTGTCCCTGAGACACTTCTGACTTCAGATTGAGGGACGGGAGCCAGAAACTCTATTTTCAAAAAGACCAGCATCGACATCATAATGGATATTGGTTAAAAATATATTTATATTCTCGTTGTGTAAGCTCTTCAAGAGTCGTTTTCCCCCGTCTGAGTTTCAAAATTTCTCTTGCACTCGAAATCAAACTTTGGAAGAAAAGGAAAAAAAAAAAAAAAAAAAAAAATTGTCAACTGTGAGTTTTTACGACCTCTCGGCTGCCTCACCCCAATTCACCTAGGCAAGTCCCCAGCTCCTCATCATTCCTGGAAATCCACCCAGCAATGAACGTCCGGTCCTAAAACTCAATTATCTCAATGACGGACATCCTACAACAGAAAAATAGAATCCACATTCTATGCGGATGAATCCACCTTGTAAAATCTCGACTATTATTTCACCCCTTTCCCCAGCCCCGTCCTCGCAGAATCCCCAACCAAGCTAATTCACTCCATCCCTTTTCCATATCGTGCAACAGTCATTTGAGCGAAAAGGGACGGGCCAAACAAACACATACACACAAAGTCCAAACCCCCCCCCCAAACCTCCAAAAAAAAATAAAAAATAAAAAATCTGTTGTCCAGATGCAGTCTCCACATACCACAGCTGCACTAACACCGCTTTTATACAACAAGTTGGCTCGTCGTTAATGTCGACTAGAGTGCCGGATGCGCCCTGTTTACCCTTCTGCCTCCGATCACTCCCAGCTCTCCCCGCAACCCCCAGCAGCGTCTGTATCCCATCATCGCTCCATCTTTATATATCCTCATAATCACTGTGATGAGGTTATGAGGCCTGTGGCACGCGTGCTGCATTCCTGGGAGGTGATGCGAAACAGAAATGCGTTAAATTCCTGATCTGGAATCCATCGCAGGGGGTTTATAGCACATCTTCGTGTGTTAGAGTGTGTGTGTGTGTGTGTGTGTGTGTGTGTGTCTGTGGAAGTTGAGGTTGGGCTAAGAAGGTCTAAAACTCTTCGTATCCCTCAGAGTTCATATTTTCTTTTGTTGCAACCAAAAATGTCAATGTGCTTTATGAAGATTTGATGTGATGGGCCACGGCAAGGAGGCGCAAAAGTATGAAGTGGAAGGAAAGTTACTCATGGTTTCAAAATTCTCAGCAGATGAAAATGTGAAAGGTAAGGAGGGCATGCCGGAGTATTAAGCCCCTTCCAATTTGATGCTGCAAAATAAAACCCAGGATAACTGGAATGAAGCCATGTAACTTTTAAAGTTGAAGTTGCCACAAAACCATGTCAGATGAGCACCTTGTTCGCTTCGCGCCGCAACACTTCGCGCCGCAACACTTCGCGCCGCAACCTCTATGGTGGAACACGATGACGGCAGAATCGTGCTGTGGGAATGATTTACTTTTCAACAGGGAAAGAAACACTGACACCGGCCGTGACACGCCGCTCGTGTCAGGCTTTGAGTCCAGGGTCCCTTTATGAACCACCAGAGTCACGAGGACAAGTGTTTCTGTGAGAGTAAGAACTGGAAATAAACATCGACTTCTGTACTTCTGAGCTCCTGCCACAAGTCAGTACATTGCTTTTTTTTTTTTTTTTTTTTTTTTTGCACGTAAAATCTTTCAGTTTGTGTTTTTCCCCAAAGTGGATATGTTTTATTTCGCCTCAGTGCCTCACTCCCTGCCTGACAGATGGCATTCCCGTCAAATTGTTGCGTAGTTCCGACCGAGGCAAACTCCTCTAAGTCAGAGTTGACCACTGAGACAGAGTCTGAGTCTCAGGACAGTTCCAGGGAACCGCTAGCGGTCAGTGAGACCCCATAAGCTGCATCGTCCGACCCACTTTTCTGTTGGATCCGATGCCAAATGGTGTATCAAGTGTACCTTGGCCCAAACATGTTAAAGCTAATGGAGCCTCCGACAGAGCGAGCCTTCAACTGTCCAACCAAGACAGATGTGGGGTTCAGTTGGCGGGAGTGTCACCTTGAGCGGTTCATGCTCATGCTGTGCACGTACTGTCACGTGAATGAAGTCACGTGAGGAGTTGGACGTGGAGTCTGTCTTGATTCCCGGAATGGAGACGTGCATCATCAGATCCAGTTTTCGATTGGCTCAGATGCAAACGGAACCAGGAGTGTGTATCGGCCCTAACAGACAGGAAGGACTTGATAATGGTCAATAAATTGGTTCATCTTCCAGCGGCTCAGAATGACAATTAGCAGACCTCAACCTCTGAATTAGATCAGAAAACCGACTTTCAGAGACGCTTGTCCATCCATCCAGCGTTACTGGGCTTATGTGTTACCCAACGCATAAAAATGTCTTATTGGAATCATTCAGGTGTATTGATAACACACAGACCTTTTCAGACTTTTATTTGAAAAATAGCATACATGTTTGTCTGTCTTTTTTCACCATCAGGCAGCTTTTAGTCCCTCATAGAAATCCTCTAAGGTGTGCAAACTAATAGATGTTTGCTGTTGTACGTAAATACCTTTGCACAATGCACTGTTTTTGTAAGCGTGCCTCGCTCCTCCCTTGACTTCTAGCATCTGAGACAGTTGTGAGGCAACCGAGTGTTTCCAAAAATATATAGGGTTTGAAAGGTTTAGGAATTTGGGGTATTTGCAGTAGATGAGGTTCTCATGGCGCCCGAGGGACGCGGTGAGTTTAAGGAGCAGAACTGTACCTGAGGAACAGTAAAACCAAACACCTGCAGAACATTCCCCTTCCTTCGCCGTATCGCACATGGACGTTCACGAAGCCCAGGGGGGTGATAGCAGAGCATTAGCGGGTCACGGAGGCAGACGAAAAGAGACAGACAAAAATAGCATTTTCACATTATGGATTTCCACGGAAAATCAAAGACACCCCCGCGAGACGTTTCCTCTAAGGGCCAATGATGCGAACAGATGTCCTCCTCTGCCTCATAAAGCTGCAAAGCCCTGAGCAGGAACGAGAGAATGCAGATTTATCAGCCGCATTCCGCTGCGCGAGAGCCGCGGTGACGACTGCCTGAAAGACTGCTGTTGGCTCATTGTTGGAATGTCACCTTCAACCTCATTTCACCTGCATGTCATCCTTCTTGACCACAACCACATGTTCCTCCGCTAAACACTTCCCCCCCCCCCCCCCCCTCACACACCCCCCCCACCTCCTGACATTTCACAATACCGTATTAGAGTTGGACTTGTTTAATGTGGGACTAACACCAGAGACTGAAGGTTTTGGTTTAGACATTCCATGAGGTTGCAGGGTGCGGGGAGACAAAATTCAGGACGAGGAATCTGGCTCCAATCAGTGCATCTGACTTAGGTTGTCTCTGCGCCCACAGGAAGTCCAGGCCCGAGGCCGCGGCGGGGAAATCGGACCCCTCTTCCTCCAACGTCCCCCCCCCCCCCCCCCACACCCCCCAGATTATAAATGTCTCCTGACAGGCCAGAGGCGATCTCTGTGCCACTCAGACGTCCCTTGTTTTCAATTTATCATCAGCCCTCACAGGCACGAGGTCGGTAAACAACTGCATAGCAGAAACGACGACGCGTTAAAGAGTTGGTGAGGTGAACAGCAGACGGGACGTTTTAACCGAACCACCTCAGACCAGCGGGCGACAGGTGACCGACGGCGTAACGGCGACGTAGTTGAAGAAACGGAAAGGCTTCGAAAGTCAGACACTCGTCTCCTTCCTCCCCCGTGAACACAGAAGAATGTGCAGCAGGGCGCAAATATAAAACACAAGTGTAGAAGAAGAGGAATCGAGGGGGAAAAGAAAAAAAAAAAAAAAACACCCTGCAGCCCCCCATGGACTGCTGCATTCCTGCCAGCACATGCAGCTACATCCCTCAACCCCAACCCCCCCCCCCCTTTTTTTTTTTTGTTTCAGCTGAAGCAGTCAGACTTATCACAGCTGAGCCACATTTGGAGATGGCCTTCTCCCAAAGCATTTGTTTACACGCATCCTACCTAACTGCACAGAATGCATGCGATCGTGCAAAAAATAAAAAAAATAAATAAATAAAAAATGACAACCGAGCGCAGGAGGTTTGAACGGAGCGAGTCGAGCGAAGCTCCTGTTCATCTGGTGAACCTGGGCGCCAGGCAGCCGAAGGGCCGCCATCTTCACGCTCCCGCCGTTTTTTTTTTTTTTGTTGTTTTTATTTAAACGTTTTTGTGGTGAGACAGCCACTGGTGGTAGATTCACTAATAAAAACCAATGACAACAACTGCTGTCTTATATAACTGGAGTCTTTGTCACGAACCTGTTTTTTTTTTTTTCCACATGTCACCATTTTCCATCTTAAATTTTCCATCAGATTGAGACCCAGGTTTGTTTGTCGTTCCACTGATTTATTTTCGCTGCAAGACCATCAAGCTGAACGATGAGAGGACGGAGGGATCAGAGCTGCGAGTCCATCGCTAAGAGGATCCAGGCTGCATTTCGGCGTCGTGACGAATCGCGACTGATCGTCGCGCTCGACTCTGGAACCTTGAAACGTAAGAATGCGTCGCGTCCCAAAAGAATTCTGACAGAAAGTCTTGTTATTGCCTGGACCTTCTCTACTTCCCGGGTGTTTCGGCTCGGGACGGATCAAATGTAATTCCGACATGTTAGCGACGAATCGGCCGTGCTTCCACCCAACTCCGAATCGCGATAAATGGGCTCCGTCGGTTTCGACTTTTCAAAGATTTCATTAGGCGTTAATGGCACCGGGGACACGTCATCAATGAAAACAGGGATTACGACAAAGCAATGTGACACGACACGCAAACAGCTAATTCAGGGAAGTTATCCAACTCTATGCTAACATTCCTGTTACTTAAAAATACTCTGGAGTTTCCAGATATGGATCTACAAACCGCCTCGGTTCAAACGTCCATCAGTTCAATGGACGTTTGAACTGGTGGGACGTCACGTTGTTTTTTTTTCTTCTTGTTGTTTTTTCTTCAGGCGGCATCAGACAGGTGAGTCGGTAACGAGAGAGAGGGAAGACATGGGTCAAAGGTCACCTGGCCCGGAATCGAACCAGGTGACTGACTGCCGCTTCAAGGTCAAAGGCCTCCGTCGTATGTGGGTTGTGCTTGACCCCTGACCCCGATTTGACGTCACTGACCGCAGGAGAGCTGCCGTGAAGACGACAAGGAAACGCTGAGGCTTAACTGCGCAGCGACAGTTGAAAGGAAAAACCTCAGTGACGCTCAGTAACCGAAGTGAAACCGGAGCTGCTTCATTTTCTCTCGTTTTTATCTAGCAACTAAAAAAATCATTTTTGGTAAAACTAACTGACCAGGGGAGGTTTGGTCTGGTCCAGCGTCAGGCGGTGAAGGGGGGCCGGGGTGGGTGTGTGTAAATTTCTGCTTTCAGCTGTAAATATTCTGTCTGGGTTTAAAATACATGCGATCTAAGTTTAGGTCTAAATCACTGAAAAAATATGTGTAAACGATGCAAAAATACCAGAACGCATAAACTGAAGCAGGCAGCTTTGTTTGATTTGGCATTATAAACTAATGTCATCCATTTCTATCCATCAGCATGAAAAATAATAAATAAATCTTTTACTTTTTTTATTTATTTTTTTTTTTTTTTGCGTGTGCAGCAAAACCCAATCCAACGTCCTCAACGGTAAACATGCCGAGACCTTTTACCTGTTTACGCTGCGCGTGAACAGAAACACATTTGGACCTGAACGGTCATTAAACAAGCCGCGCAGGATGTGCACCGACGGCGAGATGCTGTCTGGGTCTCATTAGGGACGCCGTTCGGGTTTGTTGCCATAAGAAAAATGTCAGCTGTGCGGCGAGAAACAACAACCTCCGAGCGTCCCGGCGATCACACGCAGCTCCGAGGTGAGAGAGTTGTCTGTGACCCGGAGGAGACGCGCTGTTTACAGTGGCTCCACTGCTTGACGAGTAACAGACTTTAATTTGTGTTTTTTAAAAAATAACAGCGTCACCACAACAATAAACAACAACAAAAAAAAAACCACTGGAATCGTACATGTGGAAAGGTCTTATGTGTTCATTTCACTCAAACATATACCTATAAAATGGAAACTAAGAAATATTTTATCTTAATTTCTTCCAGCGATGCAAACGTTCTCCCCATCTCTCTGCTACGCTGCAGCTAATGCGGCTCGTTAGCATGGCCAGTTGGCATGGCCGCACATGACGACGGGTGAACAGCAAGTTGTTTCTCCGTCGTTAACACGTTTAGCAGCGAGTACATGAGGGTGATTGACAGAGCCAAGCCCCACCTCCTGGCTCTGATTGGTTGTTTTTGGTCGGGAGCGCTTCATTTCCCCGGGCGGCAGGAGCAGCTCAGGGAGGAGGCGGACCTTTTCGCAGATCATCTGTCTGGTAACAAACCGTTAGCGACAGTTTGAACAAATTGGCCAAAAGACACGTTTGCAGAGTTGATAACTTTTGCAGAAAGTTGCTGGATTTCGTCCTTGAGACGGAGCAAATTTGCAGAGAGGTGCGTAAAGTTCGGTCTCTGGACGAACAACGGCGCTCGCGGCAAACGCTTCGATACGACGTTTCCGCCGCGTCGAGCTGAAATGTGCAGTTCTGCTCCGACAGCATTTAAGACCTACGCCTTGTACCAAATGTCATGTGTTTTCACACACGAAAATGACCAATCCTCCAGAGTTTGAGCCTTGCTCGGCAGCTTGAAGAGCCAAACTTGTACAAAATATGTCCTAAATCCGCAAGTTTCACAATCACTCTTCAGAAAGTGACAAAACATCCCTAAAACCGTAAAGCTCTAATGAGGACAATGTGAAAGTGATCCGTTGGTTCCAAAGCTACAGATAATCCCCCGTTTCTAATGATGTGTTACACAAGCATTTAGCACGCTGCAGTTCCAGGGTAACATTTCAGAGGGTCTGAATCACTCGCTGAGGAAACCAGAGGGAGTGATGGCCAGAGATGCAAGCCAGATTTATTGTTTCGATCCACTGTGAATGCAGCGTTGGGCGGGTTGGGATCTGAATGGGGGTCGGGGTGGAGGGGGGTTGTGTGGGGGAGGGGGGGCTCAGCACGCAAAGCTGCACATGACTCACGATTGCAGAATGCGATGGAACAGGAAATGTAATTTCTAATTCCGATTTTTTATTTTTTATTTTTTTTGAAACGTCGGAAGGCTAACAATAGAAAACATGCTATTTTCGAAACACACTCATGGGCCCCTGGGGGGGGCGTGGGGGGGGAATCCATCCATCACTTGGAACTGAGGGAGACGATGTGCGATGAAGCGTCTTGGAAATGAAATCTGAATTCGCTTTGCTTGTTGCCTTCGTCCAAGTCGAGAGAAAAAAAAAAACAAAAAACAAAACGTAGCAAGTATTTGCAGACGGGTGAAAAATCTTAACACCCAACGGCGATGGCGAGATAAACGACGATCACCATAAAACGAGGGAGCGCAAGATGGTGATCGTGTTCGAAAGACAGACAGACAAGGGTCCAAGCTCCGGTGCTCAAACTAAATATCGTTTTTGACGCCTCGTGATTCTCCGAGGGGATTCGTTGAGCGTTCGGGAAGTCGCAGCGACTTTCAAGCCGTCAGAGTGTGACCTCATGTGACCTCATGTGACCACGAGGTCAGGCAGGTAAACGCTTCACCTTTTAGACACTGAAGGCTGAATAAAGCCTTCAATGTCTTTTTGGTTTTTGGTTTTGTAGTGCAATTAAACACACTACAAATAAGCCATGTGAACGACCACAATAAAATAAAAGAAACACTCATTGCTCAATAAAAACACAGATTGCACATTCCTGCATACATTCCAGCAAGTAAACGAACCGACAGATCCGACCAGAGCGTCAGAAGCATTTTGCATCAGCATGAGAAAGTACAGAATGTACGGAAGCAAAGTACTCACTGCTCCTCAGAGGAAGTTCTGTTTGGTGTTAGGCTTTGGGCTTTCAGGCTAAGATGTGAACCGACTTTACGTTAGGTTTAGGGTTAGGCACGCGGTGGCAATGATTAGGTTTTGGGTGAGAGTCCGGGTTTGGCTGCGGACGTGTCATCGCTGACATCCAGAAATTTGGCGCACGCACACAACGCCGAAGAGCGAAAAGACGATTCGTTTACTTGCTACCCGCAAGCGCCCGCTTTAAAATGAAACCTGGAGATGCGGGTATCATTCAGTTATGCCAGCAGAACAACTCAAAAACGCTCGCACCTTTTTGGACCACGTCACCTGTCGCCATAGCAACTGACTGACAAGAGCTCCACTGGTGTATCAGGATTCAACACCAAAAAGCACACAAACATTTCCCACACAAAAAACAGAACATTCAGTCTGTTGCAGTTTTTTTTTTTTTTTTTTTTTTATGCTTGATTTTTATTTTGCGATTATTAATAAGTGACGGCTTGAATAGCTAATTTAATTAGCTAATTAGCCAAACCCCTGCGCTACTGATCCATTAGCGAGTCAGTTTGTGGGTTGTCTTCTCTTGTTTTAACAAACGCAGAATTCTGCAGCACATCTATATGTTAAGGTTGTCAAAGTCAAGGTAAGAATAGCTGAGCTACATTCCCTTGCTAATATATATATATTTTTTATTAAAATACATAATTGTTGTTGGAAGTCACTACACAGTCATCAGTTTGATGGAAGTACAAGGATGTGTGTGTAATGATGGTGTGAGGTACAGAACCAAGGCGTGTTTTGTTCCTGGAAGTGATGGTGGAACATCAAGGCTCTCATTGGTCGACACTAATGCTGCTTTTCGACCAGAACTCAACGAGATGCTGATGCCGCTCTCTGTCACAGACCTCATCGCAGGCGCTGAAACGTCCGGCAGTCAGAGTCCACTCTCCGTCCTGCTCGACCGCCGGTGGACTGCCCGGGCTCTCCAGACGGGCCCCTGGTGAGGTTTGCACTTTCAAACACAACAAAAAACAGACAAACCAGAAACAAGTTTCACCGATTCCAATTTAAGTACGTCAGTCGCTCTTATGAGTCACTGGAGTTTCGAAAGCCGTGTCAGATCGCCTAAAGCTACATGTCAAGGCTAATCCCCCGCGAGCTAAATTTACAGACCAACCGCTGGGAGGGGGATTTCAGGACTTCTTATTTATTTTTAAGCTTTCTCTCTTAGATTCGGGGTTTAAAGAACATATTTCTCTTTATACACCAAAAGCGAGTCTATTTTTCACGTCAGTGACTCTGTGATGCTCGCTTGATTCAAGAGCCAAGCGACACGTCGTTATAGAAACGCTAACTCTAGACAGACTAAAAGAGTGTTCACATTAGCAGTGTGTTAACATTTATTTCATTGTAGCGGAGTTAAACCCTCACAAGTAAAACAGGAACCATGTTTAGAAAAGTCAGACTTCCGGCTGCTTCCATTCACTGCCAACCTGATGGGCAACCTCTGCCATGCAGCTTCATGACTTAAAGCAGATGTTTTTTTAGTAACACTGTTGTTTGGAACGCATTAATGCTGAGAAGTGACTCTCTGCTTGCTTCCAGAAAGAATTCATCTGAATTACAGTTTTTGGCAAGTTTATCTAGTCACTATGTTGGTTCACTATAAAAAGGCTGGGCTTATAAATATCTGGGTGAGATCCTGGTCTGTTAGGTCTCTAAGCGGCTACTCTAAGGAAATGCTAGCACAGCTTTCTCATCCCTTGGATAAATGACCACTTGTTCTTCGCTGCTTCCTGCTTGCTCGCCTTCTTTAAAGTGGCAGTACTGTGTATTTTCCAGTCACTGACTGCCACTTTGTAGCATAATCAACGAACTATGTTCACTTCAGTTCTTATTAAAATGCTACGCATAGCAAATATGACTTAAAAAAATGACTTAACACTTTGAAATTGGGCCTCTGTCTCTTTAAGAAACTCCTGTTCTGTCTGAAACTTCCAATTCATGGGTCGTCTATTAACCCTTTAACATCTTCTTTTTTTCTTTTTTTTTCCACCAGCGTTTCACTGAGAAGTGGCCCCTATAAAGATGCACACTTCCACCAGATGTTTGCTAATAGCTGCTGGCTAGTCTGATGGGGCCGAGTGGAGGAAACGCGGGGTTGATCTGGAACCTGCAGCTCAGAGGAGGAGCTTCATCCATGGAGACCTGCTGATGCCAGTAGAGGAAACCGCCATGTTTCAGTCTACAGGGAGATCTCGCTTTAAACCCAGACTGCACTGACTGACTCTGCTTGATAAAGTACTAAGATTTTGGATTTGGCTTTTCTAGGAACATCTGGGCTGAAGTAAAAACAAGAGATTAAAATTATTGCCTCGGCTAAACAGTCCAGGCTATTATTCCTCTGTCAGAATATGTGCAACATAGTTTTTCCCTCGGGCAAATTGGTATTTTCCACTCGACGGTTCCTGAACTCGCAGCGCTCCACCAAAAAAGGAACAACACACGCACGACGTTTGTTTATTTCTCCCGTTGTTTTCTGCATTGTCTTTCGGGAAAAAGAAAGAAGAAAAAAAAAAAACGCAGAGGAATGTTTGGGCTGCCTATCTGGGGGGAAAAAAAAAAAAGCATTTTGAGAGCAAAGAGAGAGAGAGAAAAAATGTCTTCTGTCACATTCCAGAGCGGCTGAGTTAATGAGAGCCTCTCACTTCCTGCACATCATTCTCCAGAGCAATAACAACGCTGGATGAGATGTGCAACTATAAATAGTCTCAAAGTAACTAATAATATCGCGCGCTGGCTGGTTGGCTGCCAGCGTTGAGCTCATGCTGTGTTCCACTGACCCTTCGGTGTGGAAATCCACCGCAGCTTCATCCCGAGCGCCGTCCAACGAGAACCACTCTGTCTCTGTGTCCGTGCTTTTTAAACACAGAAACACTGAAAAAGTCCATTTTAAAATCGAAAATCGAACCAGTTTGAACTGTCGGGGTGAAATTCTGGAGCTCATGATTAACATGCAGAACCAAGAACCTGGACGGTGAACCGCAGCTCTGTGTTCCTCTGACGTTATTCTTATAACCATTTTTATTAAAACCAGTAGCTCACGGGCTACTTAAAGCTGCAGTGTGTTACTTGAAACACGTAATCTGTGAAGTTTTTATTATTTATTTTTGTTTAGCTTCTTTGCCCTTTTTTCCAGTGCTAACTGGAAGCAACCAATCAGAGCCAGGAGGCGTGACTTAGCGCTGCAAATCATCCTCCTTTCTGCTACGCTGCAGCTAGCAGAGCCTGTACTGAAAGCTACGGCTAGCTAGCATAGCTACCGGTGACGGTGGATAAAGTGTTTTCTTGCAACGGTGAGTTGCTTCTGCACATTTCGCAGCGAGTACACAAGAGGGATTGACAGCGCCAGGCCCCGCCCCCCGTCTCTGATTGGTCGTTCTTGTGGTGCATTTCTTCAGACAGCAGTGATAGTTCAGGGAGGACAAGGAGGAGAGTGATTATGTTGTGCAGGAAAGGTTTGTATGGAGTGAAAATAGTCTCAAAATGTCTGTGCGCGTGCAATGCGGAATTTGCAAACCTTAAAAATAAAATAAACCTACAAATGTCGGAAAGGTTCGCACAAGTCACCTGGTACACACACACACACACACACACAAAACTGCCTTTATGCACAGATCCGGTTCACGACTATGTTGCATTTACGTGCCAGAAGAAAGCTGGGTCATCTGAGTTTTGTTCTGAGCCTAGTGTTTCTATCAGCAAGCATCTTCAGGAGATTATGGCCATTATGGATGTTGGTCAGTGTCACTGAAACCGTATTTTGTCGCTCCAGACCTGGACCTGCAGGAACATCGTCTGCTGCTCGACTTTATTCGCCAGAACAAACAGAACGGTGCTTTATTTATGTTGACTTCTCAGCATGCCGAAGGATTTAGTCTAACTAAATAGGCCTGCCTCAATAATCAATAAATCAATTAATCAGATGCTAAATTAAAACAACCTCTATCATTTCCATTGGCCAGATTTGACATCAAACCCTTTTCTGTCATAAAGCAGTGGTCAAACTGCGGCTAAATGTTTGTGATTTACTTTCAACAAATGGAAACCAAAAAGGTTTTAGAGTAAAGACACTGAATCCTCCTCATCCACCTCAACACAGGTAAAGCTTCCACTGTCTGCAACGAGTGTGATTACAATTGAGTTAAAATTGGACAGCAGGGCTTTAGCTCCATTTCAGGAGGGAGTTCAACACTCGCGAGTCAAACCATGAGGTCAGAGGTCATCAAAACGACTCTGGAGATCTTGACTGTCCTAAGCAGCCATTTAATTCTGGTGTGTTGGATCATAGCTAAATGTTGCAGGACGCTTCTTGGTTCCGGCCAGCGAACCATTGCGCCACCCAGTGGTCGTTTTTCAGACCACTTAGTCTCCTGTGCCGCTCAGCAATGCACAACGTGTCTGTAGAAAATTTTGTGATATGACAAGGAACTGCTGAGAGATACCGTTTTCCACCGAACCGACGCGTTTGCCACTTCGGCACAAGAACAGTGAGAAACGTTTAGACTCAGAGCAAAACTCAGATGGCCCAGCTTTCTACTAGCATGTAAACGCACCATCTACACACAAATGTGGGATTTCCCGAAGCATGAAATGAGTCTCAGAAATACTCGGAACCGGGTCTGTGCATAAATTCAGTTTTGTGTGTCTCTACCAGGTGACTTTTTCAACATTTTGTAGGCGTAGGAGAAGGTTTATTTTATTTTTAATGTCTACAAATCCAGTATTACACACGCACAAATATTTTTACACACGCGCAGATATTTTGAGACTATTTTCACTCCATAGTTTTACGTGTTTTTGGTATTGAATTGTGTTACATCAGTGGGGTCATCAGCTGCTATGGCAACATCTGCGCTGTTCTGTGGCGCGTAATGATAATTACCAACGTCTCCAGGTTTCATTTTATCAACAGAATTATTCTTTGGATGTGAAAGAAAAGCGCAACATTTCCAGATGTAAATAACAACATGCAACCTGTCCGTATGGACATCCATGTAAAGTGGCTTCACTTGTGGTTTTTTTTTTTTTCTGTTTTGCCCACCAATAACAAAAATGGCCAACTTTAGCAAGGCAATGTTTCACTGATATGATAATTGTAACACCTGCTACAAACCTTGACTTCATGGAAAGCTAAAATAGGTTGGACAACAAGCAGCACATTTATGTAGAAGAGCTTTATTTTAAAGCAAACGCTATGAAAGTAATTCTCTCTCTCTCACACACAGTTTGAGCACAAAACTATTTTTGTTACACCAACCACTCCTGACGTCGTGACCCATGTGTATTTTAAGGGAAATTAATACTTTTGCACCACATTTATCATTCTGTTATTATCTAGCGTTGCTTTGCTGGCAGTGATCAACGTGAAGGTTTTCCGTGTTTCCTTTAATAAAGCCTCTAAGCGTTCCACTTTTTTAGGAATTTGATGCAGCCAGTGCCAGAAACTTCCCTTTGGTGTAAAAGTCAAATTCCTCAAAAACTTGGAAGCCGCTGGTCACGCCGTCAAACTGACGGCATCATGCTTTAGCTCACGAGTCTTTTTTAAACTGTTACTGGTGACGCAGAGCCCCGTGGCTTGACAAATGTTTCTGGGTTTGCCACCAGGTCACGGTGACACGACTCTCCCTTGATTCTGAGAGTTGCGACTTTTCCTCCAGCCGTCGGTCGCCGTCGTTTACGGCTTCCTCTGCCCTTCTCCGTTCCACACGTGAGCGTTTTCCACAGCAGTAACCTGCCTATATAAATTAAAACTCCTTGCCAGAGAAACATCTTCACCAACAGTGCAATCAATTTAACAAGAAACTGCTGGGTCACCCGCATCGTTTGTGAACAAAAGCAGCCACTGAGCGTGCTAACATAAACATGATTTATTTATTTATTTATTTTTTGGGCATGAAAAAAAAAAATCAGTCAACAACATGACTGAGGATTAATTTTATGAATCTACAGAGCACCACCAGCGAAGACAGCAACTCAAAAGTCAGATCTTTTGAGTTACTGTCTCAAAAGACAGTAACTCAAACTGTCTTTTGACAGCTTGAGTTCTATTGTTCAACTGCAGTTTGAGTTATTGTTGTCGAACAATAGAACAACGGCGTGTTGTTCTCTGGACCAATGTAACGTTCAACATTTACAGTAAACGTATAAGACACTTCCCTTACAATGACAACCTGATCTCAGATCACTGCAGTTGTGTAAAAGTGCTTACAGTGCTTTATCCGTTTCACAAACACTTAATAAAATTTACAAGTGCAAAGGATACGTGACTTTATGAAAGTCAAAAGCAGTTGAAATACTTTTGAGAGGTTGTTTACATCCACTCAGACGTAAACAACCAAGAGGAAAATGACTGTCTGTGTGTTTGGCGCGTGCAGCTAGCTTGGTTGAGTTACGAGGAGCCAAAGACGTGAGAAGCCCGCCCCGCGGGGACAATTAACTCGCCATGCTTGGGGCTTGTCGTGAAGATGGAACATGTGTTTGTTGCTCTGCTGGGACCAAACAACCGTTAGCAAACATTTGCTGCAGGCCAAAAAGCCTTGGCGTAGGTTCGGTTCAGGTGAACTCTGGCGCGGTTCGGGTGCACGTGTGAACGCCAAGCGGACCGGAGATCACACCGAAAGCAGCGAGCGGGCTACAGTGCAGGGCATTCTGGGTAAATACAGCTAAAACAAGCGTATGGAGTCCAGTGTCAGTGGGAGGAATGCTGGCAGCCTCAGACAAAGGAGAAATCCTACAACTGCTGATATTTTCCACGAAGAAGGAAGTCGTGCTCAGCGTCTTCTTCGGTGGTTTTGTTTCCTTCAGTGGCTCTTGGTGCAGCGCCACCACAGGCGAGGAGAGATCGCCCAGATCAGATGTACATTTTTAGAAGCTACAGCTCACAGGAAACTGTGGACATATTGGACTGATCAAAATAAGATTATGTAAAAAAAAAAGAGTAAAAAAAAAAAAAAAAAAAAAAAAAGTGTGTTAATGATAATCAATGCCATCGTAGCAAAATGGTTTTCCTGTTATTGTGCACCTCTGGTTACATTTTATATTATGATCTGTGTGACTCAGCACCATCAAGTTGATTTGTACCATCATTATTTATATTCGCTGGCCTTCATTGTGCCGTCGCCCCCGGGGGCCCACATCCTCCCAAACCCTCCCAGGCCCCGGCTCTGGTCGAATTCTCATCCCATGTTGTGATTTTCTTTTTTCACTGGTATTTTTGAGAAACCTTCACACTGATTTGGATGTCGTGCTGATTAAGTGATTTCTTCTGGCTCTTTTGGCACACGTCATCTGTTTTGATCGGTTCCCATGTCAACGGGGACAACTGCTTACATACGAGAGCAGCTGACTGGGCTGGATGCGGAAAAAAAAAAAAAAAAAATCCATCTTACTCCAGAGCAATGCTCTTATGTAATACTTATAAGGGCCACTAAGGAGGAGGTATTGCTGATTTTGGAAAG
>VMRN01000147.1:570564-729707 GCA_010277015.1 Poeciliopsis turrubarensis | reverse complement strand
GAAAAGGTACTGCACCACTGCAACCAAACAGCCTGAGGGCAGAACCCAGAGCAAACGCCAGAACTGGTGCTGGTTCCACGAGGGTCCAACACATGACATGAAATATGATCTGTAAACTTTTCATCAGGGTCACATAGTTAGTTTCTGTTGTCCTAATGATCTAAAAAAGAGCAAACACAATTGTCTGATACCAAATGACTTCGTCGGTTTTGTATTTTTTTTTCTCATATTCAGAATGGAAACTTATGAGCACAAGTTTACATGCTAGAAAAATGCAAAATAAAAGTTTGAGAAATGTGCAAAAACAAGTCCAGCAAACTGGGTGCAATTTATCAGAGACTAAATGGTACAATATACACTCAAGTTAGGGCTGGACAATCAATCAGTAACAATATAGATAGATATAGATACATGATCAGTATCTATAGATGTAATGTCTGATAGAATGTTCAGTAATTCCACTGAACTCCAATCCAGAACCGCACAGCATTCTGGGGGATGTAGGCAGAGGAAAGGCTTTAGTTGCCCAACCTCTCACGGCCGGCTAAGAAAGGTCGGTGTTCAGGTTTACTCACTCATTCGTTACAAAGAAACTCACTCGCTCTTTGGTCGCCTAGCAACAACCTGTTGAGTAACTTGCGCAGCAGCAGTTTCAGGTTTCGCCACTGTGCCTCATAGCTGCTTAAAAACTTTTTTAAAATGGCGTAGAATGAAAACTATGGAAAAAACAGGAAAGGCCATGTCACCAGTTTGGGAGCATTTTAGATATTGAAAACAAAAAGCTAATCAGTAATTATTGATATAGACTGATATGAGCCCTAACATCATCCAGCCCTAACTCAAGTTTTTATATGCTATGAATAAATACAGCGATCACAAAAAGAATAAGTGAGGTTATTCACTTCTTTATCGAGCGCTGGAGTGTGACTGCAACTTCGAGCTGACAAAGTTTAACATCAGGATGAACTGGTGGACGGTCTGTCCCACTCCACCAGGTTCCTCACAGGAACTGATGCTCCCTTACTTGGAGCCTCCATCGTCTGTCTCTCGTCCCGAGGCGAGGCGCGGCCTGAAAAAGGCGAGTTGTTCTCTGAACCATTTACAGCGGCACAAGAAGGGGCGACTCCCGCTACGTTTAACAGAATACCCTCACAGTGCGTCTCGCTCTCGGCAATTGCCTTTGACCCCCTCCTGTCGTCAATCTCAAAGACAAAGTGGGCGTTTTCCTCCCCGATCCCAAGTCCAAAGTTCTCCAGGATGTCCATTACGGACGACGTGGATGGAACACAGGGGTTCTCTTCCTCAATAAGACTCAGCGCCGGCAAGATGTCCACCAGCTCCGCCATCTCCATCGGCCGGATGACGTCCGTGATGCTGGGGCTGAAGTCTGTGGTGTCCAACACCGTGGCCTCTAGCTGTGCCACAGCAGCAGAGTTAAGTCCGCTGTCCGCTAACGCGCTGGTGTATCCGTCCTCCGGCAGGCCGACGCCGGACAGGTCCGCTGTCGACTGAGCGCTGATGTCAACAGGATAACCTCCCTTCACGACGCCTTCCATCAACCTGAGCGCAGCGTTCTCCCGGACAACCGGGATTCTTTCTGGAGCGCAGACCTCGGCGGTGACCGGTATGGGGACAGCGGAAGAACTTCCTGAAAAGTCAGGAGAGAATCAGAAAGGAGGTAGGAGTGAAGACAACTTTCTCGACATTCGTCCAGGTTTCAATCATTTGCCTTAAAAAAAAAAAAAAAAAAACTTTCTCCAAACGCTGCAGGAAAAATATTTCAACCACTTTCTCACTTTCTGTCCTTTTTGCAACCTGAAATTTAATTGTGTTATGTTGGGATTTTCCGGACTATAACTATGAACATCTCGACCTCAAGCTACGTAGCCAAAAAAAAAAAAACGGGTTAAAAATGGCACCTTTATATATGTAAAGCTGGAGGAAACTTTGTGTTGGTCTCTTTTGCAATGCACTTTCAGAAATCTCTTATAAAAAGATATGAATGTAGTGGGAAGGTGTGTGGAAACGTTTTAGATGTTCGATGATCTCAGGTGGAACCCAGTTCATGCTAGTCATGCTAACATTTTATTTTAGAAGTAAGGGACAAAGATGTTTGAATATGACCTTTAGTATAGAATATTTTACTGTGATCAAACTCTTGTGCAACTTTTTCAATCTTTAATCCTAAAAACTGTGCTAAAAAGATTAAATGACGTGCGCTAACCACCCATGGTGCCGCCATTACCTGCTACAGATCTTAGTGTTTGGACCCGGCTGGGCCACTTCAACCTTGCAGTCAAGCTGTCTTCCTCTTCTTCACCATCAGGACGAGGTGGTGGGTCCCCCCCCATCACCAGGCCCAAAGGCACTGCCCCCACCCACTGCTTGGAGCGGACGCACTGCAGACAGTCCATTATCCAACGGGCGTCCCTCCACACCATCTCCAAACGCTGCAGGAAAAATATTTCAATCAATTTTACCGTTGGCCGACATCCAGGGAGTCAGATTCCTTCGGTAAATGCTCATCAGTCACACAACAACGATATTTAAGACAATAATCAATTTCAGCTTTTATCCAGCGAGTCCACATGAAAAGGTTGTTTTTATGCTCTTACGCGAGAAAGGTCAGTGAGGTTATTGAGGCGCTCCCGGGCTTCCTGCACCTCACTGGTGTCCAGCGCTTCACGCAGAGCCTGCTGGGCCAGGTGAGTGTCCAGCTCCAGCCTCACCCAGGCCTGGCAGTACTGACTCAGGAAGTCCCGTTCGTAGGTCCAGAAGTGAACTGGATGATGAGTCACAGAGCAAACAGATGATTTTAAATTAAATTTGCCTGAAAGCTTGAATAGTGAGATTCTTTCCCACAGTAATTTGACTTTTTTTGTTTCTTTGTTTGTTTGTTCACTGCAAATGTTTTTAATTTCTGTTCTTTAGTTTGTTTGGATGTGACACAAACTGATTTTAAAGGGGCATTTTCATAAAACGAATGACTGCCTCATGTTTTATCAAACGCAACAACACACGTCTCTTATGCAGAGGACGCAACGCTTTTCCAGCAAGTCTTCCTTTGTAGGTCCATAGAAGTCCCACTTTAAAGTGAGGATATTTTTTTCCTCTCTGTTTCACATAAGACATCTATTTTGCAAAAATCAAGCTTCTCTGTATTCTCCCTGTAGTTTTACAGCCATCTGCAGAAATATACAACTCAGTCAATAACAACCAATCAGAGCCAGGAGGAGGGTCTTAGCACGTTATGATTGCTAAGGCTAGTTAGCATGGCCACAAATGATGGCTGACAAATAGTTTTCCTGGAACATTAAGATGTTTCTCCACCTTTAGCACATTGAGTAGCGAGTACATTGGGGTTGATTGACAGCGCTGAAACCCAACTCCCAGCTCCGATTGGCTGTTTTTCACTGGAAGTGGTCCATTTCTGCATATGCAAATAGTGGCACTGTGGGAAAGCCGATGAGCTTCATTTGTTGTCAGCTTGTTCCTGTCCCATACTGTACTGCCACAAAGCAGTGACAATGTTAACAAATATGTACAAAACATAGATTTAAAAAAAATAAAAGTTACACACCGCAGCTGTAATCAGGAAGCGACTCACTAAAACAGCTCCAAGCCAAATGTGTTTTCCGTCTTACCCAGTTCAAAGATCTGCAGCGGCAGTGTGAGGCCAGGCTCTTTGGTTCCCACCAGAGGCCAGTAACTGGAGCTGAAGTCCTCACTGGGAGGCAGGAGCAGAAGCATGGAGACCTTCCCACCAAACTGTAGCAGCTCCCGCGTGTACACGCCGTACTGGTAGGCCTGTGAGGACCAGGGTTACAAAAGGAAAGATGAGGGTAGTGCCTTATTTGTCCAATTAGAAAGGAAACATATTGAATCCTGGATTGAAAGTATAGACAAGAACCCTAATATATGTGCGTACCTATGAAGCAACAGGACAATCTAACTTTCATAAATAAATATCTAAAATGTTCTTTACAGCCCCCCCCCTTTTTCTGTTATCCCTAAATAAGTATAATGCAACTGTCTCTCTTCAAAGATGACATAAGTTGCAGAGTTTAGTGGTTGTTGATACAAACACAGATTTTCTGTGAAGGCCTACAAGGTTTGAGAGAAAACTAATGCTGTTAGCACACGGTGGCGGCAGTATCATGCTATGGTGATGCATTTCCCAATGGGTCACCGGACGGGGGCTTTGATAAGAGTTGGATGAGGCTGAGCAATGCAGAACAAACGTTCAGAGCTACAGCTGTAATGTAATGCTTACTAATGGCCTAGTCAAAGTTCAGATTTAAATCCAACTGATAATCTATGGCAAGATTTAACATTTCATGTTTTTAGATGCTCTCCGTCCAATCCCACCAAGTTTGATCCGTTTTGTAATGAGAAATTAAAAATAATGAATAAAGTAAATTTCTCGGTGTGTGAAGCTGGAAGGACCCATCACATGAAACCCCATCAACACGCATTCCTACATCCGCCTGGCTAATCGTAGCATGTTTACTGGATATGAATGTGGTTGCAAGGCAGTGTCAGGCTTTAAGAAAGTCATTTTTAGATGGACGTTTTGGTCCAGCTGGCGTTACCCTGTAGAGGGGGATGTTGAGCTTCGTCAGGAGATGTGTGACTGCGGCTCTCAGAGACCTGACAAACTCCTCCACTCCGCTGCTGTCGTCTTCGCCGCTCGGCGGGCTCTGAGCGCTGCCGCTGTGTGCGGTGTAAACATGACTCTGGAGCCAGGCCCACTCCTCTCTGTGGCCCGGCGACAGAAGAAGAAGAAAACAGTGATTAAGTAACTTCTGAGTATTGTTTGTCGGTGAACTTCAACGGCGTTAACGGCGTTACCTGGTCACGTGGGGATTGTGTCGGACCCGCGTGTGGCAGAGGAGGTTCGGCAGCCGCTGCGGCACCAGGACCCTGATCTGGTCCACCGAGCTGCACAGCTTTAGGATGCCCACATACAGGCCGGGCTGGGCCCACTGGATGCTGTGCCTGTGGAAGGACAGCTTGTCCTGGAGAGCAGGACATGTTCGATTTCCAGTAATTTAACACCGTTCGTCTCCGTTTCAGCCAGACACAAACTCACCTTCAGTTGCTCAAAGAGCGTATCCATGGCAGTGGGCTCGGGCAGCAGAGGGGTTCTGCTGCGGTTCCGCTCCAGCCGGTCCAGAGCAATCCAGTGGAATGGAGGGTCAGGAGGGCTAACGCGGAGAAATGGAGCAAAACTTTGATGTTTCAGCGAAACTCGGCCATTTTCTTCCAGGAACAACAACAGTACGGCAAGCGGTGTGAGAATAAAATCAGACATTGTTGCAGAGTCAAATATCTTGCAATCAACAAATGTCCCACACTGCAGTGTCAAATACTTCTTCATTTTGGGCCATATATAGATCACCAATGTCTTCAAAGTTCTGGTTGTGGAAGATTGTAGCGATAAAACTACCCAATAACAAACTGCTACAAAAAACAATAAAACTCATCACTTTATTCGAAGAGTACTTCTTCAAACTTTAGAATATTTAACATCTTTTCACATCAACATAATGTGGCAGTATACAGATAACAAATATGGTTTGATTTGCACTCAGTTATAATCTTGTGTCCTTGAAGAGTCTAGAGGGCCACGTGAAAACTTATAGCGGTCTGGATTTGGCCCGCGTGCCTCCAGTTTGGCACACATATCCTACAGGCTGGATGAAAAGACTCCATCTCACCTTGAAGGAGGATTTGGGAACTCCCTCAGCGTCACTATTAGCACATTGCCCTGCCTGTCTTTCAGCGGTTCGTAGTACACCTGACCCAAATCCATCGTTCCTAGAGAAGACTGACAGCAGACACAAGAGCAAAAGGTAAAACTGAGGATTTGAAGGATTAGTGCGCGATAAAACACAGCCTCGGTGCTCGTGCAGATTGGATGAGCTCGGCAAAAAGGCGACAAGGAGAAAAAAGGGGGAAGGAGGAGATGTAAAGGAGGTAATTAAAATTGCAATTAAGCCAACATGACGGCGTTTATCTGGAGAATAAGAGGCTTAACTTCCTACCTGCAGCTGACAAACAGCTTTTAAGATGTTGTGCCGGTTCTGAAGGAGGGAGGAGGGAGAGGAGTGAGCAGACGACAGGCCCTGCTGCAGCCAGGGCACCTGCTGCCACGCGCAGGACAGCTACAATAGAAAATGGAGGGATAAGCAGGTTTTTTAGGCACTCAAGTTGCAAAAAATGGCATGTGCAGATTTCTACGGTCATCATATGTCACGAGCCTGTTATAAATTCAGTTTTTGCGATTCACTCACCTTGGCAAACCACAGGAAGTCCTGGGTGATGGAAGTGGAGCAGCACTGGATCTCCACCAGTGGGATCTGATCCTCAGCGGCCACCAGGATGTTGTCCTTGTGGTAGAAAACAGTCGCCAAGTACACACCCCTGCTAACGTATAGGACCATTGTTAAGACTTTCACATATCACTCACATGAAAATGGAAATAAATGAAAGTAATTTCACATAGAAAGTGAGTGTTGATTTGGATGGTCTTCTGGTTTTTTTAGGGGTGAAAATAAGATCATTTGTGAGCTGCAGAAGTCTTAATGCGACAGGGTTTCCCACAGTGTAATATAAGCCTGGCGGGCCACCAGGCTTTGCATTGCTTATTTATTTTATTTTCAACTTTTTAAGACTCTATAGTTGGTGTTTAGTGATAATTTCAAATTTCTTGTCAACGTTTATATCTCAAAAAACTCGGTGGCCGGCTGGATGAATGACTGCCCCGGCGCCCCGAACTTAGAACGTGTGACAATTGCTCTTCTCAAGCGTTTGATGGCTGCATGGCTCTGATTACATCCCCTTTAACCGCTGCATCTCGTTACTCTCCAGGTGAGCTGGGACAGGCCAGACGGACGGGGCCCACCTTTGCAGGAGACGAACGAACTTGGTGGCAGAGTGGAAAAGCTGCTTGATGCCCCGAGACATCAACAGGCGCTTGCTGGGACTCGCCGACTTCGAGCTGTCTGTCGAAAATAACAAGAGGAGAGAGAGGGATGTTTAGCCAGTTATTTCTGAGACGCTAAATACAACGGTGTTTATAAAAAGGACGAGCGACGGCTGCGCCTTGGGAAGTCGGCGGCCGACTAACCGCAGCCGGTGTTGGTTGTCAAACAGAAAATAACCAGGTTATGCGGATCGGAGCCAATGTCGTTGACCCTTAGCTGGAGGATGGGCAGCAACAGTTCATTACTAATGTCTTTATGTGTGTGTGCTCCATGGCAACAAGCCGGTGTCATTGCCTACAACAAAGAGCTGAAGCCCTTATAATCCAAACAGACATTATTGCCCTCGGTCCGGCTAAACAGAAATTGTTCAGAGCCGCAAATGTTCTCATTTTCGATGAATGTCTATTAAAGAAAAAGTGTTCTCACATTTAAATAACCTTAAGTTTCATTGCTATTTTTAGATTTTAAAATAAACAAAGACAACTGTTTTGCAAGAAAGTGGGTGGATACATTTCCGAGAGTGGGACGTTGACATTTGTGTAAAATGCTAAAAAAAAAAGGTTTTTTTTGTTTTTTTTAATTACTCTAAATTTATTCAAAGAATTTCCTTGAAATCAAAGTCAAATTTTCTGTTTTTCCTCTTTAAAGTCGAACCCGATTCTGAAGTCATACATCCTTCCCAACCTAAAAACACAAAGAAATATCTAAAATATTTTCTGAGAGTCATTTTATTGTGAAAATTTTCTGCAATACTTTGTCAAAAAACTGAAAAATCCCTCAAACCTGAGGAAGCTCTATTTTTAAAAACATTACTCGGCTCTTTATTACTTTTTGCCAAAGTTATTCTCCATGTCCACTCTGACCTGCTTCTCCTCCCTCCTACTGAAGACAAATCAGCCCACAGGATGATGCTGCCGCCAACGTATGTTCCTGTGAGAATGGTGTGTTTAGGCCAACATGCAGTGAGTTTTCCACCACTCGATGCTTTTCATGCAGGCCATTAGAGCATCTTTTTCCACTTTGCGATGGTTGATCACATTAAACACAATAACGTTTGTGGTCCTAACATGGAAAAAAATGTGAAAACTAAAGGGATCTGAAAACTTTTGAAAAGCCTGGCTGTCTACTGGTTACGTGTTTCTGCCAGTTTTAACAATCTGCATGACTGAGTGCCCATTGTTACCTATATAATATCCTCTGTACTGGGATTCTTTGGCATCTTCCAGCAGTTTCCTCACAAAGCCCTCGTGGTTCCTGAGTGGCGTCTTCACACCAACACACTCTCTCCAGCCTGCATGGGAAAAAAAAAACAAATCATCTCTTTCATGCAGCTGGGGGCGAAAAAAAAAATCATTCAAAAGGAAAGAATTAATTTGCTGCCAAGTCCTGAGTGCCGCTTTTCTCCCAAAGATAAGGAAGCGTTAGCGCTTGCATGACAAAACACCTGCATGCTCTGAAAGTTTCTTCGCTTTTTTTTTTTTTAATTCTCAACTTTTCTGTAAGTTGGATGCGAATGAAACTTATCTAATGAAAAGCTTGGCGCTGTTAAACACTTTTAACTTTTCAACTCAATTTGGGGAAAAAAAAAAAAAAAGACTGTGCAGCGTTACTGGAGGCGTAAATTGGAAAGAAAAAGCGAGTAAAGAGAGCAGGAGGGTTAGAGAGAGGGGAGGAAAAGATTAACTCGAACTCAAGGGAGCGCGGCTACAGGCCCCATTGATTCACAGTGACATCCCTGATTCTCCGTGTTTTAATAATTCACGCCATCTGCCAAACTTCACTTGCTTCACACAGAGCTCGAAGTCAGCTAAATTTAGCCGACGGTCCTTCGGTCTCGTCCTGCAGTGCGGCGTACTCACTGGAGGGGGCGGCGCTGACCGGAGCCGAGCTCTGAGGTGGGCCCCATCCCTTCACGTTGTAGGCGCTCGCTCTCACGTAGTAGTGCGTTCCCTGCGTTGGGAGAAGCAGCAGAGTGCCAAATTATCACTGTGCTTTAACCTCGCGAATCAGGACAAAGGAGTGGGAAAGCTCTTTGTTATTAATTCATCTCATCGATCAAATGTGAGGCTGTGGGGAAAACGTTCTCCATGTGAAACCGGGTTCAATGAGCAGAAATATAACCAAGAAACTCGAGTCGCTGCACATTTTTATCAGTGTGTTTTGTGTGTGTGTGTGTGCTGCTTAACTCACTGCTGTCAGTCCGTTGATGATATAAGAGGGGTTCCTCGTTTCTGTGACCTGGGC
Source organism: Poeciliopsis turrubarensis (assembly GCA_010277015.1). Lineage (NCBI taxonomy): Eukaryota > Metazoa > Chordata > Actinopteri > Cyprinodontiformes > Poeciliidae > Poeciliopsis > Poeciliopsis turrubarensis. The sequence continues at coordinate 720,474 of VMRN01000147.1, read as the reverse complement.
CGTTCCGAGGACGCGTTTGAAGCTGACCGAGGTGCTCCACTCCACTGTGGAGGGAGAAAAAAAAAAAAATAAAGAAATAAAGAAACAGTCTCACTAACAAAATTCTCCCTGGCTTTGCTCAGAGCTCCAATAAGCGAGAACAAAGGATTTGAGTATTTACAGTTCAAAGAACATGAGCTTAATCTACTCTTGGCAGGAGGATATAAAGCAGCTGCAAAAGTAACGCCTACTCCAGAAGAACGAGTAAAAAGGTTTTTCTTCTTCTTTTTTTTTTATTTCCTCCACACCAGCTTGGCAGTGTGTGGGATTCTGGTTTTGTAGAACTGATATAAGACTCCATCAAATGCTTTTTTGTTTCTTTTCTGTCCCGTTCCAGATAATTTACTATCCCTCTCGCAATCATCCGTCTGTATCCAATAGTGGTGGAAAGACAGGACGCAACACATCCGCTCTGGTCCAAAATGATTGAAAACAAACCTGGCTTATAAACAGATTTCACAATATTATTATTTATGTTAATAAAAAGGATGAAACCAGTAATCCCACCCTTGTTGTAAACAAGAATTTAGAAGGAAAAGTAGCAGTGTTTTTCTAAATCAATGCCAAGGCAGAAAGACATCAGGAATAATCTAACTGCTGTTGTCCATCAATCTGCGAAGATTGATGGATAACAAGCAGAAAACATTCAAAAATGTTGCCAATCTTCCCAGGAGTTGAAAAATCTAAGCAAATTCACCCCAAAGTAGCACTGTTCAATGATTAGCAAAAGAAAAAATAAAGACCAACTAACTCCACACACTTCAGTCAATGTTTTAGATCTTAAAGTGTATTATGAAATACTAAATGCTTGTGTTTCAAATTTTCAGCTAAATGTAGATGGCAAAGTTTAATCTGCATGTTTTGACCTGCAACATGCAGGAAACGGATGATAAGGTACGACTTTGTCGCAACAGCTACATGCAGTAGTAGCAAGACTGAAGGGTCCAAAAAGACGCACACTTCCTGTAGTCGGTATTAACACCAGAAGTGAACCACAATTACAGCCTCAGAAACACAAATCGTGCTCTTGAAAAACTTTCCCATGCTTTGATTTATGGTATAAATCAAAGCATGGGAAAGTCCAGATGCTGGACACGGCATCTGTACTTTTGCACTTATTGATGCTTTCAGTGAATGAATGGTGGGGAAAACAAAGCTATCAATACTGACAATAAGGACGAGTTTGAGGGGTTTTAAACATCATTAATTGGAATTTATTGTGACAACAATGCATCTAAATTCTTATCATGATAAGAAACTTATCACAATAATTGATCAAAGATATAATAAATGCCCGCAACTGACCCTGACCAAGCATTGCAGCATAATTATGAAAGCCATGTACAACGTATCTGTTCACACATGTCCTGCCAGTTCTCAAGCACGGCGGTGGAAGAGTGAGGATGTGGGCTTGTGTTCTGGGTACCTCGAGGTCACAGAGTCTACAGCAGTGCAGAAAAATACTGTTACCAGCACATTTAAGATGGATGAACTGCCCGTTGCCACGGTGACCGCCTCTGGCAGTTTGCTGTTATGGAGCAATGTGTTAACACGTCGCTCAGGTGGAGAGACATCAAGAAGTTTAAGAAAAGCTACTCCCGAAAGAAAGTTGTGAGGCTGTTCCCGGACAATTTGAAGTCCATCTTTCTCCAGTGAAAGACGTTTATTCAAGAGAGGAAAAACATTTAAGACCGTTGGCAAGTTTCCCAGGACTTCACATCACCAGCAAATTCACCTCAAGGTCAGACACAGCGAGCTTAGAGAAGCTGCGAAACACCCGAGGGAAATATGAGAGCCTCTGTTAGCATCTTAAATGTTAAAAGTTCAAGACATCACCGTTCTAAAAATAACTTCTTTTTTTTTTTTTTCTTTTGGAACGACTGAAGGAGAACGCCTCTTCTCTCTAAAGGATGTGGCAGCACAACCTAGATTTGCCATTCTGCACTGGAACGAACAAGAAACGAAGATGTAGGTGTTGTGAATCAGATTTTCAGCTCAAAGCACGGCGGCGGAGTGGTGATGATGGGGGCCTGTTTTGGAGGCTCATCAGGAGAAATCGTCTGGCCCATAAATTGGTGCACCGCTATTGTTTATGAACATTTTGAGTTAAAACAACTTAATTTGCTTAGATAAACTCCCGCAGGTATCACCGCCTACCTTTGTAGCGGGTGATGAGCCCCATGGTGTTACCGTCCGGCTCCTTGATCACCACGCACAGAGAGGAATTGCTGGTTACCAGTAAGGACACATGACTGGGCGGGCCTGGGAGCTCTGGGTGGGACAAGATTACACAAGGTCAAACAACATGCATGGAAAACATAAAACATAGCGATGATAACTGAGTTTTTACGTGTCCTTTCCTTGCTCCGGCTTTGGACCGTGATGGGAACCGGCACGCCCCATTGTGTGTTCATATTAAATCAAGCTCATCTCGCATGTGGTGTTTTAGTGACACATTGTTACTAAGTTTTATTAACTGAATCTACAGTCAAGTGGAAATGATCAGATTGTTGGGAGCAACATGGAGACACCTGCCATATGTTTGTCGCCAACCATCCATCAATTCCTCTGCAGATGTAGGTGAATTATACACCTAATATACCTAAAATAAATGTTCTACAATTTTCAAGAGTAAAAGATTTTTCTGTGCAGGGGCGCGGAAGAGCACCGAATTCTCTAACCCAGGGGCCATTATGTGTCTAAATCTGTGCTAAATTCAGTAAACGCGATAAAGTAATAAAATTAAGATAATAAAGTTGAAATAATATGAGAATAAAGTCAGAATTATTCTATTTCGACTTTATTCTTTGGATTTTAAGAATTTATTCTACGTTTTTTTTCTCTCAGTACGGCCTAACGCTCCGCCGCATAAATCCGTCTCAAATTTAAATGAATAATTTTACACTATTACCGCCAACGAAAGCAAAAACAAATCTTCCTCTGAGGCTCCCTGCGGTTCTGAAACGCAGTGGGAGCCGTTTGTTATCGTCTCACCTGTAGCAGTGGCTCAGACTTTCTGCTTTGTGATCAAACGTAGCCGCGCTCTCCCTGCCGAGTCTAGACAAAGAGATTTATATTTCGCTCTCACTCGGCGGAGACCTGGAATTGAATGGATTCCCACTATGTCAAACACCTTGGGCCACATTTCATGTATATTTTAGATTTTAAACATTCAGCCAACGTTCTCTTCCCCCGGAGATTTGCAATGAGAGCTCGCTTGGCTTCACCGCGCACAGAAATAAGACCCGAGGCCCTGTTCTCCACACAAGTGCGGTAATAAAGAGATCTGAAGATCCTTAAAAGAGAAACGAATCGAGTTCTAACTAAAAGCATTAGAGTCGGTAATAAATAGACATAATAACATAACAACCCCCGCAACCATTCGCGCCGCTGAAGGGGAAACAGAATTGAGACATAAATGGGTTTGTGTGAGAAGCAAAAAGCGCAGCAGCCTTGAGAAACTTCTCTTTGCAGAATCCTCGCTCATAAATCCGCCATCATCAAGGTTTTATTTGATCCAGGGAGCCGGTGGAGGGAGAGCAGGGGCATGGCAATGAGAATCTGGACAGACTGATGACCAGGGACTCGCTTGGAAGTTCAGATGAGATTAAGAAGGGAGACTTTTACAAAAAACTTAGCAAAAGAGCTGAGGGAAAGGAAAAAAAAAAAAAAAAAATATATATATATATATATATTTATAAAACTTTAGCAAGATAGTGTGGGCTGACTAATTGATCTCAGCGGCAAAGTCAGCAGTCGTGGAGGTTTTGTAGATTAGAACTGGAGTGAAAAGACAATTCAATATAAAGATTTCAAGCCTCGTCAAAATATCTGGCGGGAGATTTTATGCGATGCATATTTAAAACTTCGCATCCATCCCTTTTAAAGGCGAGCCATGCAGAACTAATGCAGCGCTGCACAATTTATATCCCCGCTTCTCCACTGTTCAGTGGGAGGGCATTTATGGCTGCTTTGGAGCTTCTTCCTTCCTTCGCACTTCTGTCTCAGTGCCTCGGCGGAAAGACCGACGGAAATGGAGGCACATTAGCGTCGCCTTAAATGAAAGGCAGGCGAGTTAAAGGTTGTCCGCTTTAGCGAAGGCGGTCCCGTCACCTTGCTTAATAATTACAGCAAGATATCGAGACGCTCCGACTGTTTCACGTTTCGTTGCGCGGCAACAACAAACCGGAGTTTAATTCGTTGGGTTTTTATTTTATATGATCGATCATCACAAAGTAGAGAGCAGCTGTAAAGTAAACTGGAGAAATAGCTCTTTTTCCAAATCAAAATTAGAAAATTGCAGAGCGCCTCCACCAGCTCCATTTATAGATGGGTTTTTTTTTTTTTTTTAAAGTTTACAATTCCCATATTGTGATGCTGCCACCTCTGTGTTTTGCTAAGATGTTGGTATGGATTGAGAGGGATTTTTGTTTGTTTGTTTGTTTGTTTGTTTGTTTTTTGGCTACAATAAACATTTGACATGTCGTTCAAGTTTGGGTTATCTGACCAAAGCATCTTCTTCCACGTGTTTGCTACAAACAGTAGAAAAAATTAATAAATAAAACTTCTAAAAATGTATTTTTCAGGAGCTTCACTCTTTGTCACTCTCTTATAAAATAAAAGTCAGACTTATGGCAGATTATTTTAACTATAAGTGAAACAATGTTCCAGTGGAGCCACTTCTTTATTGATATTAAGGAACTATTTACTTTAAATGACCTCCTATATGTTGCTGAAAAGTTAATAGTTTTCTCTCATTTCAAATGCAACATAAACTACAATAAAGATACTCAATAAAATGTGTTTTTGCAGTGCAGTAGTTCCGTACTCTATTATTAGAAGAAGATGAGATGTTCAAAGCTTAGGATGTTGTTTTATAGCCCAACCCTGTCTCAATCTTCACCACAGTTGTTATTCTGACAGATACAACACTGAGTTTGTGTTAGGAGACAGTTTGTTCGCTGCTGTTCTCCAACAAACCTCTGAGGCCTTAACAAGAGAAAAGCTGCGTCTAAATTGAGTTTAAGCTGCACAGATCTGGGATGTGCTGTGGTGGCGCAACCCACATATGGAGGTCTTAGTCCTCGACTCGGCTGTCGCAGGTTCGATTCCCTGCCTGGCGACCTTTGCTGCATGGAGTGTTTGAAATCCACGAATTACGGAAAAAACACGACAACTTTTTTTTTGCAGATCCTAAAAGTGAGGCGGCGTAAAGCAGAAATGTCTAACTCGTTTGACTCATTTTCACTTTGGGTCGTGTCACAATTATGGATGCTCTCAAAGGGCCAGTAGTGACAGAATACATGAATAAAATCAATTATCAAACTGTTAAAATATTAATAAACAGCTGTCTCTGCGTTCCATAAGCACTTCCTAAAATAAATATTGAACATGTTTTCACACTGATGTCTTTTGGCAGCATACAGAAGAAAACTGATTAAATTGATAAAATACTATTTAAACATTGTTTTCTTGAATATAACTTGAAGAATTTTTGCAATCGCAAAGTAAGAAGTAAGAAACGCAAATAAAATCACGTTTAAGCTTGTGGACCCGATAAGTTTTTAAAAAAAACATGCCACTCCTTCATTTACTCCGTGTCCTCTTCTTCTTCGTGGTTTGCGCCATCAGCCACATCATCCCAGTGCCACGGCGTTTTATTGAAAAACAAGACATTTTTTCAGTTCTATTGAGCAAATTTATTTTCGAAATATCAAATTTCACCATTATATGGTGAATGTAAACTGACGTTTGTCCATTCCATAAAAGGAATCCTATAAAAACACAAAAATGTCAAAAAGTTCAAGGGGTTGGGAGAACTTCACAGCACTGACCCGTGTTCTGGAAGTTCTCTCTCATCCGGCAGTACAGCTGCAGCCGCAGTCTCCAGAGGCGGCTCTGTCTCTGGACCTCCGCCTGCGCCTGGGGGCCTGCTCCTGTTTTCCTGGCCAACTCCGACTTCCTCTCCTCCGTCCGTCTGCTCGCCATGTCCACCAGGGCGTCCAGCTTGAGCCCCCAGTCTGCTGGCCGGCACACTGAGAAATAACGCAGCCGTTAATCCAGACGACGCGCATCATTCGTTAGGGTGAAAAATCAGCAGAGGTTTTTTTTGTGCATGTTCTGTTCAGTCAAAGAGTAAAACTTACAAATAGGGTTATGCCTGGCGCCTGCCTTCGTCAGCACGTGAAGAAGAGGGGAGTTGTGGGTAAGCGCGGCCACATCCAGAGGAACCAACCCCTGCTCGCTCACTCGGTTCACCCCTTTTTCTTTATCTCTCTCCCAGTCTTTCTCTTTCTTCTCTCCTCGCTCCCACAAGCTCGATCCACCTCCTCCACAGCTGGCATGATCTTTGGACAAGAGGCTCTGCACAGCCAGAGTGTCCTCATTTTCCACTGCCTCCCACAGGGTCTTGTACTAATGGGCAGAGGGAAGAAGGGTGCACCACGGAAGAAGGCGCGAGAAAGAGAAAGAGAAAGAAGGTTCATATGTCAAAGGAGGTTTATTTGGCGAGGTAGAGGGAGGGGAGTTGCAAAGAAAGAGGAAAAAGAACAAGATCCATAAATCAAAGCGGCCAAGGACGACAAACTCATACACCAGCCTCATGAGATACAGAAAGCCAGGGAATTTGAGTTATTACCGAATAAAAGCTTGAGCTGTGGATGAAAGAAAAAGTGGTGGTGATTTGTTTGGGAATATTTCTCTCTTTCTCTGTTTAGAGAGAGAAGAGCTCTGCAAAAACGCAAAATCTTACCAGGGATTTTTCTGGTCGGGTTTCAACCCTAAACATCTTAGTGGATTTGAAGTAAGACAAAATTAACTTAAAGGAAACTTTTCAGCACAATAGAGAAGCTTATTTCCTTCACACAATCTAAAATGTCAACTGGCAGATTATTCCACTTATAACAAGTACTTTTTCATAAATATTTACTCAAATAAAATCTCCTATATCTTGCTGTTACTTGTTAGTTTTGTCTTATTGCAGTATATTTGCACTAGAAACTTAGACCAAAAACGCTTGGTAAGACTTTGCGTTCGTGCAGGGAATACACCGACTGCACGTTCCTAAGCAACTGCTCACCGAAAGCAAACTGAAACGCAATCCACAACGCAGCCGAAAGACACAAATGCAGCAGACGCAGTCATAGCTCTTCACCATATGACTGGTGGAAACCACAACGCCTCCTGCGAGCTCCTCTGCACAGTCAGCTTAGTCAAAGTGCAGCCGCTGTTTGTCTCATGTGAGCGACAGGAGGATTAGCTTTGTGCTTCAAAACAAACCTCCAATCAGCTATTCCACCTGAAAGCACCTTGATTATAGTGTTGCAGTGAGAGGTTCATGGTGTCATTTTAATTTGAGGTGTAGGGGTGGAAAGACTCATTAACACGGTTCTAGCATAATCCTGACTCAGTAACACTCCTCCTGGCAAAAACACAGTCTAGTGAGGAGTTCATTTATTAAAGGGGCAGTGTTGTGTGTTTTCCAGGCAAGCAGTACCATTCTATAGCACAATCAGGTTGGAATGTTGCCCTAATTTGTTATAAAAGTGCTACACCAGATATGACTTGCAAGAACATCGACTTTGTAATTCAATACTTTGAAATTGGGTCTCTGTCTCTTTTAAAACTCCGGCCTTTTGTGAAACTCCGCCTTCAGGAAGTCACCACAACATGGTTACTTTATTTACCCTTTAGCAATGTTTTCAGCAGCGATGTACTGGGAAGTAGCTCCCGTAATGAGCTCAGCTGATGAGCAGTTCCATTAGGTGTTTGCTAATTGCTGCTGGCTAGTCTGAAGGAACTGAGTGGGGCGGGGCAGAGCTGCTCTGTGAGGAAGAAGCTTGGAAGCTGCAGCTTCAAGGAGGAGCTTTATCCTTGAAGGTAGATCCACCTGAGCCTTTTGCATGGCTGAATGGTTGCCTCGGGAGATTGAAGGAGGTAAACATTTGAGTTGCCAAATGCAGGTTGAATTGGTTGAACTTCTTAGAAGCTCTCCATGTAGGAAAATATGCTACTTTTTATAGCATATTTTCCTACAAACGGTACAAAACAGTTTCAGCTCTTTGCCGCAGCTAAATATGGTGTGGTGGGGTAGAAGAGAGTGCTAGCATCTTACAGCTTCTGCAGGCTTGCTGGTGTGTTTGGGTGCATCCACCTCGGCGGCGACGGACGACTCTCCTCCCCTCAGTCTGACAGAGAGGTTCCTGTAGATTCGCTTGGGTGAGACGGGACCCAGGGAGCGCCGGCGTTGAGGTGGGTTCCTCATGGATACGGACATGACAGAGGAGACCGAGAGATAAGAGGAGCCGGGGGGGAGGGGGGAGATTGCAGGAAAAGATACAAGCGGAAGAAAAGTGGCTTAGTTGTCGAGAATGTAGGAAAATAAAGACGGGAATTGTTGGGAAATTGCCAGGAGGATTAGAAACTCTGAGAGGAAAATGGTGAAACGCAGGAGTGAAAAAGATGGGAAACACACAGAGAAGGAAATAAAACAAAACACTCAGTGAGGCCAACTGATTCTCTTCTCAATAAAGACAATTTTCTGCTAACTTGAGTGCCGAGTATCGGCTGAGAGCTGTTATCCGAGCGGGACAAATGGGCGCGAGTAATGCCTGTTCAAAGCAGATGAAAATAGCTTGAAGGATTCAGCCTCTCTGCCTGTTCAGTCGTTTGTTCTCCTCTTACCCGCTGTTATGTGACAGGGCTTTTCTTGTTTTGTTTCTCCGGAGGAAATCTTCCCCTCAAAACAAAGCAACAGGCTCATCGTTTTAATTAGCAAAGATTTGCAAACTCCCATAAACACATAATTCCCTCTTGTTACTATGACTTTAAATCTCTCTCATCTCCTAGGCGTCTCAGTAAATCATGCGGTGCAAAAACTTTCTTAAACTTGTCCATGTTTTGTCACAGTACAGTCGCAAACCTTAAGGAATTGATGAGACGAATCAAATCGAAGTGGAAGGAACATTGTGCACAGTTTCAAAAAGGTTTTGGTATTCTCTCCCCTTTATTCTGATCTCCAGATATAACTAAATGCCTTCAGAGTCTAATTAGTAGTCAACTTCTGTGTGTTTTAATCTCAGTTTGAAGCTCTCTGAAGGCTTCAGAAGCAGTTTTCTTTTACACTTTATTTCACCAGAAAAGACTCAGTTAAATTCAAAGTCTCTTTTGCAGATGATGTCCTTGCAATTCTTATTAAAGAACACAAGTTTTCTTTTTAATCTATTCGCAAAAAGAGGAAGAAAAAAAATCTCTGCAGTGAAACAAAGTGGTGGCAGGAGTGAAGGAATCTGGTTAAAATGGAGGCAAAGATGGATGAGGCTAAACAAAGGCTTGAGACAGCTAAAACAAAAATGAAATGGTTGTTATAATGGCCTAGTCAAAGTCCAGAGCAAAGTTCTTGAAATTTACTATTCTTTTCTTAGATGTTTTTCTTACATCCAGTTCAATTCAATAATATTTCATTACTCCCAAAGGGAAATGAAATGTTGCTGAAACTCATATTAAATCGAGATTTAATTTTTAAGATTTAAGACGCAACAATTTAATGTGACGTAAATCCGACTGAATTTCAGCTTTTATTAAATTTCCACCTGGAATTTTTATTTCGTTTGCAAAACTTCCTCAAAGCAGCGTGTTAACTATCGCTTTGAAGCCTTATGAAACACGCTGCAGTTTTACGTGACAAAATGTGACACGTTAATGACAGTGCGAGTCTGCAAGCCATGTTATTATCATCGCGTTCTGGTGCCGTTTTCCCCTCCACCTCCCTGACCCCTCTCTTTTTCAGGCTCCTTTTGTGACGCCGTTCCTCCCTTCATCCTCTCTCCAGTTTGGAACCATTTTCTGTTTCAAAAGCACGCTGACTGGAAGAGCGTCTCTCTGACGGCGAGACATTCACGGGATGTCAGACATGAATAAGTGGATCCAGTCACCGTCTCCATCTCTCATCTCCCTGATGAACCAAGTCTTTATGCACCAAGTGGGGAACCGTCCTTGGGAGGAATCAAATACTCCCGTGGTGCGCTCTAATTACACCACGTCATCGTCAGGCCCGTTAACCCGCTACGTGATTCCTGAACGGCGCACGGACTGTCAACATGTCTGCGCACAGGAGTGTGAGGCCGTTATCAGGTGTTACTGGAAGACTCTTCCTCTCTTTGATTATTGTGTCCTGCAGAACTCACCAAAAGTGCTGATGAGGTGTTTGTGAGAGGAGATAAGCTGGTGTTTAGTGTTTGTCTCCTAGATAAAACAAGACAAAGTAGGGCTCTTACAAGCTGGAAGCTTCACTTTTAGAGAATACAAGATCACCGATTCACTGTGGGTTTTTTTTTTTTTTTCTTGTCAACTTCTCAACTTGAGGGGATGTTGGTTGTTTGTTTTTTTTTTGTGCTTTGCTTTTCTCTTTAATCTCTCACGGTTCTCTGACACAGACCTGAGAGAGCGACGTGTTCGTAAGCGGCCTTTCCGGTTTGTCAGACTGCAAAATGCAGTGCTACTCGAGTTCAGCGATGGGTGGAAACGTGACGAATAATGTTCCTCATCCAGCAGGACGTGATGCTGCGCAGTCGACCGTCTGAATAAACCACAGGCTAGCCTTGAACAAAGTCAAAGCGTCAGGATGTAATTGACTTATCGAGGCTTGAAAGTGAGCTTTCAGAATCAGTGGCATGTCTGTGTCAGATGTCAAAAAAGGGCACGAAATAGTAGAAAATAAAACACCAATCTACAGAGTGGTAAACCCAGGGTCGCAGGGTGTTCGGGCTGGTTTGGGTGCTAGAAAAAAGATCCATAAATAACTATAGTGCGAAATCTAATCAAGTTTGCAGTTGGTTATTGTGATTTCCAGTCGGTAGGGTGTGAGCATCAACTGCGCTGTGCATAGACTAAGAAATATGGCCAACATGCAAGTGATACGGACTGTTTGATTTCACACAAATTGGTATTTTCAAAGACTACATTAGACTGATGGAGAACTGAAAAATACATGTAGCAGTCCAACATTAAGTTATTTACTCTACAGTGATTCTTGAGCAGTTTGAGTTTGTGAAATCTATGTGCGAAAACAAAAAAAATTCTTAACTTTGCCAACAATATTGTTTAAATTTCATCTTGTCTGACTCTTGTGAACAAAATATGGTGTATTTTTCATTGAACACAAAAGGAGAAGCTGGCAAATGGGAGGCAGTCATTCAAGAAAGAACAGCCAAAACATTAAATCTGGACATTTAAAGTAAGTTCCTGTTAAAATGTCAGCTTTAAAAACAATACTCTGCAGGTTATTAAATGAAAGGTTTTTACAGACAAGTCACATCTTATCAGGTCTTAATTTCCATTATAAACTCCAAAATAGTGGCGTTGATAATGACTTCATTCACTGGAAGATTATTTCACCAATAACAAGATATTTCTCCCATAACTGAAATAATCCGTCAACAAAACAGAATTATGTTTTCATCAATAGCAGAAAGTTACTGACTTACTGAAGTACAGCTAAAAACTCCGAAAGAAATGGTTTGTTTACAGGTACGAAATAGATTTAGAAGCTGATAAAAAGGTAATGCGTTGGTACCAAAGGGTCAGAGGTCGGTCAAGCTGAATGTTAGTCCACTACTCTGCATGCAACACTATTCAAAACATCATATTATTAATTTAAAGACGGCATTGACTCAATGTAATGTTTTGATTGTTGATTCTATGTTGCATGACTTTGTGTTTGTTATGATGTAAAGCACTTTGAAATGCCTTGCTGCTGAAATGTGCTCTACAAATAAAATTGGAATATTTTGCATGAACTGGTTATTTCAGGCTGCTTTTGGTTAAAAAAAAATAAATAAATAAGAAAATCCAACACCGTCAGGGACCTCTATTGACTTTTTCAACTATTCCTGCTTCGAATCCGTTGTGACTACTGAGAAAACCAAGCTGGAAGATATTTGTCAAACAAACACTGGTGAATCGTGACAATAAGCTTCATCTCACAAGCAAACACCATGCTATATTTTTTTACTTTAGGACACAATGAAGTCCTTAATTCTTTGTTCTATGAACGAGAGCGAGGTGCTCTAGACGACACGCATCAAAACATTTTTTTTTTTTTTTAGATCAGCCCTCTGGTTTGTAGGTCATCTTCAGCAGGCCACATCTCTGCAGTCACAGTTTTCTCAGAAAGGAATTGAGTTCTTTGCGTCACGGCCGCTTCCTCGTGAACACTGTGCTTCATTGTTCCAGCACCTTGTCCATGATGAGGATTTAAATGCCTAGAAGTTGCCATGGATACCACATTAAAACCTGACAAAATGTCTTGGAAGTGTAATTTAACCCACTTATTCACGACTGGGTAATAATGAGCCACTTAAAAATAAATAAAGTGTTGGATTACTTTGTCAAATTCTTATTTATTTTCAATCATACACATCAACAAGAGCTCTTAACTTTCTTTCAGGACAAAGCAAATGGATATCTCGTTGATTAAGAATTACATTTAATCAATGTTTACTTTAATGAATCACTTTTCGAACAGGCAAATGATATATTGTGGTGCAATGCCCAACACTGGGTTCTCCTATCGCTGTTTCAGAAACTTTCATGAAACTCTCCGGCCAACAAGGTCATTAGAGTCTGCCTGCCTGTGAGGGAGCCTCAGCCCCCGCATAATATCCTGTTCGACTCTCCAAACGCGTCTCTTACCCTAAGCGAGTATCTCCTCGTCGCTCCGTCTTCCGTCCGACGCCGCAGCGACGCTACGACATAGTTTTCGCTGTTTGTTCAGAAAGGTCCGACAAAATCCATCGTTTCTCTTGAGTTTTTCGCCCCGCGAACTGAGAGGCGCACCTGACTCGATACCCGCGCGCGCGCGACACTGAACACGACGCGACGCTCCCGCGCGCACGTCTTTCCTCGTCCCCGCCCACTTCCTCGAGACCTACCCCAAGAGTTTTTTTTTTTGTTTTGTTTTGTTTTTTGCCCAAAACAAATACTTTGAGGTCTTCTTAGACTCTTGTTACCTGGTTTTGCGACCCGTGAGCTTTGCTTTGTGATACCTGGCAAGTTGGTGCGGCTTCTGTTGCGCTGCGTTGATGATCACGCAGCGCTCCCCTTGGGCGTGGGGGTGGGCGGCATGTCTGAATCCCCTTTATTTATAGACCAAAATCTGCAACGACACAAGAAGGCAGCCTACGTCTTCTCACGTTATGTGTGAAGTCCCAGAGGGGAAACCGTGAAAAGGCCAAATGAAGTAGTGTCATTATGCCTTTAACCTGTAAAGTTAGTCGGAAGGATGACATCTGTGAGCAATGTTTTAATTTCATTTGTCTTGGCGGAGATTCTCAATTCTAGTTATGAACTTTGACTGGACCATTGTAAGACATGACTTTACTTTGGTGAAGACCAAATGGTTTATCAAAATAAATAAATAAATAAATAAAATTAAAAAAAATAATAATATTAATAATAATAATTGTAAAAATGCAAACAAGTTGGGCTGTGTTTAAAAAAATGCATATGTCGCTTTAAAAATGCCAGTGTTTGCAGTTTTACAAGGCATTTTCATTAAAATGTATGCCAAAAATTATATGAAGAATGACACTTGCAGTTTAAGTCTTTTTTGTTGTTGTTGTTGTTTGTGTGAGTTGGTTGCGAACTATGATGTCATTTTCTATTAAAAAAAAAAATTAATTAATTAAAGTCCCACTGAAGAGACTGTATTAATCATAGAAACAAAAGTAAAGCAGTTCTTTCATTTAAACCAATTTCTTCTAGAAGGTGTCAAGAAATTAGAGTAAAGTCGCTTGTGTGGAAATACGCAGATTTTCTTCAGCCGGTCCAAAAGCAAAATGGCTCTCATGGTTGTAGAGATTACTGACCCCAGTCTCTGAATCATCCTTTGCTAGCTTCCTACTCCAGATGAAGAAATGGAAACCCACAGCAGGATGCCGACACCACCACTAAGTGTTACCATTGGATACTCATTTCAGCAAAATATAGGATGTCAGTTTCCCACCAAACACATAAAATCGTGATACTCCTTGTTTCCTAATGTTCAGCACCAACCACCTGAGGCAGAACAGCTGCATTTTCAGTGAAGCCAACTTACACACAGGTGTACTACATGTACCGGTTACGTGATTTCTGAAGGCAAGATGTTTAATTTTATTTGGCTGCATTTGAATTTGGGTGAACGAAGTGGTCTGAATAAAAAAAAAAAAACAACCATGTCACTCTTTAAGATTTTTATGTGTCAAGAGTTTCGAGAACCCTGCTCCATTGTTTCTCCAATGACTCTTATAGCGACTGTCAGGAAACTGGATGTTACTTCATGAGCTTAATAAATGTGTGACATGACCGTATTTACTGGGAAACGGTAAAGGAGCTATTTTAGGATTTCTCACAGAGCCCCGACATCTGTCTTCTGCACAGGTGGTGGAATAACATCAGTAACAACAACAAAAAAAGAGCATCGCTACTTTTTGACTGTTTCACACTGAGACACGTGTGGGCGTCTGGGGGCTCAAAGGAAGCGGTTGAAAACAAGTGACACTGGAGAAAAAGGTTAATGAGTGACGTGGAAACTGTTTCCATTTTAAGTGAGATTTTTTTTTTACCTTTGTTTTTTCCCCCCCCCTGAATGCTGACAAACGAACTCGACGGACATAACTCACGCTGCCTCATTCTCGGGGGCTGATTGTCTCCTTCCAGAGTCTATAGCTGCCCCGACTCGTCGCTCTGGTCCTTGCTAAAAATGGAGGCTTTAAAACCAATTACCTTCCAACTTCTTGTCAGGAGTTTAATACTCCTCTCAGTCATGGACTTCTTTGACCTCCAAATTTAATTTGAGTCCCAACACAGCCCACTTTTTTTTTTGCCTCCAATATGTTTACTGGAGCACATCACATTTGCTGAATTTAACAGACTGAAAAACAATTAGGAAGACCATTTGTGTGTGCGCTCATTTGCTACGCACGCACACACACCCACACACACACACGCACACGCACACACACACACTGGGCTACGTGTCTCCCTACATCGACGTGCCGGGCAGTCTGCTCACGGAGGGGGGGATGGACAGATGGACAGAACTGGTCCTAGCTCATTCTCGCCCCCTCACACCCATCAGCAGTTTGCCGCTTTGCTGCTGAGAGGATTCTGTTGTCATGGCGATGACCAAACGGTGGCCTTCATGGGTAATGCAACAAAAAAAACACAAAAAAAACCCCTCACACCTCACTACCTGAAACTCAAAGGCCGATATTTTAACAA
Organism: Poeciliopsis turrubarensis; assembly: GCA_010277015.1. Classification (NCBI taxonomy): domain Eukaryota; kingdom Metazoa; phylum Chordata; class Actinopteri; order Cyprinodontiformes; family Poeciliidae; genus Poeciliopsis; species Poeciliopsis turrubarensis. Next base: position 705,174 of record VMRN01000147.1, on the reverse strand, counting down.
CAGATGACCAAAGAGACTAAAATAAGTAAATAAATCAATGATGATGTTGGAAGTTGATGGTACTGCGATTTGTTTTGTGCCTATCCTCATTTACCTTAAAAGTTAGAGCAAAAATATTCAAAAGGCGCTGTTTGTGCTTTTTGCAATGCACAGATTAAGCCAAACGGCAAATATGCGCGCCAATATGTACAAAGTAATTGAAAATCAGTCGTGAATTTGTTTTCTTCCCAGAGGAAAATTAATATCACACATTTAAAAAGATCAGCCGGCCCAGTTAATGCCTCAGTGGAAGGTTTTCTGTTTTTAATAAGCGGATGTCATCCAAAAACACAGAAAATCACTATGCGCTTCAGATGAAATCAAAGCATAGATACCATTTTTTAATATGTTAAGAATATATTTCTGATATGTTTTACATTGTAAATGCATTCCAGTCCATATAAGGCTTTTATGAAATCCTGGAAGCAAAGATATTCACTTCCTTTGACCCTCTTATCTCATTGGTAAGAGGGTAAAAGGGATAAAAAGATTTAAAAAGTTCCCTTTTTCACATGTGTTGTGTCCCGTTCTATAACAGGATGGCAACACAGAATTTCCCCCACTTTTCTCTCTGTTGGAATGAAAACATTACTTGCCTCCTGCATCCCTGGTTCTTGGGTAGCTGAAAAGATACAAATCAAGCTTTCCATCTCCTTCTCTTTTTTTCTCTCTCTGTCCAAAGGAATCTCAGCCTGTTGTTACACTGAGGACGGAGAGGAGATAGCAGGGCTCTGTCAAACAAACTTGGATATTTGGGCTCTGGAGCCGTCTGGATCCCGGCCCAGGCTACATCTCAGTGTAACAGCAGATAAAAGGAAGATGTTGCTTGCCAGGTTCAATCGGGCTCTCCAGGGGAGGATAATAGAACCGTTTCTTTAGGCTTTCTCTCAACAATGTTCGCAGAGGGGGGAAAGAAAAAGGAGTTGAGAAATTTGCAGGCGGACAAAACAGGTGACGCTGATGAAAACTAAACTGGCTTTTCCAGGTCTTACTTGCAGTGCTGATCGGAGTGTTGGATGGAGGAGACTTGAAGAAAAATGAACTCCACATTCCTGGGATGCTGTAGAGATAACCAGATTTTTGACCTTCTCAAACCTCTGAGTTGTCCAGCTGACATCCAGTATGCATGCTGCTTCTTAAAGGAAGATATGAAGATGCGAAAATTAAGAGAAAACCACTGACAGAACTATAAAAAGGAGTCTGTTTTCAAATGAAACATTAGAAAATCTTCTAAAGTCTAGAATCCTCAAACTATAGAATGTAAGTAGAATTTAATTTAATACACTTTAAGCACAAAAATTAGCAAAATTAGCATAAAATGAACAACTATGTGCTTTTCTCCTCTGGTCAAGCATTGTTGACCAGAGGCGAAAACGACAAGCTTTGGCACTTGTTTACGTTTGCCTCATACGGTCCTCCTTTGACGATCCCATGAGAGGAATGAGATGTGTCGCATTAGGTTACAAAAACTGTTAGCTGATACAATCATTTTCCCTCATAATTATTCTCTCTAGTAACAGGGTCTCCCATGTGGTGAGAGAAGATACTTTTGGCAAACAACTTTTGCGATATTTTTGCAACCTTTGTGCTGCCCGCTCAGCACTCCTCTCTCCTGGTTTTGGCTCTGGATCAGCAGCAAGCACAGCTCCTGTTGCTTCCTATGTGAAAGCAGCCAAATAGGACCAGCAGGCCTCATAAGCTTGCCAGGTTGTCTAATTATGATATCAAACCACTGCTTGTGTTTTACCTCCTTGGTTCTCTAGTCAATTTCTTCCTTTGATGGAATAATGACAACTTGAACGCTAGTACGCTGTGGGGGGCACGAGGGGGAGCTGCTGAAATAAACTTACCTGCCAAGTTCTGCCTTATAAATTGTTTTTACAACCACCATCTTTAAGCCAAACAATAAACATCATAGCTTGGCTCACTAGCAACTTCTAAACCTTCTCTTTCTCTCTTTTGTCGAAATTCATCCAACCACTCTAACTTTATTTGATGCTCCTTACTTGTCCAAAGCCAATTGTTTTGGATATCTGACTTCTGGTACATGAACTCATCCAGTTTATAGCTTGAGTATAAACTCAAGCTATAAACTCAAGCTATAAACTTGTCTTCCTCTCATTCAAACCAGATTAATCTGTCTTGCTTTCATTCTCCACTCCAGGCTTTCCTGCACACGCCCCTTACTCTCAATGTAGGTCACAATATCATCTGCAAACAACATAATCCATGGTTTCTCCCGGCTGATGTCATCTGTTACTCTGTGGACAACTGTTACAAACGGGGCACACAGTTTGTTTCCATTGTATTTTGGTAATCTATGTTCTCTACTGTGTTTTTAAGCATTATGTTGGATTACTTAACGACTCATGACACTACGTTGTCATATAGTTAAAGTTCATAGGTTTAAATAGGATTTAAGATATCACAAGATATTGACAAAACTAAAAGTATCCTTCACACTTATGCTACAAGAAAAGGAGTGGAAACCATTTATACAAGAGTTTCTTAAACTTTATTGAATAAGACCCACTTTACTGCTTGTTTTTTCGCTGCTACCGTTGTGGTAGGTATTTTAAAGCAGTAATACCACAGGGCCTGGGCATTTCTTATCATACAATGTCATGAAAAATGAATACCCTTCATTGGAAAAATGTTCAATTAAAAATTGTTTATAGTAGTTGGAATTCAAAGTGGAAAATTCTGAGGTTTACCATTATTCTTGACGGTAATGTCCAATATGGCTACCTCATGAATTGCAATAGGTGCTGTGAAAAGTATTATATTTGCACGTCAAATGATTTCAGTCTTTCACAGACACATTATTTTACAATCTCATTTTGCAGACATTTTGCTGGAGTACTTGAATGTGCAAGATGAAGAAACATGCCATGCTAACATCTTGTATTGCTAACAGTTAGACTGGTAAGTGAACATAATCCTTAACAAATCACATAGAGTTTGGAAAGTTGAACTGGAAGATGATCAAGTTGGGTTTGACATCATCCTGAATATTTAAGTTCCAACTTAGCACAACATCATGTTTAGTCACAAGCATTTGTCTGTGGTTTGCTCTTGTCCACCTCAGTTCATACAAACTCTTTTTAGGTTTTGATGAAAATATCACAACGATGGGCTAACTATGTTATTTGCAAACACAAAATGTCTTTTTGGCTGCACCAGTGGAAGTTGTATGACAGAATGGTAGCCTTAAACATTTCTTCTTTTAGCAATTGCCTTATGCTTTGAAACACCAGTTCATTTCCTGTGAGCAATAAAAAGTGCAGTAGATAAAAACAGAGTGAAAAGGAAACTCAAACAAAATAGACTGCCTTTTTTTCTCCAGCTTACAGTCTTACTTTGGTGTTTCCAACTTGTTATTTTTACTCGAAATAATAATTCTTCCACCACATAATGTGAAACGAGAAGATAAAAATAAATTAGCAAATTGCTAAAAACAAATCCTTGTATTCACTGAATATAACCTATATTTTCTCGCTATATGACACTGAATCAGAATAAACATTTCCTGTTTTAGGCCATATTGGTTCACCTAAACCCATTTGCTAAATGCCAGGTTAACAAGTGAGATGATTTTTTATCTCACTTGTTTTATATATATATATATATATATATATATATATATACATTCAGAACAGTATATATTCCCAGAACCTTATAGAAATGCCTTTTACACCGTTCATGACTTAGAACCAAAAAATGTAATGTCCATTTACAAACTTCCAATAATAGTTTGTGAAATTTTGGCCTATTTCTCCTGACAGAAAAAGAGTAAATGAATCAGGTGCGTAGGCTGCCTTGCTCAGAAACATTTTTCAAATTACGTCACAGTTGTCTTCCGGACATGCTGGCCAATATAAGCCATGTGTTTGTGTGCATTGAAATGGATTGTGTTGGCTGGCAAGTGGTTAACCAACAGTGTTTCCTCTACATGAAATGGAGGTTATTAGGTCCTTTTCTACATATGTGAATTTTCTTTATATGTGAATGCTGTAATTAAAGGTCCATTGTGTCATAAAAGCCTGAAAAGATATATATGGTGTACCTAGTTCATCACCTCAAATTAATTAAAATCATGTGGGCATTCAATGCAGTAATCTTCCCATATGCACTTCTGATTTTAGAGATACAAAGAGATACCTCACTTGTTATCCTGGCATTTAAAGGATGAAAATAAAGTTTATGATCCTAACTGACCTAAAACAGGAAATGTTTAGTCTGAGTTACTGTCAGGTAAAGAAAATAAACAAATAGTCCTCTGTCTTTTGACAGCGTCTGTGTCATTGTCTCCTGCTGTCAATAAAGTTTGGATTTTCCCGCCATTGTGATGACAGTTGAAGCTTGCGCGCGAGCGGTGCGTTAATTTAAGCTAGTTTATTAATTGCTGCGTCATCCACTCGTTTGACAAGTGTTGGTCGTTTGTAGCGACTCGTTAATAAAACCGAGAGCAAAGAAAAGTGAGCGGGAGTGATTTTGTGTTCGAGAGGCTTAATTAACACGAATGTTACTTGGTGTTAGCGTTATAGTCTGCGGAGGAGACAACAAACTTTTGTTCCGTAGACCTGCCCGAGTCATTTAAGTTGGTAGGTGAAACAACAACAATGGGGAGCACGGATATTGTTTATGAGGAGGTTCACTTCAGACATGACCCAAAGTGGAGCGTCCGCCTGCGGGCTGCGGAGGGCAGCGGGCTGCTGCTCTGTGTGGCCTGTGCTATTGAAATGATGGAGACGGAAGAAATGGCCGTAAGTATCGCGCTGTTTATGTCAATGGCGACCCCTCTCCAACTGACAGCAGCGATATTATGACGTTGTATTCATCTCTGAGCATTTCCACCTTCGTAGCTGTCAGATTAATGACCTGAGTGAAGTTGCCTCCCCCCCACCTTCTTCAATTGGTGTGAAACGTTTGTGCTACGTTTGTGCACTAACATTTTTCGTTTGTGCTGCTATCATTTTAAAGATATAAAGAAATGTTTCTGGAGGTCATTAAAGGTCAACCAGCCCCCCCACCTTCTTCAAATCAGAGGAAATGGGTGTCAATTAACTCCACGTTTGTGCAGCAAACATTTTCTTTTGTGCTGCTTTGGATTTGAAGATATGAATGAAAGGTTAAAGGTCAACCAGCACCCCCCACCCCCTACTTTTATGAAATCAGACAAAATTGGTATCAAACGTTTGCACAAACAGTAACATTTCTTTATATCTTTAAAATGATAGCGGCACAAACAAGAAGTTTTGCTGCACAAACGTTTGACACCAATTTTGTCTGATTTGAAGAAGGTGGAGGGGGCCAACTTCACTCAGGTCATTCAATGCACTGTATGTGTTTGTTGCAGTCGGTGAGGAAATGTTTTGCCTTGTCGAGTATAAGTGGCATCCTGAAGAGCTCTGCAGGAGCCTTGAGAGAGCTGTTTCGACAGGACCACAGAGTCACTCTGCATTTTATTACCACGTTATTAGGTGAGGAAAATATGCACCAGCGCATAAGAGGGCAAAGGAAGGTATTGGAAGATTGTTGAAGAAACTTAGAATTTTTGTTTTAAAAGGAGATACGATGATATAACCCAGTTTATTTGTCTCACAAGTGGGAAATTTAAGCACTCTACATAACAAGAATAGCAGAAATGAAACAGCAGAATAAAAAAAAACCCCAGCACCATGTAGATGAAAAAATATATTTGTCATCTCTCTGAAGGACAAGTTGTTTATCCACCTTTGGTGCTTTTTATTTTGAGTATTTTTAAGCTACAGAACAATACAGCGCCTCGCAAAAGTGTTTATGCCTCTTCAACATTTTCATCACACTACAGCCCACACATCTCAATTGGTTTTTATGTTTTATTGTGACAGAGAAGTACATAACTGTGAAAGTGATGGAAATGTATCGTTAAAGTTTTCAGCACATATATTTTGAAAGGTTGATGTTCGACTTCTTAAATACAATCTCATTATGAATACAGTTGTTTTTTTGAAACCTTTGTCCCTTTCTTGGGGAAAAATTAGTGAACATGTCAGATAAAAAGTTGTGGAGAAGAGAGATATGATTATAAAATAATTTTACAGTTTTATTTATTATCAAACTCTTTAAATTGTTGAAAATCTCTTTAAATTCTCGGGAGTCCATCTGTGAAAGAAATATAAAGAAAAAGGTGCTCTGATAAGATGACTGGGAACATTTTGGCCTACATGGAAAATACTAAAGGTGTTAGAAAATGACATGGTTCACCCCCCTCCTTGAACACATTTTGTCCACGGTGAAACACAGTGGTGGTAGAATCATGCCGTGGGTCAGTTTTTTTGTTTGTTTTTTCTTTTTTTTTTTCCTAGTATGGACATGGAGACCTGCTAACGGTGGCAACTCACTTTAAACTAGAGCAGAGATTTGCTGCAGAGCTTCACACCAATCCTAAAGAAAATAATGCTTTCATCACAGTTTATTAAGGTGTTTTAGAATAGCCTTAAATTATTCCAGAATCTGCATCAAGACTTGAAAGTAGCTGACTGCTATTGAACTTTACCAGGTGGATGTGGAAAGTCTGGAAAGACTCAACAGAGTTAAACAGTAATGCATGTCACCCTGCATCTTTTCTCTTGTGGGAAATTTGAAAAAAAAACAAAAAAAAAAACCCAAAGCATATTAATAGTTTTGCAAGGCTCTGTTAGCATAAACATTGACTGTTGTGAGCTTTGTACAGAACCTCCAATTGCCACTCACCATCAGTAAGCAGAGCTGCTTGTTTTGGACATCCTAAAGGCTTGTGTGTCACTGGGTCTCTAGAAATGTCGCCATCATTTCCTGTTAGGTCTTATAACATGGATCTGTTTTGCTTTTTTTTTTAGGGTCTATTTTGTTTTATATTTACTATGCAGACGTCCCCAGTTCTGCACATTCACTGCCAGTCGTTTAGTAACGTAATGGGTGTGGAGGAGCAACGGCACACAACTTTCATGTGTGTGTACGTAATGTAGTCAAATAAGTGATACAAATTTAGCTCTTTTAGCGAGCTTAAAAAGCAGTTCAAAGAGAAAATTAAAAACAAAGATAATTTATTTTCAATATTTTGTGTTTTCGAATGTGAAAAAAAGTAACTCTGAGCTTTACAGTGATAGTAGTGATACTGGAAAAGAAAAATAGTGGCTTTGTTGTGCTTATTTGTAGTGTAGTTGTCTTGTTTTTGTTTCTTTTGCATATAAATTCAAGGTGTGAGTTTTTTACTGAACTTATAACAGTAATAATGTAAAAATCACACACTAATACAAGACGTCCTACTCTAAAAAGTAACCCGCTCACTAGTTTAAGTTTTAGAGTTGTTTTTGTGGAGTTTTTCTCATGCATGCATGATCTCTTGCCACACACAATCCAAAGATGCTACATAATTTATTAGATTTGAACTGACTGTAAGAGCATTGCTACACTACACCCACACCCACTTAGGCTACAGTAAAGTATGGCAAAACTAAAATCACTGAGACATATTAAGTTGAAAATAAAAAAAAAGTATGAATCATAATTGAACGGCTAAAATGTGCTACATTTAGTTAAAATTTGTTGACAGCCACCCAGTCCATGTGCAGTTTAAATTGTTATCTCCAAATAGTACTCTAAAAATAATTATAAATTGCTAGCCAAGGTTCAAAGCAAGCCTGCTTCATTGTGCACAAGATTGCAATGATGGCAAATTATTCTTTTTAATACTTGTGGAGTTTATGCCCTTCTTTATGCCCTTCCTGTTTCTCAGGTATGCTTCAAACTGAGGAGGACCCAGTCACGGTGGAAAAGGTTGACCAAGGTGACGGGATTCCTGTTTGGTTATGTTTGTGTGTTTCTCCATATGTACTCGCATACAAACGCATCAATATTGCTTGTGGACATACACGTTGTACCTACATCTGACTCCTGTAAACATAAGGACAGACTTTATGTTCAACCATGCAGGGTCACCGCCAGTAAATAAGGTGACTTGTCTCTATTTACATTTGTTAGCACGATCTGCAGATAGATATTTGTACATTTTAGCTTACTGGAGAGTTGAAGTACTTTTTTTTTTTCTTTTCTAATTTTGTGATTTATGTTGACATCAGTGTTCACATTTCTCCATACCCATAAAGCCTTTTGTCTTTTAATGAACATATAGTATTAAACCGACAGATTTTTGCAATATGAAAATGTATTTGTAAGAACTAATGCATGAATAATTTCATGGCTGCTGTCCCAGAATGCCTCAGGGACCGCTTTATTATAAAAGCTGGTAAAACCGTAATGACTGGATGTTCATTCCCTCTTTCCTCTGACATTTTAAAATTCATTTAACTGAAGACATAGCCATGAATGTAACATTAGATGTATTGTTAATGAAATGCTTCAAGCACATAAAACATCTTGCTGACAGCTGGAAATGTGTTAAATTGTACAACAGTCTCTTCACTGCTGTTTATTGAATGAATTTCTCTCTGATTCATATCCGTGTGCGTGTGTGTGTGTGTGTGTGTGTGCGCGCGCGCGCCAATCAGTGCTGGTTCAGCTGCTCCTCGAGTTTCAGAATGAGCTGCCACTTCACTTTGTTCTGGATGAGGTCCACAAACAGGTAAGCCAAACCCCTTTGTATTCTTCCAACAATACTTGCACAGTGAGAGTAAAATTGCCAGGACAGGAACACACGTCCTAAAGTTTTACACAACACTTCTGGAACCGATGTCACATCCACACCGGGCTGCTTCGGAAGCAGAGTTCTTGTCTTCGTCTCACTGCTGTTGTGTCACCTCCGGGTTGAGGAGATAGTTGAGCAGCATCATTGTGCAATCAGTTGACGGAGTTAAGTTGACTGTGCTGCTGAGGACAGGAAGGTTTAACACCTGGCAGCCTTGACAGGTCTCATAAATCTTGGCTCTTAACTTGGAAAAATGGAAAAATGTTTCACGCAAAGAACTCCCTGCTTGGACTAGAAATTAGACAATTGTCTCCTTTTTATCTTATCTGCACTTAATATGATGTCCTGCATCTATTGTTTGAAGATGAGGGGCAACTTAGTAGCACTTTCAGTAAAACAAATGTTTAAAAAGAATTTATTTTTCTACTGTAGTGTTGAGGAAAATGTTGAGGGAATAGAAGAAAATGCTAATTTCCTTGAGGAGATATAGAGATTTAATTAAAATGTAATATGAGAGATAATAATTATTATTTTTTTGTTTAAACGTGACCATATGTGAAACAGTTAATTGCCCCCCAAACTGCATGTGTCACTTTCTGGATGAATGTTTATCCAGCCACATTAATGTTTTTAGCAGGACGAGATTCTTTAAGGCCAGCTTAAAATCACTATACATTTAATTTAAGTTTTTTCTCTTTATTATTTTACGTAGCTGAACGGCCAGCTCAGTGCGAAGCGTCTCCTGCCGACGTTCAACTTCCTGGGGAACCTTGTGAAGACGGTGCCCAACGTGGCTCACAGCTTTATTACTCAGTACGGTAAGACCCTGCAGCTCAATTAGATTGTTCATTTAAAAAAAAAAAAGGCAGAGGGTTGCAGATGAGAAATTAGTTTTAATAAGATTTTTTTGTTAATACTCAAGACTCCAGAATCAATATAGTGAAAGACAGAAGTGTAATTACTATTATTAAAAAAGCAATTTGCTGTTAATGTTGATGTTTGGTGATATGATACCAGATTGTGGAGTAAAAATGTGTTAAAGATCTGTCTAATCATAACATAATGTGTTTACTTACTAGTAAAAGCTAAAACTAGCTTTTACTCTATAAGCTACTCTATAAAAGCTACTAGAGAAAGTACGGTAAGATAAAGTAGACGACTAGATAAAGTAGCTTTTATATAGCGTGGATGAAACAGGGAGGCATTGCCACAACGCAAGCTCCCGTTCTGCATCATGAGTGACGCTCAGCAGACCAATAGCAGTTCTATATTTGTTTGTTTAATATTTAACCATTGTTGGATTGTTTGTTTGTATTTCTATGCCAGCAGTAAAACTTGAATCCTTTGGACAAATGTCTCCTGCAGTAGGTTGATGATTTTTTTCTCTGAGATTTATTTTCTGTCTTTAAAAATGCACATGTATGTTGTGCTAATTTAGATACCGCTCCACTGTTTTTGTGAGTTTATGTTTTACCATTTTACCTTTACTTATCCATGAAATCCTTCTTAGATACTTTATTTTAGTTGAAAACAAACAGGATATATCAAATAATACAAGTGTTTGTTGATGATATCATGATATTCTAATATTTATGCTTCAGGTAAAATCGAATAATGCTGCTGGTTCACATTTATTACTATTTACTGTTAGGAATCATATGGTATAATGAAAACAATTTACATAATTATAACAGAATATTCTGATACTTGAAGCCCATCTTTCTCTTTCTTTATCTTTCTTATCATCATGATGACCCCTCCACTGTCCTGGAGCTTTAGCATCCTGACCACTGCTGTGAATCAGGTGTAAAAAAAAACTGGTCAAATATAGTATTGACAAGCATAATGTGAATGCATACACCTGAAATATATATGGCCTACCCAATATTGATCCCGAGCTCTCCAGTTGCAATATTGCACACTTTGAAATTGTTGTGATGGCTCAATATATTGTCTGGCTCTAAGTAATCGCAGGAGATAATAAAGCATCTTGGTCTCATTGGTGATGTTCTTTTACTTTTATAATTTAAAAAATATTGGTCTATCTTCATTTTCTCTGCCTGGTTCAAACTAGAAATTAGATGAAGTTATGAATTGGTTAGACATGTTTATTTACCATGGCGTCCAAAAGTAGGAAATATCCTGAAGATAATGTATTTTTTGTTTCTTGTGATAAATTATAATTAGCCCCTCTTTTCTTTTGAAACAAAAACTAAATGAAAGTTGAAAACTAAATTTATCTAACTCTGTGCTTTGCACCTGATTTTGGCCACTGACCTCCTGCTGTGGCAAAGAAAAATTTCTCCAATCAGGGATGTAGAGTATCCACCAACAATGATAACACAACACAGTGGATTTGATGACTCAAGGTTTACTCAACAGGATACACAATTAAATCATTTCTTGTGTTAATGACCTCATAAACTGACCTTTGCAGCTATTTGGAGTGTGATGGAATAAACAGTTAGTATTGTAATTACTGTGTACAAATCTGCTATGGTTATTAATATTATATCAGTTGTGTTTAAATTATTCAAAGGTGTTATTACAGGCGGAAATCATTCACTCAGACTGAAGCCAGCAAGAAATGCAGGGCGAAGATCAGTGGAACATAGAAACAAGTCGCTAAGAGCCAGGCTGAAGAATCAAGCAAGGAGCGAAGGAGAAAAACGTTAAATACCAGGAGCCTGATTATGATACAGATTATGAGACAATGGGCCAGTGCTAATTAGAAAGAGGGTGCAGCTGTGAGGAGAGAGCAGAAGGCAGACTGAGGGAGAGAGAAGCTAGGAGATAAATTGAAAAGGCACAAAGAATAAACACAGCGGATTAAACCTAAATGAATAAACAACTAAGAAAACATAAATTGTAAAGAGAGAAACTAAGGCTGATTACGAAAGAACAAGAAAGTGAAAAAGCCAACACTGAAGAACCAAAACAAGTTAATTTATTTTCCATTGGTTGCTAAGCAGCCACAAGTTATCAACCACTTATCTCCTCCTGTGGACAATACAGACATGTTCGAAAAGCCTTCCTTGAGAAACGTTAAAGTCTGAATTATAGCCGCTCTTCTGTGATTACTTTATTACTATTTCACGTTTTGCGGCCAAAACGTGAAATAAAAGAAGCTACATTTCATTCATCTAATTTCCCTACTCGATACATTGGTAGATTTAGAGCTAGAAGATAGTCTGGTGCAGTATTGAGAGAGAAAGTATTGCACCTGGCCACCTTTCCCTGACATAACAGCGATTAAATCTCCGATTCAACAACATCTGTCTACTAATGGATCAGTTGTTCGCTCTGTCAGGGGGCATTGTTAGCCTATTCAGGCTTGTGGATGTTGTGAGGTGTTTCGTCATGGCCGACTGCTCGTCTTTACACTTACGAACAAAAGTAAGACCTATTCCAAAACACTGGCGTTAGAGCCATTATGTTTTCCGTTCTGTGACCACCTTCTGTCTGTATTCCTAAGCAGACACAGGTAGGAATGCTTTGCTAAGTTGCTGATGTAAGATGTGGGCTGCCATTATTGACAGTGTGTATCTGTCTGTGGCCTGTCACTCGACACGTCTCTGTGGGCCTGTTTGGACTAACGACAGCAGCGAGGCAATGACAACAGAAGCCCAGCGCTCCCAGCGGATTTCATCCTTTTTCAGGCGCTTCGTCCGCCTCCCAGCCTGTAAAATTAACTCTTGTCTTCTGGCTCTGATGTCGCTCCCCTTCTCTGTAGTTGGTGGAGTCGTTTGAGATTGAGAAACATAAACAGACATCCTACAGAAAGGGATAAAAATTGATTTCAGGATATATATTAATACAGACACAAATGTAGAAAGTACATACATCCTTTCCTACAGTCTCTTGTTATTCCAGATGCCACATTAGAAGCCAGCCCTCCTTAAGGATGTCTTCAATAATCCTCTATTTATTCCTAAAAATAAGCTAAAGTGACTGAAAAAAAAATTGGACTATTGAAGTGCACATAATGAATGGAGATTAATAAAAAAAACTGATTAAAGCTGTAAAAAGATGAAGGGAAAATAAGAGGAGATCAAGATGAAAAAAAGAAAAAAGCTTTTTTTTCTTTCTCAGAGTTACAGATAATCAAAGATCCAAATTTCATAGGCTTGTGGATGAAATACTCCAAATTTGACAAGAACATCAGTGAAGAGACACACAAGCACAAATATCAAATATGGTTTTAATTGAGAAGAGCAACAAAAGGGGGTTCAAAATTATATTTATTAAAATGTGTTTTAAATAGTGAAGACCAGTAAAAATGCACTGCTCATAGAGCTCCAGCTAAATGAGGATTTCTCTCAATTTCCCTTAAACATATCATAACCTCAATCATTTTTACATCGACATAAAGCACTGCAACAATGCAAAACTTCAAATCTACATACACTTAAATCTTTTTCTTTGCTCCATAAATATTCGCTTAGCAGCTCTGTTTGATGCAGCTTATTCAGAGGGGTAATACGAGTTTACTTTGTAGTTTTGCTTGTGTCATCAGCCCTCCTTCCCTACGCTAAGATCATTAAGGCACACTCTAAAAGAGCAAGGCCTCCAGCTTGGGAATTGCTGGTATTTACACTAGAAGTTGAGAGTTCAAAAGCCTTGTGAAGGGTCCAATTAAATATTCTGCGATGATTTGTACACAACAACAAAGCAACACCTTTGAAAGTGGCTCGCTAGGGTAATGGAGTGATATTTCAGAGCACGCAGCATCACAGCTTGGCAGCAAAGCATGGAAATAAACCTTTGCTTCCTCTGTTGACAAAGGCAAAATAAAGTCATTTGTTTATCCTTTCATGTTGTGCCGACAGCTGTGTTTATTTGTTGTGGAGTGTACTTTTTGAACAGCAGTGTATTACTGTCCCCTTTCTGAAGGTTTCACCCGCTCTGTCTTCTCCCTCTCCCTCCCTTCGAATGCCTTAATGCCTGGCTCTCATCTTTGCTGCCTCATATTTCTTAGTTTAATCAAACATGTCCTCTCCAGGCTCACTTGGATTTTGATCTTCTTGACAGAAGCAGCTGGCTTTCAGCTCCGCTCTTCGGCTCTGTCATCTCTTTCTTTCTTGTTTGCTACTTGCAGAGTCTGTGTTGACGTCTTCCACCTCTCTCTGCACTGCATAGATGATGTCTCTGTCCGCTGCCTTTGCTTGTTCTTTCTGGGAATGTGAAAGGCTGCCTTTTCTGGCAGCCAGCATACCTGGAAGTTGTGATCCAAAAAGACTCCCAGTCTGGTAGAGATGGGGGGGCTTTATACCCATCCTACCCTCTCTCTCTATCCTGTCTGCTTTTTCAGTTCGTCTTTAGGAGAAGTTTTATTTGATCCTTGCCTTTTTGTAGTGCTATTAAAACTATTATTATAGTTCCTCCATCATGCTGGAGTCTTTACATCATGTTCAAGACTCGGTATTAAGACCGACATACAACAAATGGTTGCGAAAACGGTCAATTGGAAACTCTGCTTTGTGGCTGGTGCATCCTCAGTCTTAGAGTTTGCCGTAAATGTTGTTAGAGAGGCAGCGCATGCAGTCACAGCCACATGCTCTGTCAGCACTATCACTAATCTCCTAAGAGATTTCTGCAGATAGCCAAAGGAAGGAGCACTAAAGCAGATGGCTTGTGTGGTAACTGTAGGACAGCATAAAGATCATCAAGCTAATCTTCTTTGAAACATAATATTTACAAGCGTTTCTCTGTTTTCTGATTCGTATCTGTGAACTGCTCTTCAAAAGGCTTGTTTTATAATGTAAAATATTATGTAACTTGTTCGTTACACTTGTAACACAACAAATGCAAATCTAATGCACAACTCTGTAGTGTGGTGTAGACTCTCATCAGGACTGGTCATTAGCAATAACAGTGAAATATGAACTAAAAGACAAAGTATAGAAGCTGGTTTGTAAGAAATCTATAGTCTGTCTAGCTTAGCAAAGACAGGTTGTTCTACAGGTTAGCGCTACCATTGAGAAAGCTTGGAAATACAACTACAAGATTTGACTTGCTTTACTCTTTTTGCAGGTTTGTCAATTACTTTTAACAATTTTTTCCGTTGCTCATCAGTTCCCCTGCTGGATCACCTGTGCTCAGCTTTGGAATATCCAAACGAAGCACTGAAGACTTCAGTAGTGCATGTTTGGCTGCAGCTGATGCAGACATCTGGAGACGCCGGGGCGCAGTACCTGCCCATTGCCACTAGGGACAGATTATGCACCCTGCTGCTGCAGACGTTCAGCAACGCTAGCTCAGCGCAGCTCATTAAAAACTGTGCAGGTGAGAAAATATTCACACTTCCTGAACACACGTTAGTAGTTCTCTGTTGTTTATGTTCACACATCCTGGACATTATTTTTAGGGTAGAATGCTGATGATTATTCCTTAAACAGTTTTAATGATATTCAGAAACAATAATTACATGCACAAGCTTGAGGTCATTGTGAATTCTCTGTTTTTTATTACCTTAAACAACCTTCTAAGCTTAAAGGACTTGGTAGAGTAATTTAAGTCGGTTTGTGCGTTAGGATTGGTCAGGGTTTTAAGCGTATTTAACAAACGTATTTAAGGTTGAAGTTCGAACCTTATTATTGAGCTGTGATCCTTACATTTAAAAGAAAACCATCATCACATAACCGTACTGGGAACTTGATTTCACTACATTACTTCTGCTGTTTATTCATGCACCGATCTCCAAGAAAGTTGACTAAGAGAGTACATGCAGGTGAGTTTTCCAGGGATTAGTCTCTTTGACAAAGTGCAGTGCTGGGGGGTAGGTATTGTAAATCTGGCCTGACACCTGCTGAAGGACCAGAATTTTAATCTTCGGAGACTCAAAGTAAGACCCAGAAAAGTTTGTTCCAGGACCCAACGAGACCTTGGGTAAGCAATCTGGATTATCTGAGGACATTACACAACGGGAGCTTGATTATCGCAACAAAGGCTAACAATCAGGCGCCAGGGGAGACCTGCTGCGGTCTTGATGAGATGATTAGACAGAGGTGAGTTAAAAGCACAGCAGAAGGAGCCCGGCTCTTCTAGAGAATTAGAAACACAGGAACAGGAGCCAGGAAGCGAGAAAGAGGAGAGCACAGAAAACACAAGATCATGATAAGCAGCTGGCTTAAAATTAACATCTTCAAACTCCACTCAAATCTGGGTCCTTTTTTTTCCTTCTGGGAAAAAAAAATGCTATGAGATTGGACAAGACTTACATTGAGCAATTTAGTTGCTCTGATAGAAATGTGTAACAGCCGCATGGAATGAACTTCATAAATTCAACAATTTCAATCCAATTACAAATTGCTTTGCTTAAAAGCCATTTCATGGCAAGCAAATCATCCAATTTAATTAACTCTATCAAATATCCAGACAAATAAACCTTCTGGGTGGCAACAAAAAGCTTCAAGTCAAGGTCTAACTTGCTAATGGATATTTAACCAGGCATACGTTTATATTCAATAAATTAAAGTATCATTGAAATATTAATTTATTTCAGCAACTCAGTTCACTCAGTGAAACATACAGATTTATTACACACAGACTGATGTTTTCAAACCTTTATTTCTCTCATTTATGATTTCCCTCATATACCTAATGAAAACGTGACATTTAATACACATCAGAGCAATAAAAAATGAACAGAAATTTGAGCTTAATGAAAAGTAGATTTAATACCGGCTTCAATGTTATTTTCAAACGCTATTATTTATCTGACAATCAAGCTACATGGAAAGTGCATATTCTAATGTAAGTGCACTCAAGTTTTGTTCCCATAAGACAAAAAACCCAAAGTGAAGTCAAGTCTTGTATCAAAATCAATGCACCCGTTTGTTTTATAGAAAACTCAGGATTTAAACTTAAAATTAAAACTCTTTATGGATCTGGTCACAATACTTTTTCTTTTATGTGTTTGTCATCAGTCCAACTTGGATGCTTTGATTTATGTAATCTCTAACATGGCCCGTTTTCAACTTGAATTTAAGAAATGATGTGTAGATTAAATATTTTATCATAGTTTACGGACATTGGGATCTGTTTTGAGTGAAAATTTCTTATACTTTTGAAGCATGTCATCAGAGTCCCTTGTACCCTACGTCTGCTAGGCCTGCTCTGGCAGCTGGTCAAGTATGAAGAAGCCGTGTCGGTTCTGATGAGCAGCTCAGGCGGTCCGCTCATGTGCGACGCGAATGAGGACATCCTCACCAACAACAGCCAGTCCCTCATGCAAGACCAAGAGCAACAGCCTGCTGACCACAGCCTACTGCCTCTCCTGTTGAAAAAGGTCTCTGTCTAAACATCCTGCTCCCACTCCCGAGAGCTGAACTCTAACACTGTCTATCGTCATAACAACAAGCTCTAATCCCGTATTAATGCTCCTTTGAGCAGGGGTTCAGTTTGGGCTTTAGCCTATACAAATATTTGTGCTTCATGTCTGGGAAATCGATGTGTAGATTATATTTGGGTGGATGTTCTCCGTGGTTGCTCACCGTTCATGACATCAGCCTGTATCTTTCAACCACCATCGTTTTGTATGTTTTGTGTAAACTATTACTCTCATATTAAATTAATATTCCTATAGCAACACAAGTAATCCTACTAAATATGCTGTGATTTCGTTCGTCCACACCTAAGTCAGCTGTGGTCAGAAAATAAACTGTGTAAAACTGGTGGGATGAACCCTGCATGTCATCCCCCCCTTCAAATCAGCTTGTGCGCTGCTGTTTGGAAACCTTAATTTCAGCATTTATGAATCTAAACATCCCCAAAAGTTTCAAAATGAAATGCTGATTCATCAGAAGTGAATGTTTTCTGCAGCTATGCAAAGTTGTTGATTCATTTTCAAACTACCAGGAGCCTCAGGGCTTCTGTGCAGCTTTACAAAATATATAAATGGAGTTTGCTTTCACTATTCTCCAGATGATTCTCCAGGATAAATATGTAAAAAGAAAAAGTAAGAGTTTATTCTATTTTCTGAAGGATATAAAATTTGTGAAGGTAAACTCTATAAGTGATCTGAGTAATTTTCACTCTAATTATAAGTAATTAATGACGTCTTCAGTCAGTTGATCTTTCTAAATACTTATTACTTAAGAACTTATTTTTTAAATAAATGGAATATGATAAGGAGGGGGTCGTTTCCTCCTTAGCTGGACATGTGTTTTAATGTTATTCAATGTTTTACGGTTGGCATTAAAACACTGAATCTGGTTTAATGTTGATTTCTTTAATCTACAGTAACTCAAACTGTACATGTCAAAAAAAAATCATATGTGTAGTTTATGGTTGTTGTTTTTGGAATGGAAATCAGCCAAGATGTATTTGATGCAGAGCAAAGTTGTGCTCTGGTGATACTTTAAGGTTCATGTCTGATGGATCCCAGTAAAAACGTTTCATTTTTCAGTTGCTGCTGAGCGGTGATGAGACGCTGCAAGTGACCAGTGCGAAGTGCATCGCTGCCATTTTGGTTCATTCTCCCAGTCAGTACTGCGCTCTCTGCATCAAGGCTGATTTACCAGGTGACACACAGGCACACAGACAAGAAATCAGCCATTCGAATGTTTTAGATATTCAGTCCTTTTTGCGAAAAGTTCACACTGATCTTGTATTTATTTTATTAAAGATGAAGAAACTCAAATTTAAGGTTAAGAAAAATAAACCTTGTTTGTTTTATTTATGAAAAAGCAAATAAAACAAACATCATATGCTTGCTATTGATGACATTTAAGACTATTTTCAGAATCTGATGATCTGCTTTTGGGACAAACTTGATTGGATGACTCGACTTGTGCAAGTTTGCACGACTTTTTAGCGGAAACGTCCCCATAAACTGTTTTCCACACAGTGGAATTGAGCATTTTATCAAGTCTGGTTTAAATTAAAATTTAAACCAGACCTTAAAGTTGCTAGGTTTTCTTTTCTGAAGACCTCAGGCAGCTCTTTTGATCTCCACATGGTGCTGGCCCGTCACCTCAGCTGATAAGAGCAAACAGAACGAAATGTCAGAGTTAAACCTGCAGGAGATCTCCGTTAAAGCGCTGAGTAAGGCTTTTCCTGTCACTTACATCTGTATGAGCTTTCAGCCATTTTAGACTGAAAAAAATGAAGCAGGATTCTAGTTTATTCCTCAAAAGAAACTGTATTTTTCATGTTACATTTAGCAAAATGTTTTGAAAATTATTCAGCTTTAATTGTTTAGTAATATTGAAACTGATATTAAATATCCATAGGTCCAAACATGCAAGTTTGGACTTTTTTTATTTACTTTTATTTATTTTTTACATAGCTTTTTGCTTTTTGATTGGTCTCCCAATTCTTTCTTGTTTTTCTCTCGCTTTTCCAGGTAAGTTTAGCTAAATATGACCTCTATCCCTGAATCATACTGGCTGGTTAAGATTGCAATTATTATCATTTTTTTGCATACATCACATAGAAAGATTGTTGGAAGACGTCTTTATGAACTCAGTTAGGTGAACAGTTTTACAGAGTGACTGTACATTTCGTTTATTGTGCCTCCGTCTCTCTCAGGTTTTCTCTTTGACCGTCTGGCCAGCAGCAGCAGTGAGATGCTGCTGTGGTCCATCTACAGCTGTTTGGTGTTACTGACCGAGGAGCCGCTTTTCTTCTCCCAATGCCACTCTGTATATGGTGAGACCCCAGACTCAGGACTGTTGAAACCCCAAGTTTACACACACAGCATCAAAACATTTTAAAAAAACATCTACTTTTTTTCCTCGATGTCTGAAATTGAATCAGAACAAACTTTTCTTATTGTGGTATTTAGCAAATAGAAATAATTTTGGTCATTTTAAATGGCTTAAAACAAGATGTTTGGTTTGATTTAACTTTAAATTGTAAGAAAAAAAAAATCTTTTTATTCCATGTATGCAAACTGCTGGTTTTAACTGTGTACATATTTGCTATGAAAACATTTTTCTCCCACAGAAGTGAAGCTCAGACAGCTTTGAAATTTGATCCCGTTTCATTGCACTGATTCATGACCTCATTAAAAAGAGATGACAGCGCTTTTTCATATTTTAGCTTCACTTCTGATCATTGTTCTTCTGTCTGTCTGATGAGAGAGAGTTTAAACGGATTAGAAACCAGTTTTCAGTGTTGTATTTAATCACCAAGTTTGCATATCTAAAAATAACTGACGATTGATCACTGATGGAGATACAGGCCATTAAAAGCTCATGCAGAAGAGTGTCGCTTTGTGACTTTTTTTGATTGACAAAAAGTTTTAGTAAATTCCCCAATGTGGGGGTTTGTGTTTATTGAGACTGACATTGTTAAAATATATTTTTTTAATTAATCTTAAATGTAGATTGGCAGTGTTTTTTAAAATTCCACAGTTTTAAAAATGAAAAGAAACTGTCATTAAGTGACTGATGTGTTGCAAAAATGTCAACACAGTTGATTGATTTGACTTTTAAGATTTAAAATCATTAATGCTCTTTGTCTCATATTTTTATCACACCTGCTTTCATCTTATAAACAAGATTACTTATTCCCTTTTTAGCCATCATGTAATTACATCTGTAATTTTAGCACATCTGTAGTTTCACTTAATTGTATTAAATAATTTAATTTATGTATTCTGTTTTATTTCCATTTAAAAGGAGTGTTTATTCTAATTATTGGATTTAAATACCAATTTTTGTATTTGTTTTTTTTCCTTTTTTGATTGTGATTTCAGTTTTAAGCCTCTTATCAGATTGTAGGATCTGTGGCTCCTTAAAATGATCTCTTATGTTTCGTTATCAACACAACTGCCTTTGCTTTGTCCTTCAAAGAGTCATGACAGAACTGTGAAGTTGACAAGTTTGTCCTTCAGTGCGTCCTTTGTTATCTTGCCTAGAGCTCTTTGAGTTGACAGGAACAGTTTACCAGCCACTTGCAACTGTAATATGCAACCTGTTGCAATTTAAGTAAACCTTCAGGGCAGAGCGGCACTCAATTAAAATGTAAGCAAGGTAGGACATCTAATAAAAACACAAATAAACACTAAAACATACATTAGATCTAAACAGTTTACGAAAGACCGTAAAACTACAAGGGCGAGAGGTTCTTTAATAATGTTTTTTTTTGCCTTTTTTATATTGTGTGATAGTAAGAAAGCAGAGGACAAACAGTTCCTATAGCTCTACTTTTCGTACAGAGGATCTGGGCTCTCTACTTTTGAGAAACAATTGCTTCCTGGAGGCGTAGACTCTCTGCCCAGGACGCATGTGATGCTCATACATCACATGCTATGAAAATTACCTGCACTGTGAACAACCATCCTCTACTGCGAAAAGAGAAGTGGCAAGCTGAACAAAAATTCAGTATTTGGAAGCGCGGCGAACTTGACCTGATCGGCTTTGTTCATTTCTCTGCTGGCATTACAAAAACTACAGGCAGACTAGAATTTTAAAACGGTGCAGAAAATCAAGGTCATCTATCATTACTTCTCCTGTCTGCTGTTGGCCCAATAGAAATTCTACCAGAGAGAATCAGAGTGAATGGGAGAAATGTCAAACTGAGCTTTGAAGCGAGATGAGAATCGAGCGTAGGAAATCCAGCGGACATACTGATGCTGTTTAAGATACTTTTTCTTCATGTGATCCTTTTCAAACAAAGTGTCATCTCCATTCATGAAAAATTATGCCCGCATGCGTAATATCTGCCTGTCCACTTCTTGATATTATACTCATATTGGATTCTGTTGCGAGATCAGTGAGAAAATGAGCTCATTACTGCAGCGTCCATATAGCAGTAAATTAGAAACACGGCTCATTGCCGCTGTGTAAAACGAATGAAAATGAGGGTCGCTTTCTGGGTGCATAATTTCTGCTATTATTTAAGGCCTTGTCACATATTTTAATGCAGGAAGTTATTGTAGTTGATGGTGTATAACGTGTACGATGTCAGAACTCTTGAGCAAGATGCTGCTGTTTGATGTTTGTTTTTCTCCCGTTGTATGTTTGGTTTGTGTTTGCGTGCTAGGGATCGAGTCCCTGGTGCGCAGTCTTAAGGAGGCTTTGCAGCTGAGCAGTCTGGAAGCACCAAAACAAGGTTTTCTGCTCCTCACCGAAATACTTGAAAGGTGCGCCTTTACGAAATTATGAGATGAATTTTGGATTCTGGTTACTAATAATGCAGTTTAAAAAGTTATTGATGTGTTTAACTGTTGTAAAATCAGTATGTTTTATGACATAACAATATTTTATTGCCTGAATCAATTCAAGGTAGGTCAAAAACATTTTACTAAAAATAGTAAAGTATGGACGCCATTTAATTTCTTTGGTAGTTAATCAACAAAAGAGAAACTTTTCAATCACCTCACAATACAAGTAGCGACTTGGAGACTAAATCAAAAGAGTAAAAGGCAAATTTGGTCTGAGATTGAATTTCTATCCATTCAAATGAAGTTATAGCTTTAAATGTCAGTACAAAACAAAATTTGGTTAAAATGACTGATTGTAGTACAGCACAGGATGTAGAACAGCACACCGAGTGCTTCATGTACAAGTATTGTGTGTTTAAACTCAGACATTTATAAACATAATTTCAGCTGAATAAATTGTCATGAGGGAATGCCTTCCCAAAACTGTTTTATTGTATTTATGCATCACTTATAGTTTATGCATTTATTGAAGGAAAAAGCTCCCTGTTGACACAAACAGGTTCATCCTGTACTGTGTGTGCAGTCAGTAGTTGCCGTTTCATTTGGAAAACCGGCTCTTGGACTCTTCAGCTTCATACAATTGGAGCTTGATGAGCCTGGATGATATCCAGACAATTGCATCCACAGAGTTGGCATCGCTCAGCTCAGGGTTGATTGGCAGCGTCCCGACAGGTCGGCCATACTACTCCCCCCAAAATGCCCCAGTTGCCAGTTAAACCAGATTACTAAACATTTCCTCTGCTACTGATTATACAGTTTCTCACAGGCAGGCGGCAGCTCAGGAGCTCTGCTGCTTCGCATTGAATGCTATCTGGTTCAAATTGCTTCTTGGTTGATGAAATTAACCCATATTTTGCCAATGGGCAAGTACTAATTTCCATCTTTTGTTCACATTTGCGTAAAAAACTGTCTTGTCCTTTATGTTAATTGGTCTGGTTTATAAAAATATCCTTTTATTTACATTTAATGACTTTCCAGTGTTCTTATGTCTTTGCATAATGTTATGTTTTGAGTGATTTATTACAGACTTAATTATATTTTTCACTTTTGACAGTATGTGAATTACTCTTGGATTACTTGCCCAAAAAATGACCCTAAGCCGTAACCCTAAGGTGCACCAATCAGCATAGTGAGGTGACTTCTTGTAAAACATGTTAAGTATGGTGCACTGTTGAGTTTATCCATCCATCCATCCATTTTCTGACCCTTCTCCCTAACGGGGTTGGGAGTTGCTGGTGCCTATCTCCAGCTGCGTTCCGGGCGAGAGGCGGGGTACACCCTGGACAGGTCGCCAGTCTGTCGCAGGGCAACACAGAGACAAACAGGACAAACAACCACGCACACACACACTCACACCTAGGGAGAATTTGGAAAGACCAATTAACCTAACAGTCATGTTATTGGACTGTGGGAGGAAGCCGGAGAACCCGGAGAGAACCCACGCATGCACAGGGAGAACATGCAAACTCCATGCAGAAAGACCCCGGGCCGGGAATCGAACCCAGGACCTTCTTGCTGCAAGGCAACAGTGCTACCCACTGCGCCACTGTGTTGAGTTTAATTGGATTTAAATGAACTGTCTGGTGTCTGCATGATGAAAATGTATCACTGACAAATAAAACACCGTCCTATTTTTGCAAGGTTGACATCATTTTAATGGAATGCGACCGGTCACATGGTAATGATAGAGGAGATAAAAGATTTAATAATCCAAGAGTGAAATTTGTCCTTTAAGAGCTTCGTTTAAGCACTGAAGTGCTGAGCGAGCCAAAACGAGTGTCTATATATGGGTGGATGAGGGTATGTGTGTGAGATTTTTAGCAGAGTTTGGAGTTTTGTTTGTTTAGGATTTTGAGAGTTTAACAACTTGATGGGAAATTTTTTGGCATGATGTACACATGACATCGAGCATGCCTGTGTTATTTACAATATTCTATGCGACACTTATTGTGACAACAGTCCACAGATGTTATGGTAGACAAACTTTGGTGATATTTGTAACACTAAGAGGTCAATGCCGTTTATTTATTATGTGTACTCTGCTTAGCCTGGAGAAAAGAAAACAGTGCGCATGGACACGTGGGCATTAGTGACATTGAAAAATGCTGCTGATATCCACACAGCAAACCTTTGAGCAACATGTCATGTCCGTGGATCCTTAAAGAGACAGTATCGTGTGTTTTCCTGGCACCTGGTGCTGTTTTATAGAGTAGTCCATTATGTTAATTTAAGTTGTTAGAAAAATGTTGTATATATTTCAAATATAACTTGAGAGAAATCTAACTTCATAATTTAACGCCCAGATGTTGGGCCTCTGTCTCTTTAAAAACTCCTGCTCTTTCTGAAACTCCAGATTTGGGAAGTCGTCATATTTAAAAACTGCAACTCTGAGGAGCTTAAAAAGTATTTAGTGTATTTCTAAATAACACATAATACTTCCCCTTTAAAATGTCTCATCGAGTCTTACGTTCACAAATCTAAAATTAAGGCCTTGAAATGTCTTAAATTAATTTAAAAACAATAAGTTGGCCTTAAATGGGTTTATCGCATGTACTAAATTTTGATGTAGCAGGACTATTTAATCTTATATATTCTGTATAGTTTATTTCTTCTCAAATAATTTTTCTGTAAAGGAAATGTGTAAGTGAGTTACAGAATTGTGTTCTGTAACTCGAGGCAGTTGAGGCTACCGCTAACTAGCTGCTAATAAAATCTAGCTAGCCACATAGCTGGAATTTTTTGCGTCTATTATGGAAAAGTGCAAATTTGTCTTAGTCTTTTCCACTATCTCATGTCCATTGTATGCAAAAAAGCTCGGAACTACTACATTATAAAACATGCAGTATTTTTTCGCCATGTAATAGATATTAAATGTTACTTATAATGCTCTTAAAAGGTCTTAAGAAGCCTTAAGTTTGAGTTGGTAATACCTGTAGAAACCCCGGACAAATACATCCTCCATTTTCTGTAAGTAGACTGCACTTGAAGATTATGTCCAAAAATACCAACCAGAATGGACTGTCTTTTGCTTTATTCTTTTATTATGCTCATGTTCTAAACCTATACAGCACCACTAGCTGTACTCGTGTGTTTATGTGTGTGAACAGACAGCCTCCAGGCGTACATCTGTTCCCCAGTGCTTCAGGGTTTGTGTCGGTGTCAGAGGCGGTGAAAGCCGGCGTCTCCTCCTCCTGCCTGCTGGTCGCCGCCCAGGCCGTCAAAGCTGCAACCGCTTTGTTCAGGTATAAACACCCAAAATGTAGACATGCGTAGAAACGAGACGCATTTTGTTGAGGAGGTTCGTATCGCTACATCTACCCTTGAAATACTGTTACATTTTTTTCTTTTTCTTTCTTTTCTGTCTTGCCTTTTCAGAGCATGAGTTTTATTTTTAGTTAGTTTCAACTTGCTTATGGTAAAGATGCACATGAATAATGAAAGTCCTGACTTTAGAAAGGTGTCCTTAAAATTTCATCAAAGCCAGTTGATAAAAGTGCTGCAAATTAGCGTCTCCCCTCAGCTACAACGTATCTACACTCAGGACAGAGACAAAACAATAGAAACTAGGACAAACAAGGTGGAAGGAGGAAGGACCCAAGTTTATTTTGTCTGCACTCAAAATAAGTATGATGGAGAGAAAGTTAAACATGTCCAAAGCTCACCTTTAGAGACCTGCGACAAAAAGTGGCATCTTGGGGACGCCGACTCTCAGTAATAATTTATTTCAAGGTTTTTGTTCGGATCTCTCCCAGTAACAGTGGAGAGCGCTGTAATTTGTCTCTTTTTGACAAGTTCAGAGGGAGATAAAGTAAAATATGCTGTACCTAATTAAATTGTATTTCCAGGGTATGAATATGCATGTTCTGCTAAGACCTGCACATGTTTTGTTTTTTTTCGTAATTTGACTTATGATACAGGCAAACACTACCTCACTAAAGAATCGGCTTTCAGAAACTTCAGATTTTGAGATTTTATCAAGACTCATTTTACAGCTCATCCAAAACTACATTGAAAATGAAATGTATTTTTTTCCTTTTTTGTTTTCGTAATTCTTTCTCACTTTCCCAAGGCGAAATCTTTTTGATCCACCAAGACCTCAGGAAAATCTGAAAAAGCATTTCAGACAAAAAAAAAGAAGAAAAATCAGTTTGTGAGCTTAAGATCAAACCAACTCAGGTTTTACAGCAAAGCAGAAAATGGACAGTAAATTGTAGCGTTGTCCGTTTTCTATAGTCTGCCAAGAACCTGTATCCACATTGCAGCCCACATAAATCATAGCTAACACGCGGTGAAGAAGCTGTTCATTAGTTTTTATCTGGCTTTATCTTTGCAATCCATCTTCTTAACGTATCAGAAAGTGCTTCCTTAATCAAAGGAATGTCTCTGCCTTCTTTAGACTCAACCATCAGTCCAGACCAGTCCAGTACCAAGAGCTGGAGGAACTGGTAGAGGCCATCACCAGCAGGTTCCCTGAGCTGATTCTGACTTCCCCTTCTCATCGACGCAGCATGGCAAGTCACACGTTGTTTTACCTGCAAATGTAAAGATTCAGAGGGAAGTAAACTTGTATTTTTATTTATTTTTTTTATACAAGCCAGTTCAAACTATTAAGGTGCCTGTTTGTTCTGCTCATAAATCTCTACATCATTATGTTTTTCAAGCACAGTCAAGGTTGCTGTGGGTACCTTAATGATTAATTCGGTAAGTCAGTATGTTCTGAGTCTCTCTGTGTGCGCGCTAATGGCAACAGATGTGAAAGAATATATAATTGTGGAAAATAATTTAATAAGTAAGTCTTTTAAAAGAGTCTGCTAAATAATTCCTTACTGGTGTATTTTTTTTATCTCTGTTCTTCAATCAAAATAAATGAGTAGCATTGCAACATAAAACAATATTAAATAAAAATAACGATAATAGTAATTGATTCAACAACAGAGATTAATCAACTGACTAATTCCCAAAACAGATTAAAATACAACAAAAAAAAAAATAGCACAGATTGTCAAGCCATGTTTTTTCTTTTTCTTTTAAAAAAGATACTTGATCAAATAAAACTATCAATTATATTCACATTTAAAAATGCAATAGCAGGTGTTTTTGGTTGCTTAGTTGTCTGTGTTTGCCTCTACAAGGTTTATGTATCTTTTTAAGTTACCAGAAAAACTAAAAAAAAACATAAAAATATAATTTTGCCAACTGCTAGGCACTTACATGCCTCAAAGCTTGTTATGCAGCAAGTATTGGTTGCCTCGGTTACTTACCTTATTAGGAAGTAAAACATCTGTTTAAATAAATAGTTTTATTGCTACGTTGCCAACCCATAACATACCACACTTTTTTATTGAATATAAGTCTTATTGCCTTGTTTTCGAGGATACTAAAGGATAAATCACGTTTTCTTACACAGGCAATCATTTGTTCAGCTGGGTAAAAATAGCTGAACTCAGGATGCAATAATCTCTACAAAAATAACACACTGCATATATACAAATTTGTCATAAATACAAATCTAATCTTTTTCTTAGCACTTTGAGATTTTACACTCCTAAATGCAGTCAGGCAGGAATGTACGGGACTACATCCAGAAACGAGGAGACAGAAATAAAAAGGAAAGTTGTGAAAAAGTCCTCATTAGGGATCTGGCATCAGGTGAGGTGGGTGTGGCAGGCACAGACAAGGCAATGAGGACGTCTGGTGGTTGTGAGGAGCCTTACAAGTTACGCTGCAGAGATAAGTATCTGAATATCGCAAACGTGACACCAAAACTCTGCGGACAAGGCAACGTTTTTCCAGTTTGTACTTGTGCAAACTGCAGCCTTGTATTCAGTTACAGACCTTTTGCTGGAGATTTGACTGATTGCAAATTCATTAAAATGTACTCTTCATTCTTTGGTTGTAATTGGTGGACATTTAAGCTACTGCTGCATTTCTCTCCACCTTGAACCAGTTTGCCCTTTGACCTCTGAACCATCAAGGTGTTTTCTCTCCTCCAGAACATTTTCTGTAAACCTGATGAACGCTCGTTTCAGGTTAGGAAGTGAAAAACTCACAGCTGATGAACTTATTTTCGATCAGAACTCTGTTAAAAAACGTTTTTCTTTTTTACTAATACAGACTTAAATAACACAGAATATCAACATTCCTTTTTTATAAGCAATACGGTTAGACATAATAATATTTAATATTGGTTAAAGCTCTTTCTTTTTGAGTCTTACAGTGTCTCTATTATTTTTGTTCTAACCCAGCTCTGTTTTATGTTACAGGGAAACAAACAAAGTTCGGATTCCAGCAGCCAGACCTTTCGGTCCAAAGGATTTCTGCTCCAGGCTCTGATCTGTTTCCAGGCAGCCTGCAGGTAACAAACGGCTCAATGAACTCAATAAAATAATTAGTGCAGATCTCTGCCAGTAATTTAACAAATAGGCATCAGTTTGTTCAAATGAAACTCTCTAATGAATGTTTCTAATTTAGAAATAACGATTGAAACGTGTTATTAGATTTTATATTGAACTAGATCAAATAGTTCTTTGTGTAAAGGTCTCTTTCTTGTTAGTAAAATTGGAAAGAAAAATATGACAATATGGTATTTTTCTGTGCATCATTTGCGTTTTCTGCGTCTCATCCTCTGCTTTGTTCCTGTGTGCAAGCTGTACTTTGTGTCTGTGTTTAAACAAAAGTCCTGTTTACATCGAAGGCTCGCAGAGGAGTGTGCGTCAGAGCCGGCCCTGATGAAGAACCCGTTCACAGCCCCGTATAAACACAGCGGCGCTCAGGATTCACTGGAGTCCGTCTGCCAGTGTCTGCTGCGCTGCTGCGACTCTGTGTGGATACCAACCGTGCTCGTAAGGCCCAAAGTCACCGAGCTGAAGTCTGAATGATGGAACTCAAACTTTGTGACAATTTGTAAAAAATGTTCGCAGTATTATAGATTTGGAAATGTATGCAGAAATGATGAAAAATGGCTTGGCAAAAACACACCACCACATGCACCAGTTTATCTGCAGGAGATTTCCCTTGTTAGGATTTGATAATCAGCTGGTTTTCCCCAGTTCATCCATGCATCATCACTAAAAACTCTCATCTCGGCCTGTCACAATAAACAATAAATCAACTAATTGCATGATAAATTCAAGCGAGCTCTGTAATTTCCATTTGCATGATTTATTGTTTTTCTCTCTCTTTCTACCAAAAACTGGATGACGAAAGTCTTCACTCCGGTGCATTGGTTTCCTCTAAGAGACAATAAAGTATATTCTATTTTTATTTCAACCGAAACCTTTTTTTTTTTTTTTTTTTTTTTTTTTTTTTGTCGAAGGACAATTTTGTTTATGAAGACTTCATAACTCATTATGTTAGTTGTTTTTGTTTTGTGTATTCATTTTGATATTCAAAATGTTTTCCTGTTCCAGTGTTAAATATTCATTAGAATTTGTATTAATTTTTGAGAGAGTGAACTTGCATTATAGTGCCATTACCATTATATTACATTAAAATGGTCTCAAAATGACAATTGTTTATTGCAGTAACTTCTTGGACAATTTATTAATCTGTTATTATGACAGGGCTATTCTCATTACTTTCTGTCTAAATGCAGCTCTTTTTTTTAGTTGGATAAAAACAACCAAATTAATGTGTTGCTCTGCCTTCCTTTTATGCTTTATAGTTCTTATAAAAACGAGTCAGAATTGGAATCAGCAGGTGAAATATTAAAGGTCTCGGCAAATCCATGCTGACCAGCAGCAGCCTAATTGGTTCATTTCCAGATCTCAGCCTTATTTATGAAACATGGAAGCTTGTGAATGTTTATCAATGTCTGGGTTGTAGCTAATTGTGTTCTTGGACCCTTTTTGTGTTTCACCCCACAGAGAACATGCGATGGTCCGCCGAGCGCGCAGATTCTGGAGTCGCTCTACTCCATCCTTTGCTCGCAGTTCGTCCTTCTTCCGTCCCTGATGCCACAGTTTGCAAAAAAACTGGGTGAGCTGTAATAACTCTGCAGTAAATGTAAAATGTAGCTGTTTATCAGACAAATACTTTGTTTTCAAGTAGCTTTGAGGTAGTTTTAACTTTATAAAAAGTTAGAAAAAATCCACTCTTATGTGAAGGATGTTAAAGTAGTGCTGACCTTTGACATGTAATATGATTTATTTAGTACCAATTTAAAACAAATTCACCACCATGGATGTTTTGTCCTTTTTATTGATTTTACAAACAAATCATGATCAACTAAATTTGGCTTTTTTGACAAAACAAATTACAACAAAAAGACTATAATTTGAACGTGAAAACTAATTTCTGGAAAATAGTAATTAAATAAAAATACTTACAGTAACGTAACGATAAGCAAATACTTATTGCATGTTTTTAAGGTTAAGGCAGAAACCTTAGTACTTACTGCTGACCTGATTTCATCAAAAACTAAAAAGACATTCAAACTAAGCTCTCAATGAATACAATCAGACTTAATTATTAAAGAGAAGTTGGTCACCATAAAGGCAGCTTTGAATAAAACGATGCAGAGAAGAAGCAACCGTGTTCTGCAGGATTGATGTAGAACATTTCCATAAAACGGAAGAAAAAAGAAAAAACCCCTAGCAGAGCATGTTTTCACCACTCCAGCATTTTCATTTTGTTATTACGAGTCTTTTGGGTATGCCTTTATAAATATAAATATGAAGATGCACTTCAGTTATGAGACCCAGAGCAGGTTTACTCAAATCCTTCAGGGTCTCCTCAGGGCTTTCAAAAGCATCAAATTTAATCATCCCAATTTCAGGCATCAGGAAATCTTAAATAAACTCAGATTTCTCACACAAGGTTTCAAATTACATTTCATTACATGTCAAATTTAGTTCATTATTTCTTCTTCCATCGACTTTTTTTTTATGTCTGAAATCTACGTATGCTGGCCGCATTATTTCACTTCCAGGAAGCAAACAACCTCGTTAGAAGGAATTTCAGTTTTATAGTGAAACTATTTAAACTGGCCTGTTATAATTTTCTGTAAGGTATTTATGATGAAGTACTTCAGAAAAAGCATATACTGAACAAGGTTTGGCTTCAAGTTACAACTGACTGAAACTCAACAGCCCTCATGATAGTTTATTGGAATTAAGGAATTATTTAAATCCCACTTTAAAAAACAAGCGTTAGTAGATAAACTTGTTTTCTTGCTTGCAAGTTTAACACAACGAAGTAGAAGACATTCTGTCTCACAGGAAGTAAAACATAAAGACCCAAGCTGTGGATTGTCCTAGAAGACATCCTGGAGTCCCTGGAATAATTACCGTTGTGTCGGATAATTGCTCTCCTCCTCACCTTCTCACCCCTCCAGTGTCTTCTGGTTTCTATCGGCTGGCAGTGGAGCACAAAGCCCTCCTCTGTGCAGGAAACAGGTACGCCTACAGAATACACAGAGACGAGAACGCTCATAAACAGCAATTAACAAAACGACTCCGTTTGGACGTGGAGGTGTTCATGTTCTGTGTCTTCAGTCAGAACTCAGTGACACAATTGCAAAAAAAAAAAAAAGAAAAAAACCAAGACTGAAACATGACTGAGGATTCTGAAATAGCTTTTTTCAGAAATGTGTTGCACCTGCAGGTGTAACATTCTCTGACTTATATGTGAGCATATTGACTGTTATTTGCACGTGTTTGAGGCTGCACGTTTGTGCTGCTGTGTGCGATGGTTTTTGTGGTTGAAGAAGGCTTCAGGCCCCCCTGCTCTGAGCTGTAATGAAAGTGAACTGCACTCGGCCTGTCTTTCATGTTGTGAAAGCACATCCTGTCCTGTGTTTGACAGTTCAGTTTTCCATAGACCAGCCTTTCCTGGGGAGCGCATGTATTTCTGAGCTTCCCTAAGAGGAGACAATGTTTCCGCTGTTGTTTTCTGCTGTGATCTTACGCATTCCTGGTTATATTCTGAGTTTTGTCAACGTTTCTCCCTTCTGTGAATTGTTGCAGGAACCCAAATCTGAACGCAACTTGCTGTGGCTTTCTGCAGAAACTAAGCATGTGTCTACTCTTCCAGTCAGACCCTCCCTGTGGCTCCAGTCAAGGTATACACAACTTGCATACATGGTTGCACCACAGTGCACAAAGTCAATTATGAACCACTGAGAATAAGGTGATTTTACTGTGTGTTGCCTAGAGTTGCAGCTTGTTGGACTATAGTTTTTTTTAGTTTTTTTTTAGATTTTAAGAAACGTGTGAAGTGAATGTAGATGCCACTGACTGTCACTTATGTGGCAGCTGGTCGGGTGCAACGCCTGGCAAAAATATTCACACCGTTTGAACTTTGCCATGGTGTGCCAGCCTGCAACCACAAATTTAAGTGTGTTTTTTTGACATTTTCAAAATTAAATCTTGTTTAATTAAAGAGTTGGTGATGGCTGTGGGCAGGAAAAATCTCCTGTAGCAGTCTGTATTACAACTACTTTGAAGAAGCCTCTGACTGAAGACACTTTCACAGACAGTTTCATAAAGAGACTCTTCTGAAAGACTTGGAACTGGGTCAGTTTCTCCATTGACATAACAAGTGATGGACTCAAACACAGTCACCTCTATGTAAGCTCACTGCGCAAGACTCCACTGCTGAAAAAAGCATGCTTTTTTTCTTTATTAAAGTTTACTGCAGGAGATATGGACAAGCTAAAGAAACACTGGGGTTACACAACCTGCCACACACCAAGTTTGGAGGAAAAGTGGTTAAGCCTGTCATGATAGCACATTTTACTGGACGATAAATTGTCCCAGAAGTTAAAGCGAAAAACGAAGATATTGTTGTTTTCAGACCACTTTCAAGTAATATAATGGCATAATGATGCAAGAACACATTGTCAAAGATAAATAAACTTTAGATCCTAATAAACATTTAACACTGGCACTGGATGACATTTTAAATATCCCAAATAAATAAACTAAACGACAAATAAAATTAATTACAAAGTCTCTGTAAAGAAATTTGTCCTTCAAAAAAGACCAAAGTCCTTGGTCATCCATTTTTTTGGTAGAAAGAGAAGAAGAACAAATCATGCAAATGGAGATTGAGCTTTCTTTAATTTATCATGCGATTAGATGATGCGTTGCTTACCGAGACAATTGGCCCTGGAACATTAAAGTCGAATCCATGCCACACTTTTCAGAGTTATTAAGTTTCTGTTTTGAAAACAATGTATCCATTTCCTTCTGTGACAAAATGTGGAGAAGGTTAAAGGGTTTGCATACTTTTTTTTATGTACATACCATAAAAGAAGTGAAAGTGTGTTAAAAGCATCATGGTCCAAAAACCCCCAACACAAACCAACTGTCGGTGCTGCTCTTAGCTAAAGTTAGCAAGGTCACATTCAGAAACTGCGGATGTGTTGAATGGGTGAGCATGCTCTGAAACATCTGTATACTTTTGTACAGCATAAGTCCAAACTATCAGAATGAGAACCAAAACAGAATCAAAGTCATCACTGTTTCTGCTCTCACACTTTCCACATTGCTGCCAAATGAAAAGTAAAATGTACAAAACCATCTCAGTGACTGCAGCA
The DNA here is from genome assembly GCA_010277015.1 of Poeciliopsis turrubarensis. NCBI lineage: Eukaryota > Metazoa > Chordata > Actinopteri > Cyprinodontiformes > Poeciliidae > Poeciliopsis > Poeciliopsis turrubarensis. The sequence goes on along the minus strand of VMRN01000147.1, from coordinate 671,751 downwards.
GCTCCCAGGGGACGTGTTACGCTGTTCAGTAAAATATTATTTCTTCCAAGCAATAAGATGTAAGATGTGTATCAGTAAGCATGTATCACTGTTATGTACATCTGGAGTTGTGTGTGCGTGTGTGCGTGCGTGTAAGCAGTGAGAGCTGGAGTTTTGTTTGCTCCATTTTCTGCCTTGCCACGTTTTTATCGTTGCTATCTGCACCATCTTCAGTCTCCTTGATTCAGATTTCTTTTTCCTCCTTGCCTTTGTTTTAGAATCCATTCATTCATGTTTGTCGTTATTTTTAGTCTTCCTCTTGTTCTTCTTCTGTCCTTCCCTGCACTTGTCTCACGCCATTCTCTCTGCAATTATCAAAACTCATCGGTCTTCTGTGTTCCTTTATCTGAAACTCGATTTCTGCTGAAAAAAAAAAAAAAGTTCAATCTGTCTTTTTTTCCCCCTTATTTTTTATGAAGCACTGTTAGTCCTTGGCTTTTTCTCAAGATCCTAAATCATGAATTTTCTTTTTTTTTTTTTTTTTTTAACTCTGGCTGTTCCAGTCAATTTATTCACTCATATATTTCTGCAGGTTTGTTCTGCATCCTTCTGCTTATGAAAGCTTGAACCCCTGTAGGGAAAAGATTTGTTGCTATGAATGACCTAAATCATTACACATGCCCGCAGTTTAAAGTAGGTTTCCCGAAGGCATATGTTTTATTCTAGATTTGTGTCTTTTTTCAAACCTGGTTTATAAATAACAAAAAGCCCTTCTATTACCATCCCTTAAAACCTCCACTTCTTAGATGTTTCAAGGAAGGAATAATAAATATATTTTAAATATAACAATATGGTCATATGTGTGGATTTGGTCTCTATTTTAAAGTGGTAAATACCCGATAATCAGCTAAAAGGATCTGATTCAAGCGAGGATATTAAAGTTCCTTTTTTATTAATATTATCATCGTGGATCTTGGTAAATCTTTTCAACACTTCTTTCACACGAAATGTGACATTTATTTTGGACTTCCTTTGTCTTACTGGGAAAGAAAACTTGGCAGTGAAAAGTCGTTGCACATAAACAGAAAGAATACAGAAGATCATAAGTGTGGCTGCATGTACGCATACGCACGTTCAAGTTTTTCTGGTGTAGGGGCGGAAAAAAATTCAATAAATACATAAATAACATTTTGCTATGTATGTACAAGAGGGCAAAAACAATATCAAACTATTAAGATGTTCAGTAAAGATATTGAAGTTGGCTTAGAGGAAACTATTTCTGAGTCAGACTGAAATTATTATGCTCAAAGTGTGAAAATAAAAAAAAAAAAAAAAAGCACAAACACAAAACTGGTGGCATCGATGTTTACACCCTTTAAGCTAACACACGCGATTCTGTCTTTCTGGTCTCACATCTGACAGCAGTTTTATTAGTTTAACTTTCATGACTTTCCCTCATTTAGATCATTTTTGCTAAAGCCGCAGTATTTAAGTATATCTCATCTGATCTGTTTTTGCTTTTTTTTAACGTCTACTTTGTTGATTTGTTAGAGTTTGAAGCTTAATTTACTCTGAAAATAGAGGTTTCCACAGACTGCAGTGTGCAGGCTACATCTGAAAATGCAACACCGTGCAAAGCGTAATGTATTTTTCCTATTTTATGGCGAGTGAGAGAGATGCAGCATTGTAATATCTTGTAAGAGCCACTTCAGATTCATCTCCTTTACCTCTCGCCTGCATGGAAGTACCGTTCTCCATAACTAATAAAACTAGAAGCCTGAAACTGGTCAGGGAGACTGCTAAGAGACCAGCAGAAGCACTGAAGCAGCGGCAGGAATTTCTGATTACCAACTATCCTGTTTTACATGTGACAACATCCTCCTGCATTCTCCTTTAATGTGCACCAAGCATTTTCATCAGCAGAAAAGATCCAGGGCTGCCTGAAATCTTTACAAAAACCTCCGGGTAGAATCTGATGAAACTGACCTGGAGCCTTTTACTATATTTCCAAAAAATATATGTTTGGCACAAAAACAGCAGCAATAAAATGTGGGGGCTGCAGATCAAGAGGGATTTTTATGTTTATCATCACTGTGAGTCAGAGCTCGTGTCAAAACCAGTAACATTTGGGCATCACCAGAAGAAAATGAATGTTTTGGGATGACATGGCCAGAGATTAAATCGGACAGAAAGTCTTTGAAGTCATCTGAAGGCAGCTTCAGCTCAGATTACAAAGTGTCCTCATAATCTGAGTTGGAAGAAATTCGAGATGAATATTGTTGAGTTGAGATGAAAGACTCTTAAATCAAAGGTTGTTTCAGTAAAGTATTGGTCAAAAGCTGCTACCTGCCTACCTGACTTCTGCTGCTTGTCGAAAAGTGCAAAACTTGGAGAGATTTTGGTTGCAAAACTATCTTTCCATAGTTTATTTAAGGAATTAAACTCAAAAGATTTCTGTCAGTACCCCAAAACACGTTCACTCGTCACTAAAAGCAAATATTTGCACGTTTGTCTTCAGTAGTTGACTGAAGCCTAACAAAAGGTTGGGTAAGGTGACTGGAATCAAATGTCGGATCATTTCATTACCCAGAAGTTGATATCGCTCATTTTTTAATCAATTTGAGACCTAAATCTTAATGGTCTTTAATTGATTTCTTGCAGAAATCCATTTTGATTGACAGCCAACACTGGGTGAAAGTGTTTAAAAGAGTTTAAAAAGCTTTAAAATGTTTAAATGTTCCTCTTTCCGCCGTATGTTGCCTTTATTAAAGCACCTATTGTTTGCTGCTCTTTCAGCTCTTGTCAACCGACTCTCCAGGTACCAACGCTGACGGCTCACGTTACGGTTCCTCTGCGATGCAGATATTGATTTCACACATCCATGACAGCATTGTTCTCTAAAGAGACAGATATTGACCTCATTTATGGTTTTGCCAGAAGATATTGGAAAAGTGACAAATCAGCACAATCTCTCAGGTTTTCCTACCCGGCACTTTAGCAGTGCCAGTCGTGGCAATAGGCCACATTCAATCTGAATAGGCCTCTATTTACACTCACAAAAAGTTTTTTTGCTTGTTTATATCTGGTCTTAAGAGTTTGTTGTGGGTTTTTTTATTCCTCATCCCCAGATTTTGAGGAGGTGGAAACTCTTCTGCAGTGCAACCTTTCCTCTCTGTGCTGTCACCTGTCAGACTGGCCATCTCTGCTATGTGAATATCAAGAACCGAGGGCCATCCAGTACTGCCTGGTGATGATGCTCTACCTGGCTCTAAAGCAAGGAGACAGGTAAAATTATTCATGGTATCGACTACAGCAAATACCTGCAAGCAATGAAACCGTGAAACAAACTAGATCATTTATGGCTTTAATCGTGTTTTGGAAACACTTTGGGGATGTGTGATAGCATTTTTTTCAGGAGCGCTTTCTTCTTCCCTGTCCTTGCGGAGTGCAGAATAAAAGAAACAAATTACGTTTTCCTGTAAACTGAAGCAGTAACACATTGTTTTTGAATCTATTGAGCTCTATCTTCTTTTACATGGTGGAAGAAATTTTTTTTTTGCCAATAGAAAATCTTTCTTCTTGCGTCACAAAGCTTTTCTCTCCTTGAAAATTGTCTCCAAGGAGAAGGTTGAGACATTCTTACCACACGTTGCAAACTGTTTCTGCGGGTTGCTCTACGGTTTCCGCTCCAGAACGTAATCCACACACAATCTGCAGCGCAAAGCGCCTTGTGTTTTATTTAAATGTCACGAAGAAATAATTATTTCAGCGAACAGTGAAAACCGCCATTCTTATCCAGTCTCTTGTGGAGAGTAGTTTAATAAGAAAAGCAATAGAAGTCCAGACTGGCCGCCTATAGCTGCATGCAGTGTATCTGCACTGCTACAAAAGGAGTCTTTGATCAGGAAAGTCATTTACTGCCGAGTTTCTCTGGGGAGAACTATATTAACTGTGCTGCGGGAATCAATTGGAAAAGTACAGTGTCACCAAACTTTGTTCTGCTCGGTGCCAGTGGAAAAACATTCATCTTTGCTGTAGTTTATTGTCAGAACTTTTAAGTTACAGAAACTTTAATGTTGCTGAATGTGCCCCATAAATTCGAACTTGGGCCTTTAATATTTATCTCTGCGAATACCTTTTGGGAAGTTTCGATATGATTTTCTATTTTACAAGTTTTTCTGTGTGTTTATTTATTTTTCATGGAACTCTGCTGCTTCTGGTTCAAGATGTTTTTCTCAGTTTGTGAGATAACGCACTATTGAGCGATGTTCAAAGTCGGGGATAATGTTTTATAACCTAACTAACTTCTTAACTTCTTTATCTCGTTCTCCCCGACCTGTCTGCTCACAGAGCAGCTATTTGGAAATTGAAGTTAAATTATGCTCTGATTGACTCTATGTATAATTTTGAGGTACCAGAGTAAAGGAGAGGTGAGTACAACTGGACATTTTAATTATAAAACTCTCCTTTTTTGGTTTTGATGCTGGGATGAGGGTTTTTTTTTTTTTTGGGCCAAATCAAAATTGGTTTATTTCACAAAAGTGCAAAGGAAACAATTTTTTCACATCACACGAGTCACATGATCAACAACCGAATGTTGCCAAACTATGCAGAAGACAACAGGAAGTAGTTGGATTATCGTGCCACGGCATGTTTTATCACGTGAACAAACTTATGATTTTAATTGTGTTTCTTATTGAATGGAAACACCACAAATTGTAATGTTTTAACATTAGCGATATATCAAAGTTTTGCATGACATTAGATATGGAAACAGCCTTATATTGGTTTGCCACCTCAGGTTTCTTTGCTATATTTGTCTTAACGCGATGACATTTTTAAAAAGGTACAGAGTGGACATCGGTTTGTAAAAGGCAGTGTAAAAAGTGTAAATGTTGTTTGTCAACTTTGCTTCAATTGTAATTCAGTGTTGCCGTATTTCAGGGCGCACTCTCTAAAACGTTATTTGCATGGTTGACATTCTCAAGGTGGAGTTTAAACAGTGCAGGGTGAGAAATTAAACCGTCCGTCACGATGCGTCTGTTCAGGTTTATATTTCTGTCAGGCTGCTACGGAGCACTCACTGTGTTTTCAAATAGATGTTTTATGGCTCTCAGAAATGTCTGTTTGTCCTCTTAAAAGTTTTATCTGTCTTTCTGTTCATCCGTGAGTTAGCTTTACCTCCAGGGTAAGGCAATAAAAGCCTCTCCTTGCCTTTTTTGTGATCTCACCAAGATTTACAAGTAGGAGATCTTCATTTTATCGGGAGGCTGAAAGTTGATTCTGTCTCTGCTTACAGATTAGAGTGTCTAAAGTCTTCCTGCCTGGATGTGTCTTTGTGTGTTTCTGTCTTATAGAAACCAGTAGAGAACGACTTTTGTAGCCTTTTCACACACCTGTGTGTGCCAGCTGCCTGTAATCTCGTAAAAGTCCAAATAGAGGATGTGTTTGTGATCCTGTGAGTTGGTAAGTCGTGGCATTGCTGTGTTTGTTTGTGACCCAGGCTGCTCCCCGACCAGGCCGTGTTCTCCAGTGTGGTGGTGCTGCTGCAGTCGGTGCAGGAGCAAGGCGACTGCGTCCTTCCCCGCTCTGTTCTCCGCTCTGCCCTCTACTTGCTGGCAGTGACCCAAGACAGGAGCCCGAGTCTCGACGGGGTAACTCTGATCAGCTCGCCAAACAGAGAAGGACACACCGTTGCTCTGTGTCAGCTGCAATGCACAACTTCATCACCTTTACTGTTTGGTTTTTTTGCACCCTGTATAATAATGCCCTCAATGCTGAGGAAACGGGGCTTCAGGCTCTCGAACTCACACGATTCAAATGTGCGAGTCCTCAGATGTGAAAAAATATTTATATTTTGCTGAATTATTTAAAAATGTTTATGCATGTAACGTGTTCAGATGAAAACATTGCATGTATTTTTACTGATTTTTAAATGTAAAGTTTGAGTTTTGAGTTGAGCGTTTATCTCCAGTCCTCACCTTCTACCAGCAGCATAGCATTAAACCAAATTCAGCTGTTCTGGTAAGATTTTTTATTTATTTATTTTTGTTAGAGTAATTTATTTGTGTCCTTGAGCTGAAGTCAGAGTGCAGAGGATCAAAAATATGTCACTACTTTTGTTGCCAGTGATGTTACAATTGTGCAAATTGGAATCATAAAAATAATTTAGCCACTGCTGCGCCCCAAAACACAATCAAAAAAAAAAAAAATAGAAAAAAAACCTTATAATTTTGATAAAAGGTTTTTGCGCCAGGATGAGATTGTTTCTCAGCCATATTTGAATTTGTGTGTTTTGCAAAACTGAAACGGAAACACATCTCTGGCAACGCGGCAGTTTGCAAACAGCACTAACGAGCTTGCTTGCATGTACCAGAGCCCTCACCGGTATTGCTCGGATAATGAAAATTTAAGTTTGTCCTTCGAATTGAATCCAAAAGTCTTCTCTAAAATCACCGACTACAATTTCTGCGTTTTTGTATGCTTCGCTCCTAAGTATAAGGGACTTGTCACTACAATAACTGAAAAGATGCCATGTCTCCTCTTACCGCCAACTTGTGGTTTTTTACCAAAAAGAAAAATCCTAGCACCGCTAAAATCTCACGATAAAACAGCCAACGGTGTAAAAACGTTTTAAAGGCACTGTAAATGCAAATTTGCTGAAGAGGCTGGATTTCTTCTGTTGTGAATTTGAGAATAATTGACTTTTCTCCAGAGACGATGAACAGTTTATTCAAACGTAGAACGATAGAGCTGTCAACTTGAACTGATTCAGACATTCAAATGTGTGTTATCAACCAAAGTAGAGATTTCCATAACGCGCTCTCTTTAAGACACTACAGAATCTAAAGCAATTATTTCCAGAATTTTTATCTACTTATTCCACCCTAACAATTGCATTTTCTAGCCATGTCAAATAGTCTGAGCTATAAATAGACTCCTTTTTTTTGTTTTTTTTGTTCACTGACTCAGCTCTCACATTCTAAGGAAAATATTTAATCACTCTGGTTTCTTCGTGAAAGCTTTAATGGCCGCCAGCGCTGTCTTATTGTGTCCGGGTTTTATCAGTACGACAGTACCCAGACTGATGGATTTTCTGCGCACAGAGGCAAAGATCAGCAGAAGCTCGATCTCTCTCTCTGAGATTCAATGTAAAAATCATTAAAGTGGAAGTCACGGGACGCTTATAATCCAAGATTAACGGGCGTTATCCATCTTTATGCACAAAAATCTCCTCGTGCTTTCCATGATCCGGCGTCCGTCTTAATCTTTAATATATTTTATCTAATGCTAAGCAGAACAAATAACATTATCTGGAAATGTGTGCTGCTTTATTTCAAAGAGCATTAAACAGCTTTTCTGAAAGTGCTCAGAGGTAAATATTTTCTGAAAGATTAGATTATGTCATATCAACGGGGTAGATATTAAATTAGGTTGCTCTGACTCAGCTCCGTTAAAAAGTAATCTCCCTGCTTTGTATATGTATCTAGAAGAAAGCTCTTCGCTTTCATCGTGCTTCTTTTTGCTGGTCTTTTTTAGGCTCATTTGACCTACGTTAGCAAAGCGCTGTCGTCCTGCCAGAGCTTTGCCTCCCTCTACAGCCACCACCCTGCGCTGCTCCACTTCATCTGGCGCTATCCAGAGCTAGCACAGAAGTTTGGAGCCCTGGTCTTAGAGCTGTGGTTGGCCAAGAGACCGCAGACAGGAGCAAGGCAGGACCTGGTACATACACGATCTTACAGCTGCAACTCACGATCGTTTAGTTAGCGATTGATCTATCAATCGCTTTTTTTTATTTATTAATCAGATAAAAAAAAAAACAACCTGTACATTCTGCAGATTTGTCATTTAAGCTTTTAAAGCTTTAAGTCCTACGGCAGTCCAGCCAAATTTGCAGTATCGTTACTCCGTCACACGTTTCACTATCTGAAAAATTTCACCGGTTTCTGAAAGGGGAGACGTTGCACTTTCCAGACAATTATTACGGTAATTTCACTCAACCGCAGTAGCAGGGCGCTCTTTTAATAGATGGTAAACTGTGAAAATAACTTGTCAGATGTTGAAAGTTCTTTTTGTTATGGATAAATGGGCAAATATATATTAACTCACAGGACATTTAAAGAACTGTTTTTTTATTATTTTTGCAGAATTTGTACCGGGTGAAGCTAAATCTGCACCACTTTGAGTTTTGAGCACAACGTATTTACAGACAGAGATTTTATTTTCACCTTGAATCGAAAATGTGACTTATTTTTCGTACAGTTTTGGCTGAATTACTGGTCTGTGAGTGTTGTTTTTTTAAGTGTGTATACTTCAGTTAACGATTAATCGATTGCAAAATTAGTTGACGATTATTTCGAATGACTGATTAATCACGATCAATTCAATTAATCATTTCAGCCATACTCTACATTGTAACTAATAATAAAATAACCTTAACAGTTATTAACCTTAATTTCTTTCCAGATGTTGCGATCAGAATAATGAAAAGTTTTATTGGATATTACTCCTGCCTGCAGGCAGGTGTGCAGGAGAGTAATGTAAACACAGGAAGCCAAACACATCAGCAGGAGCAGAATCAGGAACCAGACTGGGAAACCTCAGAGCTGCTGGCTCTGATGGAGAAATACCCAAATGTGACGCTGACCCTTTTGGTGAGATTAACAAATTATTGCTACAGTTTAGAAATTTGTAAACCTTAAAATTAGCATTTAAAATGTATCCTGTTTTCCCGAGGTGCTATTGTAATTTCGTTTTTTTTTTTTTTACTGTAGTTATTTTTTAAAGGTGATGCTTCTACTGTTTTGATCTGTGTTTATACAGGACATGGTTGTCGGTGGAGAAGCTCCTGTTGCAGAACATGTCCTGCATGTGCTAAGGGTTGTTTTGCTTGGACAAAGAGAGTTTGCAACAGATTTGTGCACAAGTCTTAGGCCAGCCCTGCTGCAGGCTTTGCAGTGGATCAGTGTGGACAACGTGGCTAATGGGCCGGGACAAGGTCACGCTGCAGCAGGTACAAAATGTAACCCAGAATCACGAGTATAAAGATTTACACAGCCATTATAGAAATGGAAAGATAGCTGCTACATCACAATAAAAGACCATTTACTTGCTTCAGCGTATTGAACAGAATATTGTAAAATATATCAGATTAAATCTATAAAACAAAGCAGTCAAATGAAATTGTGTTATCCCTGCAGAAATAAAGTTGTCCTTGCTTGTAGGGCACTGATAAAACCAATAGATTAGTTCATTTTAAATTTATCCGCCTCAGTTATAGATTCTGTCTTTTACGTTTCTTTTAGAACGAACAGATCTTGGTTAAATTTCATCCCTGATTCAGGTTTGAAAGATAATTTCATATTTACTCAGACAAACTGCAATTCATCTCCATATATGCATCAGATAAACAGCTCCGGACTGGACTGACGCGCGTAATACTCACACTGTCAGGTTTAATTAGTGGGTTTCTTCCTACAGGGGATATTTATTGCTGTAGATAAAATTTATTCTCCACCACTCAACGAACACTAAAGGATTTCACTCATTGCTTCAGGCGGAGGTTTAAATCCACTCTTCGTAAGCGAGAATGTCATATTAAATATTGACTTGAATGATTTGCTTCTTTTTTTTTCCACTGTGGTCTGATTATGCAGCATGCATAACACATAGCAAATTATTAGGTTAAGTGTTTGTGCACTGATGCCACCAGATTGTTGGTTTTCCAGTCGATGTTTATATAATGTGACATTTTCATGTAGAAATAGTTCTGGAAATGTTTCGTTCTTGAATTTTAAGTCACAAAAAGCTGACATCTTGTAGTGATTTGAGGTTTTCTGTGTGTTAATTTTGGTTTCTGTGTTTTGTGGAGTTTCTATGTTGTCCTGTCTACCCCTCGATTAGTGACAACTGTCTCTTGTTCCTCCTGATTGTCTCCTTATGTATTTAAACTCATTTGTGTTCCTCGTTCCTCGTCAGGTCCTTGTCAGGTCTTACGTCTTGTGTGTTGTTTGTTTATATTGATTTCTTTAGTTAATTTGTTGAATGAATTGTACGTTTTTGTCTCAAACATCTTGTTCTTAATGACACTCTGCCTCGTGTCTCTATAACATTTATTTAAAGAAATGTGTAATAATGAAAATGGTTAATTGGGGAGTGTTAACCTTTTGAATACACTTTATATTTTGACATTAGACCGTCCTAATTCTAAGGATTAGCATAGGCTTTGTCACACTGTAGTAAACTTGAGTAATCATGCTACGGTTTTATCTGGAAATATACCTGACGTCGGCTCTATAATCGGTGTTCATTTTTTTCCCACGTATAAAAGTGGCCCGATAATAAAAAACAATATTTATGTGTTTTCAATATTTATTTCTTTTTTTAACGCAGTTAAAATCACATGTGAGAAGCGATTCAAAAAACATGCTGCACCATCTTCCTCCTACCACTTCCTGTCGTCTTCTTCGCCGTTTCTTCCAGTAGCAACATCCAGTCGTTGATCGTGCAGCTTTACGAAATAAAATAATTTCGATACGGCTAAAAAAAAAAAACCCCACTTCATCCCAGCACCAGAATTTTTTTCTATTGATAAACGTGAGTTGCCATGTTTCCGTTAAGCAAATTTATTTGTGTAATTCAATTGAATTTGCACAATTATATGGTCAATAAAAGACAACCTTTGTAGGAAAACATCAAATTTAAGACAGAAAACAAAGGTGAGTGTTGAGAGCATTCTGGTTGCCATACAGGAATGTGACACCAAAGACACAAAGGTCAGAAGACTTTCTGAAATAATTATAAGGGTGGCGTGAAGTTCATGTGAGAATAAAAACTGGAAAGGTGTCTGTAAGGTCAGAAATGAGAGTAAAATCTTTACTCCAGCTCCGACACTGCTGACTCAAATGGTCTGACGACAAAAGTCGAAGCTCTGCAGAGTAATGCTAAAGAACCATCAGTGGATTCAGGCGTTGAGTCAGAAGGAGACTTAAAACGTCGACTCCTGATCACAGACTTTAGGACACCACTGAGCTTTGACTTATCAGATATTCTATGAACTTGAGCTGCAGTTTTAAAGCATTATGGCAGCTGTGTAATGAAAAGTTGAATGGCGACTGCTGGAGAGAAAAACACACACTCATACACACTCATACACACGACAACTTACAACTGAGCCCTGCCGAGACAGCAGCAGAGCTGTAAAGTAATCTCGAAGGTTTAATAGGTTAGTTTGGCACGGCGGGTTTTTGCGAAGCTTAATGGAAAGCACTTAGTTTAATTATTTTCAAATCTAAAAGGAAAGTCTGGAAAAAAAAGTATCTGCGTTAAGTTATGTTTATGGGGTAATTTTCCCTGGCTACAGTTTTCTTTACAAATAGTGGCTAATTATGCTTTAAGATAGGATACAGTATTTCCTAAGGTGTTTTCAGGTATATTTAGGCTGTATTTTCTCTCTTGTGTCTTTTAAACAGGTCATTAGAAAACATTTAAAATTAAATACACACAGAGTTAAGATTAATTCAAAGTTTTAAGTCCAACTGCTTTACTAAAATATTATGCAGCAGGCTGTTTTTAAATAGCATTTGTAATATATTCTTCCATAATGCTTTGAGTATTGGAATGTAATTAATAACAAAGCTATTGAAAGTTAATGAAAACTTAGAATCATAAATCTTACTTGCACTCATGAAACCTTCTGCCATCATCTCAATAATCTCAAGTTTAATGTCACAGTAAAATAAACATCATGTCTTTACAGTGTATGTAAATATGGAAGAACATTATTGAGCTCCTGACATTTTTAGCATTAATTGTAACGCTGGGGAAAAAGAAGCCCAAGAAGCCAGATTGTGTAAAGTCAAGGTTTAAGTTGTTTCGATTTTTTTCAAGCGTCTGCTGTTAGAAGAGGGGGGTAAAAAGCAAAAGTCTCTTCTGAAAACGTAAATAAATTTATTAAAATGATTTTCCTGAAATCTTTCTTGACTACCGACGGACCCAGACTATGACCAATGTTTTTCATCTAGCATGGATTCCCCTCTGACAGCAAAGCCAGTGTGATGTAACACATGTGTTTACCTAGATAGGAGTGCCATATTGATTTAGTTTCTTCAGGCCAGAGATTTTTATTTTTTGTGCACATTGTTCATTTGGGAAAATGCCTTCAGATTCAATGTTTAAACAGCATAACCTTGTTGTTGGATAGACACCAGTGGATCACAACAAGCACTCACCAGACGCTGCCAGCTAACAGGTCGGATCTGTGTGACACGAGTCGGCTCCGGTGGATTTTCATTGCATTACGGACAGAGGCCGTGGGTTTTTTCTGAATTATTGATTATTGAAAACAAACTGATGCTGCGTAGAAGGTGATTCTAATTAAACGCACAGCTCCTTGACATTTTCAGCGAGCCTCCGCAACTCGTCTCTGCATCACTGGAGCAGGAATCTTCTCGCGCTGTGTTGTCAACAACAAAATAACAAGATATGGTTTGAATCTTAATGTATAAATTAGAAATTTGAGCATGAACGATCACATGGGAGGAGCTTACGGATCGCTAATGTTTATACAAGCAAAAAAAAAACCCAAACAATTTCTTTCATTGTTTAAGCTTCGGTTGTGTGGAAGTTCAGCAGATACGTACGGCGTCCTGAGATGGTTTCACCTTGGAGTCTTTTTGACCGGGTTAATGAGAACAGCTGAAGGGCAGAAACAGCAGCAGCCCAGCTGGGGCTTCAGCAACTGTTGCTGCGGTTAGCCTCTGACTGCGCTCTGCTCGTTTAGCGTCAGCAGGGAATTAAAGATGGCTATCTTTGCACATGATCAAGTACAGTTCAATGTAATTTGCATTAATACACGCTCTATATTAGCTCCCATGTGGCAGCATCTCCAAGGGAGATATTTTAGTGCAATGCACTCCAGCAATAAATTAAAAAAAAAAAAAAGACTGCTGGTCTTAACCACTTCGTTTTCTCATCGCTTTGATTCCTTCTTCCTCCCTGGATTGGGATGCAAAGTATTTACTTTGCTTGCACGTCTGGATCTACATTAGATCCAGGAGTTTTCTCCAAATTCAGTTTTGTTAGTTTAAAGCCATATTCTGTGTTTTTGACTTTGACAAATGCTCTGAGAACATCCTTTGGGCGAAATAATGAGTTTATGCTAATTCTAGATGAGAAGTGGAAGCCTGTAAGCTTCACCGGTCTCTTGTCTTTCTCACACAGTACACCGCTTTCTCGTTATTTTTATGCTTTGTGTTTTCTCCCCGTCTTTGTCAAGCGGCCAGCTCGCTCCCCGTGGTGCTGAAGCTGCTTTGTCTGACGCAGGCCAGTGACCCGCCTTCACCCTCCATCCACAGTAACATGGAGGGAGTGTGTTTCAAGCTGCTCTATCACGGTGAGATGGAAATGTAGCGTTAATAACTCCCTTTGTCACATTTACGTAGTCCGTCTGCGTCGCCTAACTCCCTGCTTTCGATGTAACGCTTCACGAAAGCACAGCAAAACATTTTGGGTTTCAGATGAACGGTCCCAGAAATTCAGCAGAAGAGGTACTAAACCAGTTTATTTTTATAGATTAGTGTATGGTGCATCAACAAGTAAAGTTTATGATGTTCTTCTTTTACTTTCTCACATATTGCTGTGGCATAATCATAGTGTTTATAGTAGTTTATTAGGATTTTATGGAATTGGTTGGATTTTTCTGTTCTTTGTTAGAAAAAAACCTTTGGTTTCAAAGAAGGTTACCACGGTTACAAAAATGTTGACGATTATTGCATCGATGTTAATTTTCAGTACTGTGAGAACCTTACTCTGAATGCAAATGCATCTCTGTCTGAATGCAAAATTCAAAGTTACGTTCTAGTTGGTGTTGTGTTTTAGAAGCCGCATTTACTTCTCGTTTAATTCATTTTGTTAGTTTCAAGGAATTCATGAAACGAGTTAATTTCCCAATCGTTTTCTCAAGGTGGCATGCACTTAAAGAATGAAATGGAGATTAACACACACCAATCATCTCATGATCTCAAGAAAGCAAAGTTTGTTTTCTCGAGATCGACTCATTGTCTCGACAAAACCATCGGGAAAAGGTACATGCGGAAAGTTTGTGGTGGTCGCACGACAAAATGTGACCAAAGGGGTAAAGTCAGTTTTCAAACACTGGTGCCAACACGGCCCTCTTTGCCACAAATGTGCTACACATGGTGTGATTTAGTGTTTGTATTTTTCATTGACATGTTTTTTGTGTAACAAATATGATTACTTTTAAAATTGCTGATTTTGTTACAGAGGATTAACACACTCATTAAGTTACTCGGCCTATGAGAACTTAATTAATTTTGCTGATGTGTGTGTGTGTGTGTGTGTGTGTGTGTGTGTGTGCGTGTGGGTGCGTGTGCGTGTGTGTGTGTGTCAGTGAGTAGCATAGCTGGGATGCTGAAGCCTACTAACACAGAGAGCCTGCTGCCTGCCTTCAACTTCTTGCAGTGCTGCCTGAGCCTGTCCCCAGCACACAGCAGTGACCGAGGTGAGGCTCCTTTCACCTCTACCTGTTTGAGTCAAGCTCCCATTTATTTCTGTTGCTGTTTTTCTTGACGTCGCATCGTTTATAAGCGCTGCCTGTTTTTTACCCCTGTTCAAAACATCAAGACTGAGGAAGGAATTATTCGCATTCGGTACTGGTGGCGTCTAACAAGGTTGATAATTAGAGCTCCAACAACAAAACAGCAGCAAGAGAAACAAAAATTGAGTAGATAAATTATAGCATTAAACTCGTTAGGGATTCACACTGTTGTGAATCCCTGATGGCAGTGTGGAAAAAAGTCTTTCTGTCTTTAAACATGGAAGGATTGTTGCGCTGACGACCATTTTAATCTTCTTATCTGATTCAAGGGGTTGTTATGGGATATAAAAGTGATGCAGCAACGTTAATAAATGTTGCAATTTAAGCTGTGACCTGTGATAAATAACAAAATAATTAAAAGGTCTCGCTGTTTTTTCTGTTTTGGGCTCACAGCAAACAAAGACCAAAGATAACGAGCTACAGGAAAAATACAATTCTAGATTTTTTTTCTCTTCTAAGCAACAAAAAAGTTGCTTCTGGTCAGTTTCTGCTGCTTCATAGTAAAACTTAGTTTGAAACCCAGACCACATTGCCACCTTTTTACCTTTATAAAACTTTTCATGCTGCATTAAACAAATGTCACTGAATATATTACAGGTGTAGACCATGAACGCATAGTACATAGTAATTATTAGCTTATTCTTATTGCATGACAGCAACTACTGAGTCCTTTTTTAACGCTTTCAATTCTATATACTATATATGCTATTGTTTTGTTTTGGTTTGTTTTTTGTTTAATGATTGATCAAGGATGGGTTTCAATGCTCTTGCTTCTTCATCTTGCATTTTGAAGCTTAATGTCCAACATGGTTTTAATTAAAAGTTATGAAATGTTAAAGCCTTTTTCCCAATTTTAATATTCATATCAGGAGTCTGTACTTTACTTAATGAATTCCTCTGCCATCTGTCCTCTGCGATAGGGTTTCATCATTTCATTATTACACCTCGAAAAATGTGAAAATTGAGAAAAATGTCAACATTTGCTTTCACTCATTTCAGATCTCATTTGTTATAAAGATTCATTAAACATTAAATACTTTATTTCTTGTAATTTTGATGACTATAGCCTCCACAAAAATTTGTGTTTTCAGAACATTATATGCGATCAATAAGAAAATGACAATATATAGAGAAATGTTTCAATTGTTATTTAATTTATCAGACATGTTGCTGTATGATTGATAAACTCTTACTGCATTACATGCCTGCATTAGACCCACATGTTACAAAAGACTAAATGGTAAAAATGCTTCTTTTTTTTTTTTTTTACTTTTATTTTTTTTGCTAGTTATCCAGAGTGATGTTGATCATTTTGCACCAAAACCTGCCTACCTCTGTTTGTCCAGGACGGCAAGAACAAATTTACTTGCTCAAACAGAATCATGTTGATTAATTTATGGCATTTTTACAGGAACTGAAAAAAGCTCCTTTTAAAATTGAAATGAATAAATCAAAATGTGGCTTATCTCCTAAAAACAGATAAACTGAAAATTTACATACTACAATTTGATTCGGCTCATGCATTATTTAACAAAAATAAAAATTTAGGTGTTTTTTTTTTTTTTTTTTTTTTTTGATGAATATTCTAAATCCTAACCTTTTCTGACAAATGGTCCAATTAGTCAAAACAAGCTTTTTGGATTATTATCAACCACTGCATTTTGTCAGCAATTTCCCCAAACTCAGTCAGACAAAAAGTAATTGGTGCCTCAGCTCTGAATGTTGTTGTTTTTTTTTTTTTAGTTTCATTTGATTTGCAAACTCTGTTTGCAGTTTTATGCTCTGCTCAGACTCGCACAGGAATCCAAACAACCCAAATAAAAAATGTCTTCACTGAAATCAAAGACAAAACAAATTTGTGAACAAGATTCCACTCACACACACACACACACACACACACACACACACACGCACACACACACACACACACACACACACACCATTTGATGTGATTGGTTACACAAGTTGAATTTCCCTGCTCATGCCCCCATGGAAAAGAAAAAAACTCAGCAGAGGTCAGCAATGAGCTGCGTTGTGGTTAATAAGGTGGCGCTCGGTAGCAAGAGAGCAGGGATCCAGATGGGAGGGAAAGTCTTATTATGTCAGTAGTATTTTTCTGTATTAGTGCTTCTGCTGCTGCAGCCTGCCTGTTTTCTCTCTCCTGCTGCTTCATGTGTGGTGAGTTCACTTGTTTCAGCCTGAGGCCAGTGAGTGTTTGAGCCGATGGTGCGGCGCGCAGGGATCCTACCAGATTCCTGTTTGTGAAATGGAAATCTTCTGCCAGGATGCAGCTGACAAACACACACCACTTTACTTTCCTGCTGGGCCACATCTTCTATGATTACAGCTCAGATTTGCCGCGGCATCATTTTTCATAAGCTTGAGCGATGTGAAAACTAAGAATGGGTCAGCTGTCCGTATCAATGTGAAGAGCTGCAAAAAGATATCATAACTTTCCAAGGATTCAAAGTCCGATTGATGAGATCCCAGAAAAACAACAGTTGCCTTTTTTATTTTAGAGAAACTGCTCTTTCTCTCTCTCCGTTAACGTAACACTATTTAGCTCAACCAGCCTTCTGCAATCAGCTTGTTACATTTTGTAAAGAACAGAACTATAAAAGGGGCAGCAAAATAACAATAAGAAAATAGTTCCGATAATCAGAGATGCACAATATTATCGGCATGGTATCGATATCAACCAAAATTAGATGTCAAATTTTATTTAACACCTGCCATTCCATGAAAAATAACCAGTATAAATGGTGTTTTTATATGACAAACCAGTGACAATGAAGCCTGCGGCACAGGGCAACGTCATGACCAACGTCAGGTGAAAATGTAGGCAATGTGTCAGAAGCTGACAGCAGAACTGCTATTTGCAATGACTGCTCAGCGTCACTGATGCGAGCAGGAGCAGCAACAAAGTACTCCAACACTTCAAATCTAATTAATCATAGCAAGAACCACCATTCCGACCACTGCGATGAGTTCATGGTGGCCAAAAGGAAAAACGAAACAGTAGTTAAAAACTTCACCAGCAGTTCGTTCTACAAGCTCTGGATAAATATCAGTATTTGTATCAGTTATTGGCCAAATGAGTTGTAGTATTTCAGCATATCGTATATTGTGCACCCCGACAGAAAACAATTCTATTATTACATCAATCAGTGTGTTTCCTTTTAGCAGTAATTGTACAAATTGCTGCTGTTATGTTTTTAAACCATTGTGTAATGATAAGCATTTTAGTTTTCAAAATGTGTCCTATTACTGAGATCCATATAGTAGGAGTTAACAGATTGCAGGGTTTTTTTGGCCAATCGTAATCTTTAAAAAATCCGACTCTGAGCCTGACCGGAGCGATATCAGGTGTTAATGTTGGGATCTGGGGTTGTTTGAGTTTGGTTTTGGATTTTTGTCTTTTTTGGTGTCACTTAGGTTTTTCTATTTAGTTTTTCACTCCTGTTCTTCCTTAGTGATTCTAGTTATGTTTCTTGTTTCTAGTTATTCTAGTTTATCATGTTTCTTTAGTCTAATTATTCCTTAGTGTTAGAATTAATTCATATTCCCTGTTTTCTCTCCTGTGTCACTTTCTCTTTCCCCCTCCTCAGCCTGGCTCCTGCTTTTGCTGCTCACACCTGCAATTAATCAGCCCAGGTCTTTTAACAAGCTCACAACCTTCCCAGTATTTAAGCTCCTCTTAGTCAGTCACTACTTTCTTCAATTCGCCACTCCTCATGTTCCTCTGTGATCTCCTCATGTCTGATTTTTTTTTGTTTTTTATGTTCTTGTGCTTCCCTGGATGTTTGTAAGTTGGTTTCTGGTTTTTGTTTCATTCTGTATTCTCAACTATACTCCGTCTGTCGCCTGCTGCATTTGGGTCCACTTCAACGATACACCATGACAATTAAAAGGTCACAATACACCTTCAATCATTGATCTCACAACACAATGAAAAGATGCTAGGTTGGCAACCGTGAGGTGACTATTGTTGACGTGACCTGATGGGCTGATTTTTACGCCTTTGCAGATATGATCAGTTTCATATGTGAATATCCCCCAATCGTACAAAATGTACTGAAGGTTATCAAGATCAGCCTACAAAGACACAACTTTCCTTTCAGGTCTGCATTCATTTCATTCCAGGTTTTTCTTTTCTCATCTTGCAATCTTCACATTTCATATAGCAGGTGGGGAAAAAATCTGCTGATAGACAAAAAAAAAAAAAAGATTCTTCACTGTACTCAAAGCTGTATTTTTTTTTTGCATTACATAACTCTCCCCTCACAGCTATGTGTGGCTAAGATTAGAAATGATCACTGTATCGCCTCATCTGGAGCCAAAGAAAATTCATCACCTTTTTCCACCGTTCGTAGATTGAAATCTTAATGCTGTCTTGTAGTTTGAAGGCTACATCGTAGGAATATCTGCAATAAATTGGAAGTGAAGTTTTGTGTTTACTCTGTAAAAACAGCTAAAAATGATCGGGAACCAAGCTTGACCCTGGAAAGGTATGAAGGAGCCGTGATTATGCTTTTACATTTGCTTTCAGTGCCGTCTGCCCTGCTGGGCCGGCTGTGTGAAATTGGTGCCATAGAATTTGCCAAGCGAGCGATGAAATCAAAAGATTGTCCTAAAAAGCCTCTACTTTTAACTCTGGCCCAAACAGGTGGCCTGTTGGTTTTTATTCATGTTCTTGAGCATTAAATGTCTTCCTGCAAAATCCCCATTGCTCTACTTTGGGAAAATTAAAGAATGATTTGCGATGGTTTTTCTTCCCCATCAGCACAAAAGGCCACAAACTGAAAAATATTCAGTGAACGTGACCTCTGTATGCAGCTGCAAAACACAAAATGACAAATCCCATGAATGGTCTCCTTTCCAGCCGTCTCCATGTTGCTCTCCAACGGTGGGCTGATGGACCAGCTGCAGACAGTCGTCTCCTCCTCTTCTTCTTCGTCTTCCTCCCCCCCTCCGCCCTCCTGTCCTCCTTTGGCTCTGCTGTGCTGCAGCCATCTTCTCCTATCCTCCCTCATTACCTTGCAGCGCGTTCACTCCACTCAGGTACACACCGCCGCTCGACT
The DNA here is from genome assembly GCA_010277015.1 of Poeciliopsis turrubarensis. Lineage (NCBI taxonomy): Eukaryota > Metazoa > Chordata > Actinopteri > Cyprinodontiformes > Poeciliidae > Poeciliopsis > Poeciliopsis turrubarensis. The sequence continues at coordinate 652,074 of VMRN01000147.1, read as the reverse complement.
CAGCCCGGCTCTTATCACAACTCCGCGGCTGAACTTCACACAAAACAGAAACAGTCAAGGGCGAGACACACAACACTCAGCAAAAGTGACTAAAGAGCCGGCTGTGGCTGTGGAATAGGGAACAATTGCATTCATTTGATATGTATCACAGTGCAAATCTGCTCTGTTTTATTCTGTTCACAACGGAGGTGTAATACATTCTTGAATACGACGATTTTAACCTTAATCCTTAACTCTCTGATTGCCTCAGACTTACATTGTTTTTCTCTCTTTTGTAAGGTTCATAAGAGTGTTATTTGGAGTCTGGACACGGCTGTGCACCGACTGTTTTGCCAAAAACGAAACACAGACAATCTCTTGCTGGGTAACGACAATGTTTTTAATGTTTTAACACCAAAACATTAAACATTAACACACGCAGATAAACCACAAAAGGTTTATCTAAGTGTGATTTTCTGGAGAATTGATTCATTTTTAATTGACTTGTGTTTTGTGTTTTGTCTCTGTTCATGTCTGCAACCTGCCACTCACCAGCTGCGTTTCAAATGATTGTGAAATTACGCAAATTGGAATCCCGAAAACAAATTCGCTAAATCAAGACGAGCCAAATTCACGTTTTTGATTTTTGTGATGGAGACACAGCGAAAGACACACACTTTAGTGTTTTCCCATACAGTTCTCCCAGAGTATGAAACATTTTTTACATTCTGTGAATCACGGGATGCTAATCTGGCTCTCTTACCTCCAGTTTACATAAAGTTCTGCAAACTTCCTGTCAAAGCTTCATCTTTAGTGGCATCTCCTAACCCCATGCTTGCGTTTCACACTCACTCATCATATTAAATGTCCCACAAACCACCTTAGCGCTCGTAGACGGATCATCCCTGCTGCTCCTGTGCCTCTGTCTGTCAGCTGAATAAGTAGCCTGTCAGGGTCACTGTGATTTATTGGCTCCCTCCTTCTGCGCACCGATTTCTCTTTCCCTCCCTCTCCGCTCGCTCAGCTTCCTCTCCGTCTCACTATCTCAGTTTTTATCTCCCCAATGTTTGCCGTTCCAGCACTGCTTTTTTGAATCCATGTCTTAGTTTCCTCTTTTGTGCGAACTAATTAGGGCTCCTTCCTCTGGGCGATTAGATCTGAGTGTTCGTGGCGTCGGTGTGTTTCAGATGGTTGGCCCCTTTTAGTTTGGATTCTTCTCTTTTAGTCGCAGTTTTTGGGCTTTTTATTCTCTTTATCCTCCTCAGGATTTTCTCTCTCTCTTTGCACTCAGACATCTTCAACTCGTTGTCTGAGCTCTCCGACACCTATCAGTTCAAAAGTTGCTTTGGTTTGCCTTTACGTCTTTCCAGTCTGCCTCAGTTTCTGCTGCCGTTACGTTTCTCCAATCATCCACTGAGTCGTGTACCACTCTGCGCTTTTACAACTTGTGTTTGCCGTTTTCTGTTCACGCCTGCCTTGTTCATCAGATCTTCTAGAACAAACAGTGAATGAAATGGTAAAGATGAGATTTCCAGCAATACTGTCAGTTTTTGTTTTTTTTTTTAATTTAACATCATTAGGTGAAATTTATTCATGCAACAATAAGTCAAAATTCCTATCATCAGACATTTTTCACAATGAATTACCGAGGAGGTTCACAAGGTGTGGACGGCAGAACTTCATGAGTAATCACACAGAGATTTATCCAGAATATGGCCTCCAAATGTTTTTACCCACTTCTGAAAGAGAGACTACATTAGAAGACTGCACTGATGCAGTAATTCATGCTACAGGAGACTCCAGCCAAGTCTTACACTGAAGATACTTTCCATGCGCTGTAAACCATATCCATTAGTCTATAAACAATGCATGAGTCTCACTTTCTAAATTAAACTGCTGAAATAATTTATTGAAATGCACCATTTTTTTATTTTTTTTTTAACTCTTACCACTTTCTCCTTTTCCTCTCTAGTCAGCTACCTTCGGATGCTGCAGGCTTTGCTTGATGCTGACCTGGCGTCGCCAGTGGTGTGTCTGAGTACCGGTTCTGGACTAGTCGGGCCCCGGCCTCTGGAGCCCGAAGATGGAGCGCTGTACCCGCTTGGCTCGACGGGGGCCCAGTGCCTCCTAATCACTCTCAGCGGTCTTCTCATGCAGGTTCTGCACAACATATGGAATCACATTCATACTTGCAATATTCATGTTAGCAACATCCCAATCGCAAAGGAGTGCTTGAATGCTATTATTATGCTGAAATTCAAATTCTCTATGCAAATTGTTCATGCCAACACTAAATATGACCTGCTGTCTCCTTGTACAGAGAATGTCTTCATCATTGCAATGCAATGTCAGCGTAGGCTGCATGAATATCAAAAGTTGATCATTGAAATTGAAAGTGTCACACTTTGCATACCGACGTTCCAGTACGTTCTAAGTTTATGTTGCACCTTTCGTAGATTAGGATCCTGCAATGCTTCACAGAAAACCTGATTAAAGCGAAACTTCCTCCCGCCAGGCTGAGCAAGTTTTCTGTGGGAAACCCTGCTTCTGTTTTTAAAAAGATCAGCAGAAGTTGAAAATATTTCTAGCTATTTTTGAGTGGGTGATGAGATTTGTTCACAAAAACCACGCGGCTATTTTGAAGCGAAGACTGTCTCTAGAAATGCAAAGATGATAGAAGCTATAGAAGCTCATCACAGTTTTTAGATTTTTAAGCACTACAAATACATTTGCCAGGCCTGCACGTGTCTCGTAATGCTGTGTTGCAGCACACCAACCTTTGGCTCCTTATCTCCCCTTTGTGTAAAAAAATAAATAAAAGCGGTAGCGCGATGCTTCAGCGCTCTGTGGTCTGCTGCTCTGCAGCTGATATGAGTAACAGTTCCCAAACCACTCCTCTGCTATTTTTCTCTCTTTACTCTTGGTTCTTTGGTTCAGCTGCAGAAGGAAAGCGCCACAGCGTCTCTCTTCTCCCTCCGTTCATGTTTGCATCCTCATCTGGCTGAAGGATTTCTTTCTCTTCACTGACTCTCTCGTCTCCTCCTGCCCGTCCCGTTGACTCCTGTCTCTCTCCCTCTCTGACTGTAGCGTAGGTTATAACTCCCATTGTTGTTTTATACATCTTCCTGGCCGACTTCTGTAATTTTGGACACCATGCAGCGCTCCCTGTCAGCTTCTGTGCTGTGGGAGAAGCATGCATTATTAAAACCTGGCTCAATCACTGTCAATCATCATCTTGTTGTCCCTTCTGTGTCTGAATGCATCTACGTCCTTCTGCGAGCATGTGTCTGCGTTTTTTTTTTTCTCCCTTTGCGTCTGTCGTTTTATTTTCTCCCAAGTGAACTCGCATTACTGGTATTTCTTCAACAAAATTATTGTATTTTTTTCCAAATTTGCAGGAACTCCCTTGCTTTACCTGCTTGAAGGATAAAATAAAATCCTCCCTACTGTCCAGTAAACATTTCCGTTTTCCTGGATAAGACTGTTTAAATAAACAAGGCCGTCTGAGCTGTTTGTTAAAAATCTCCCGATTGAGTTTTTACAGCAACACGGTCTCTGAGGAGAGCCGCCGAAACGGAGAGATTGAACAACTCGCACCTTTCTGCATCCGCCAAACAGCGTATCACAGCAATCTAATGACAAATGTAACCGCTGAAGACGCATCAGGCCGTCACAGCTTGCAATTTGTCATTGTCGCCTCACTTTCTTACTGTTGTCAAGATGACATACGAGCGTAGTGACGGAGCGCTCCCGACTCCCTTATGCGTTTCCTTTTGTGTAGAAGAATCCTTTCATCAGTCCAGACCGGTCCTGTGATGAAGAAGCGGTGCTGAGCGCGGCCGTTCCTCACCTCCGTAGTTTCCATACAGAACTGTGGGAACAAAAATGTTTTTGTTGGGTTCATAAAAGATTGTTTAGAAGAAATAGCTTGTACTTTTTTTTGTGCATCACAATACGGGCACAAACATCAGTACATTTCATTTGGACTTTAATCAAAAAAAGGAAGCGACTTAAATTGATGGATATTCATGTGTTGGTACAGTCAAAGTCCAGACGTCTGTTGCTAGACATTGGACTTTGACGTTCATAGATGCTCTCCGAGCCATTTGACTGAGGTTTCGGTGTTTTGCAAAGTAGAATAAGGAGGAGAGACCTGCCTTTACGACTTAGCACAAAAGACTTGTAACAAAAGCTGGTTCTTTAAAGTATGAACACAGAAAGGCTGAAAAAGTTCCCAGATCATGTCAGATATTTTTTGATAATTTGCACCATTTTCTTTCCACTTCACAGTTACCTCTATCGGTCCGTCAATCACATAATATCCCCACACAACACGCTGAGCCATGTAACAACTTGAAGTTGTTCTCGAGCGTTTTTTGTAAACATGAGCTGCTGACATAAGTTTTCTCAGCAGATAAGTTATAATTCCAGCTCTGGGTCTGTATTGTTGGATTCTCAAACGGTCGTGTGGATGTTTTCCTTCTCAGAAACACGAGTTGCTGCTGAGAACGTCGGTCAACTGTCTGAGCTCCCTGCTGGGCTTCCTTAAAAGAAAGAATCCTGATTTAGGTACAAAGCAGCTGAAATAGTTGATTGAAAAGTCGTTGCATTGAACTTATGACATATTCAAATCAATATATTTTAGTTTTGTTGTTAACACTGCAGCATTACCACGTTTTACAATCTTTGATGTTTTAGAACATTTTAGGCTTTTAGTTTTCTGTGTTTGAACTGTGAATTTTCATTTTCCTCTGTTTTTTGGGGGGTTTGTCTCCTGTGTTAATTAGCCAAGCAGGCAGTGTGTCAGCCTTGGTCTCAGTTCCTCCTCTACTGCAATTTCACCCCAGGAGAGAAATGCCTTCTGCACCCCGCTCTTCTCAGACTCATCACACTTGTAAGATATTTCCCACAAATGCTTCACTGATCATAAAAATTTAATGTGTATCGTAATATAAACGTGTAAAGGATAAATATCGCATTATGTAGGTTAATTCAAGAGAACTACAGAAAAAGTCTTGAATGTTTCATTCAGATATTGTTAGGAAGGAATATTTGGAACTACTAGATATCTCTAGTCCTGAATCAAACCAACGTATCCGAGATTTCTGTCATGATTTAATTGATTTGGTAAAATAAAGTGTCACATTAATTGTTCGCTCTGCAGTCTCACCAGAACGGTGCAAAGTTTTTGTTGTGATTGTAGCGGCCTAAAATGACTTATTCTGCAGCACAATTTTCAAAAAGCTGCAGCCAGTGTTGCATATTTTTATAAGCTTTATTTTTTGCAATAACATGTTTTCAGTATATTTCAAGTACGAATAACATTTTGAAGTACTTTCTTGAAATAGCACGCGTATTCTTTCCGTGATCATTGTGGACCCCAAACGTTTTTCAGTCTGTGCACTGTCCCGCCTTCACAACTTCTTTGTGTGTGTGGTTTCGGGAACTGACGGTCTGACAGGACAGTCCCCAACTTTGCCACTGTCTGACCGTGACATTTGGCGTGTTCCTTCTGAGCGTTACCCTTGCAATGCAGGAGGGATAATACAAATAAAGTCATGACATGAGGAGTGATCAAAGTGCAAAAGAAGAATTCCATGAGTAATATAAGCTAATCCTAAAGAATAGACTCAAAGTGGCTTTTGCAAATAAAAGGAAAAGGCTAATTTTACCGCATGCTTTCAGACCCAACAATATCAGTACCTAAGATAACTCACCATTTTTATGGTTACCATCGAGCTGGGATTTTTGAAACACTGCAAAAATGCCAGCCACCGGGATTGTTTAGGTCCTTTAGTCCTTATGGTGCTAATTAGTGTCACATTCAGTCTGTTGCATTGAACCATGGCCAGTTTCAAAGGACTGTGTGGCAAAAGGAACAAGAGCCTCATTTAATGCATCTTGTATTGTAATATTTGCAAGACAGCCACTGTTTTTAAATCCCACCTTAACGTACATTTAATGAAATATTAACGAACATATTCAGTTCTTCACAACCCAAACCCTCATTCTCTTGCTGCGCCTGTGGAGGGCTGTGCATTTCTACTTTTCTGGGGATTTTTCTGATTGTGTGCCTTGTTTGCAGTTGTTGCAGTACGGCAGCACAGCGGTCCTGTGGGAGCCGGACCTGCTCCGTGTGATTGATACTGTGGAGAGGAGCGGGATAAAGGAGCTCAACCACGAGGCGGCACGGGCGCTAAGGTTGCTTCTTGCACAGGTGAGCCGTGTGCACAAATATGGTGAGGAGTCTGACAGAATCCAAACAAGTGGAACCGACATAGACCGCCATTTTCTCAGTGTGGAACGTTCCCCTCAAAGCAGCGGCGCGTCGTCATCCAGCAGAAATATGCAATTTCTTGCCTCGGGGTGTTTCACGTAATTTATGAGTGCAGATTTATGGAAAGATCAAAACTAATCTAAGGGCAGTGGTTACGGGTTAATGTTCGTGCAATCGCAAAACCGAATTATCACAATGGGGCGGTAATTACCTGAGCAGCGTGTCGCAGGTAATCGGCTTTTTAGAACAACTCTGTCAATAACGATGCAAACATGTCAACAAACCAAATGATGTTGAAAAGGGTCTTCTGAAGTATGATTACATTTATTAAAAATAATGATGCAGTTATGTCCACAGCAGGCATCCGTATTGCCATAGAGATGTATGCCAATAAGCTGGAAACTGAGCAAATTTGCAAAGGAATAAATTACATTGCCTTTTTCGTCCTGTATAAAATCAGTCAGGGCTTTTGTTTTTCTCTTTTTGCATATTCTGTTGCAAACAAAAGAAGATGCACAAGAAGTACATCATTCTGCTCACCAGCCATTTTTCTCGGTGCATCTTTAGTTAACATAAAAGCTTCACACTTTCTGATTTCAGTCTGGATAAATATAAATCAATTACCGGTAGTGATGCACCTATCCACTTTTTCAACTTCTGATGTGTCATGGATTTATGAGATTTACACTGATCCAGTACAGAAAAATAGAGCTGAAATGACTTATAACGTTTATTTTTTTATTTTTTTTAAATACAGACATAAATGTACTGGTTGGTTGCACAAATGTATTTAATAACTCTGCATCGGTTCAGCACATGCACCAATAGCTTCATAAGCCTGGTAAAAAATAAACTGCAACAAACATTTTTTTAAATGGTTCAGAAAGAGTAATTAGGATATCTAAATATAATGTAAAATAAACAATAAAGCCTGACTTCGCTGAGAGCACGAAGGATGGAATTAGACTGAATTTTGTTCAGTATCGGTACCAATACAGATATCAGCATCGTATCGGTGCAACTCTTGATTTTTGGTAGGCACAAACATTTTAATTGTGTCATTTTCCTCTATTGTTAAGAGTTTCTCTGCTCCGTTGTGATCCCGGTTCTGACACCAACATCCACCGCAGTTGGTGTCATTTTGCCACGTCACTCAGATTATCCTGGCTAAAAATGTGCCGCCTAAACAGCATCCTTGTTGTCATCCTTGTCAGCTTTACAGCAAGGCCTGCTGGGACTGCTCGAGCGCGTTACAAAACGCAGACGGTGTCAGGTCGAATAGATTGAATCTGAATCAGAAATGACCAGAACTGCATTTGGTATTCAGTAAAGAGCTCAGAGTACAAGAGTGACAGAATGATGGCATGATGGCACATTCACTGGAGCAGCTCCCAGTGCCCCAGTGAGTCATGAACTATCTGATTGCATGCAAATGCGTCAGTCTGTCTGTGCCTTCGCGTACTGTTCCTTTAAATACATGTTTATTTTTCCAAAAGCGTTGACTGATCAGATTCTGCCCTCACAGCTTGTTTATGTTTTCCGCTGCCACCTCCATTAATTAAAACTGACACACATTAAGCTTCCCAGTACAATGTGTTCACCAATCATGGATGTGGAACCAAATGATTTCTTTGAGCCGTGGCATATCAGTCACCTGTGTGTCTGTGTGCTTTCAGGACATTTACCACTTTAACTCTGGGTTGTTTACCAGTCTACACTGCAGGACTACAGAGCCACGAAGTCGGTGTGTGTTTCCGTATGACTAATGGGCCACTTTGATTGGTCAAATGCCTCGTCTTTGGCAGCACATTTGGCTTTATCAAAGTGATAGTGCTTGAAAGATTTTCACTCAATCTCTATTTGTTTCATTTGTTGGATACATTTGGTGGTTTTTCACCTCCTTGCCTTTGCTTCCTCCATCTGTTTCACATTCAAAATGATATGATGCATCTTTAATCTTCCTTTCTTTTGAACATCTGACCAGATTAAAACCCAGAACATGTGATTTAAAAAAAAAAATCTTTTTCCCTCTAATCACCGTCTAATCAGAGTCGGACAAAAAGAGGAGGAGTGTTTTAGTGGTTTTTTTTATTTCTGCTAACCGACGATGGAGTAATCGGTTTTTGTTTCATAAAAGGTTTAATATTTAATGAGTGCAGACAGTTTGGGGAGGCAGTCTGTTATTCCGAGTGATGCTCAAAAGCCTCAGTTCTGTTTTCAGCCACATGTACAAAACACACAAAGCAGATTGTTACATCAGCTTCATTTTGGGAGTGAAGTTGGCCCCCCACCTTCTTCAAATCAGATAAAATTGGCGTCAAACGTGTCAAATTGCTGCAAATTGTTTTGTTTGTGCCACTATCATTTTAAAGATATTAAGAAATGTTTCTATAGGTCATGAGAGGTCAACCAGACCTCTCAAGGAATCACTTTTCTAGTGAACTTTGACTGGGCCATTCTAGCACATGACCATGCTTTGACCGCTGTAGCTCCGGCTGTGTCGTTGTCCTCCTCTAATCTCAGTTCAACTTTCCTGTCCTCAGTGAATTTCCGAGTTAAAGAGGATCTCTGTCTTCAAAGGTCTGTTATTGTCACTGGTCTCACCTGCCTGTAAACTTAAGATCGTGTCGTTCTTTTAGATCCAGAGCAGCGTTCCACTTCCTGCGGAGGACCACAAGCTGAGAGTGAGAAAACTGATGGAGTCGCTCGGACCACAGACATCTGCTGAGAACTGCAGCATGTCCAACGTTTTGTATCCGTAGCCTGAAGTGAATCGAACTCGTTCACACCAAACTCAGTCAGATAATCCAGTAGGTGGTAAACGCTTCCTCACACACAACCTGCGGAACTCCGAAACAAGACCCTGATTGTTTCTATAAAGTATGAGTTGCATTTAATTTCATTTTGGGATAAAGAAAGTATTTTTGAATTGAATTAAAAGCATAAATACCAGTTAAATGCGCAAATTAAATATGCACATACTGCAGTTTTTGTTGATTTTCCTGGAAGTTTCTTTAATGTTTGTTGGATTTTTGAACATAATCAGCTGTCATCCAGTTCGTCAGCACTTTTTCTAACACATACAGTCACTGATATGATGTTTATTTCTTTTTTTGACTATTACGCTGAGGCAGCCACAGCTCAAAAAATGAGAATGTCATGAAAAACGTCAGTATTTTCAGAAAGTAAAACTCGTATTATATAAATTCGATACGTCGTAATGAGCCATTCGCTTGATTTGGGAAAAGAAATTCATCTAAAATCTGAAGGTCAGCAGCTTTCGAGGAGTGTTTTTTTTTTTTTTTTTTACTTTTTCACAGTTTTCTGAGACATTGAATTTTGGCTTTTCAGTATCTGTGAGCCATAATTAGCTAAATTTACAAATAAAAATAGTGAAGACTGGAAATATTTGACTGTGTGTAATAAGTCTGAAATATGAGTTTCACTTTCTGAAATGAGGGACTAGAAATATTGAACTTTTTCATATTTTTTTTTTTAGCTCTATCGCTACAGACTTTCTAATCTCATGATTCTTTTTGCTAAAGAAATCTGACCTACGATAAAAGAATGCAAATGAGTCACAATAAGCTAAACTCTATGATCTGGGACAGAACATCTGCTTAAATAGGTGATTGTGGGTTCATTTAGGAGAAAGTCGTTTCTTGTTTAAAGCGTTTGCTGCTAAACTATTCACATCCAAGCCTTCACCCTCGGCTTCATTGACCCTTAACTCATCCCGTCAGAAACGTCGGCGATGTGTCCCTCTGCATGTCTGAGTTCTCTCTGAAAACAGCCTGATTATCTGTTATTTTTTTTTATTTCTAAATCTCTTTCTTCCTTCTTTCTGGCCGTGTTCCTCGCCGTACCTCATTTATCTAACAGCCGCTCAGCAGATTACGATGAAGGTTTTTGTTGAAGGGAGAGAAAAAAAGGAAAAAAAAGAAACGATATGACATTGTCTGTGCAGAGAGGAAGGCCTTCGCTGCCAAAAAGGAGCAGATGTTGGTGTCGCTCCTGAGAGAAGCAAGAAATGTCATTTTAGAACTAAAGCTGTCCTTGGTGACCTTTTTCTGCAACATTTGCTGCTGGTGGATTGTTGTTCTTGGAAGACAAATAAACCACCGCTGCTGACTGACTGCTAATACCGTCTTTATGTTTTTTGAAACTGTACATCTTCAGTGCCTCACGGAGATATTTATGAACTTTCTTACTGTTGTGCACTAAAAAATTAACGTCACGTGAAAGCAAAAGTATTCATTCCTCAAACCTTTTCTTATTTCGTGTTGCATCTAGGGAAGGATGATACGGAGGAGCAAATATTTCGTCAAAAATAATGTTGTGGCATTAAAAAATAGTTTAGCAAAAGTCATAAAGTTTCTTTGTAAGCAAAGTTTTGCCTACACTTGTTTATAACAATAAGTCACAGCTCCGACCATATTTGTTTTTCTTCAATAATGATAAACAACACAATAATAATCCCATCCTTAATTACAGCTTTCTACTTATTTTATTGGGATTTTATGTGAAACGGAGGGAAACTGATTCGGTTTTCTTTTTTCCCTAAAGTGCGTGGTGTTCATTTGGGTTCAGAACGTCATGAAAAGATCAGATACAAGATTGGGGCATAAGGGCAAAAAATAATAATAATAATCAAATTTGGATCACTTTGGGATTTAGTGTTGACATAGATTATTCGTGACCTGCTGAGGTTTGTTCACTAATGTTCTCTTACAAGATGCTTTCACAAAACAGCTGAATGGAGCAGGCTTGTTTTTTTTTCTTTTTTTTTAGAAATATTAAAAGAAACCGAATACAAATACACACCGCACTTTTCAGATTTTTATATGTGGGGGGGAGGGGGAGAACCAAAAATAAATAAAATACTTTATCATTTAAAATCCCTGAAAGATTTAACGAACTGTAGTAATAAAATAAAGCAGGAAAAGGTCCGCCTACTGCCGCCCAAACAACAACCAGAACTGATCTGCTACACTTTCCCCAAACCTTTTATTTTTACTTAAACCATCTCTGGACCTTGTGTTCATCCTGACTTTAGATATCTGCCTCTCATTTGTGTCTGTTTTATTATGGCTTTTAACTTGCCTAATTGAGACGTCAACATGGAATAAGGAAACTGTGAGCCTCCACCGGTGCGTCTGTGTAAACCCGCCGTGTGGAAACCTCCTCCTCCTTCTCCTCCTCCTCCGCGTTCAGCGCCCTCCCGCCCGCTTTCATTCGTCCAAGTCGAGCCAGCCGGTGCGGTCGTGGCGTTGATGGAGTGGAGCGTCGAGAGCCGCATGTAAATGAGCCGCCTCCGCTCCCGTCACCTGAGGATCGGGTCGGGCGAGCCGCATGTCCGGTCTCCCCGCACGGACTCCTGTGACGCGTTGTGCGGGGGATCTGAAGAGATTAAGCTGCGCTGCCGTGGAGCGAAACGCTGCCCGCTAATCGCCGCCTTTCCTCGGCGCCCGCTGTGCCTCGCCACGACGCGGTGAGTGGACCTCGGGCTGCACCGTCCGGAGCCTGATCCCGTCTTCGTCTGCTTAGATGGTGTCGCTTCGAAAAGCCGCGCAAATCCCTCGTAAAGTCTTGTTTTGAATATTTGTCACTATAATCGCAGTTTCTTTCTTTTTTTTTTCCTCGTTGTTGTATTTTTTGTCAAGATCGAAACTAATGAATATTTGCCCCTATAGTTGGGTCAGAAAAGGGGACTGTGTGATAATCAATTAAGCAATCTAATTAATGGTCCGTGTGACACTATTTAGACATCTTCATTACGCATGTCCGTGGATTTCCCTGACTGATGACAAGAGATGAGGCGTCTTGGATGTGATGGAGAGAGAGAGAGAGAAAGATGAAGTGTCAATCGTTGAACCTCATGCCTCCCACAGCAGTCAAGCAGCCGGAGGGGGAGCAGCAGCATCTCCTCCTGCTGCACATCCAGCTGTCTGTCTGAGCGCCTTGCTTCTCCGTTCACCTCGAGGGTCAGCGTGCTTCATGAGATAGACGCCGGAGCGTTCCCCCCCCCCAATCCCCGGTGATGTGGCAAAGTGCATCAGAGCGTAGCCGCGTGTTGGATATTGTTGCACGCGTTTCAGAGCAGAAGCACGTTTTCACAGGCTGGTTATGCCTAATCGACAAAGCAGGACTCTTGAGTCTCCCACACATGAAACCCAAACTTGAGTCTCTCAGCCCCGGGAGGCTGTTGTTTGGCAGAGGAGATTCATGTGGGCTTACATGACTTTGGCGAGCTCTCCGCCGTCTTCAGGCCTCCTCATTGCCAGGACACCTTGCCAACTTCAGAGCAAATCTGAAACAAGCCCACCTGGAAGCTTGAACATCAGGAAAACCCACTGAATCCTGGACTCCGTATAAGAGTGTGTGTTAGACAACCTGGATTGGACCCAGCGAACATCAGCCGTCCTTATAGTTTGTGTGCCGGGCTTCTGTTTTAAACCCTAAAGAGCGAAATGCAAATCACGCAGGACACATTTATGGAGCTAGAAGTGTAGAAACCAATCATCATTTTCAAGAGGCACAGTGTGTGGTGTGTCACAACCTCTGTAATATCAGTCTGGGTGGATCCAATAACCCCCACCAATAGATTTTCTGATGACTTGGATGGTGTAAAACTATCATCCTGTGTAATTAGTTTCCTGCTAACAGCTAATGGGTGCGTTTATACTCTGTTTCTGCGCGGCCCGCGCCACATTAGAAATGATAGATCTGGTGTTAATGTCCTGCTTACACTACTTATTAATGTCTCAGCACTTTGTTCTCGCTCTGATAGGCTGGGAGCCGGTGGATGCACATTACCAGGATTCCTGCACAAACTCAAAGTATGAGAAGAGGAATGAAACTTGTTTTTATGTTTTCAGAGTCTGGTTTTAGAATAAAATGAAAAATTACGAAAACGGTTTGTTTTTCCAAACACTAATCAAAGTGTAATAGAGTAATTTTTGAAATATTTTAAATATAAAGAGCAAAACTACATTTGGAACCAAGAGTTGCACATCTCTTTAAATGGAGATGATATAACAAAAAGCTAATGAGTATAAAGCTTATACGTTGACCTTGCTTTGAGAAAATGACCTAATTGAACTGTTACCAAAACAAACTAGGTTTTGTGATCTTAAGATAATAAAATTGATCAAACTTAAGAAATCCTGATCTCAATGGGATGTAATGGGAATGAAAAAAATAATTACCTTGAAAATGCCATAAAAATAAAATGCTTATTCTTAATTAGAGTTTAAAATTACTGATTGAGAACCAAACAAACTGCAAATTCTTACAAAGTTGCATGTCTTATGAGAGGATGTGGGTTAGGAGGTGAAATATGTTTCAAGGTTTCCCTCAAAACATTTTCTAAGCCTGGTGGTCAAAAATGTTTAAAGTTGACTGGAAATTTGAAAATATCAATTGATAATTATGTGCTATTGAAATATTGGAAGATTAATATGTGAACACCAACTATAAAGTCTTAAAAAAACAAAAAAGGCCTAAATAAGCAGAGCTTAGCCTGGTGGGGGCACAAGTGAAGCCTGGTGGCCCGCCAGGCTTATAAAACCCTGGAGTTTTGTACACAATGTGAGGAGCTTTTTGATGCTGACGGCACCCTCATACTAAACCCCAATCACTATAAAACAATGCAACGTATGACATTAAACGTTTTTATTTTCAACGGTCCGGAATTTCAGTGAAATGTTTGGAAGTTAATAATTGGCAATGTGTCAAAATCATGCAGGATTTCCTGACGGTGCCAGTAACCATCCTGGTTTTGGTCGGAGGGCGCCGTCCTCTGCTGTCCGGGCGGAATACCAAAGCTTCCTCTCAGCACTTTGGGTCATTTAAAGGAGCTTTTCTCAAAAAGCTTGGAGGCTGTCCAAATAATAGTCCCTAAATGAGCAATTGTCTTCTCTTCAGCTTTCTTCAGGAACTCTTGTTTCTGCTGACTGCGAAATAAAACCTTCTCCTGCTCTTTCATCTTCGGATGAGACACTCGAATGACCGCAGAGGCTTCCGCGGAACGCAGAAATGGCTGCTAAAAAATGAAATTCTCACACTCGCATCTCCAGAAATGATATCTTGAGACCTTCTTCAGAGTTGGAGCGTTTGAGCAGCTGCCAAGCAGCTGTCAGGATGTGTCAGGAGCCTCCTGTTTAACAGAAGGCAGCTTTAGGGGAGGAAATGATTACTGTTTGTCTGTGTTATCAGCTCTCCGAAGACGGAAAGTGTGACTTTTTCTCATTGGGCTCAAGTGAGACTCTCAAGGGGAATTGCTAAGTCTGAATTAACATTCACACCCCGAGACATTTGCTTACTTCCTGGTGCTTCAGATTGGAGAGCAGGCACCCGAGCTTGTAGAGATTAACTCAGTTAGAGCAGAAATCAAGTCCCACTTGCTCATTATCTTCTTCCACTGATCCATGTTGCACTTGCTCTGCTCTCCGTGTCTTAGAGGAGGATGAAATATTCACCATGAAAGCTGTTGTTTTCCCAGAGGAGCCCCCGTCTTTACCTCTCATGCCCTGTCCCGCTTCCCGTCCGCTCAACCTTTCCTCTCTCCGTCCTCCTCACGGACTCGGCGATGGAGCCCTTGCTAAATTATGCATGCGTTATGTGAATTATATCCTGTAGTTTTTCATCACGCATTGTTCAGTCCTCCTTCAGTTTTCTGCTAATGGTATCTAAAAATGGGCTGTGGGAGGTTTCCGTTTATTGGTTTCTATTTTTAGCGCTCCTTCTGGTTTTTATCTCTCCCTTTCAAATGTTTTTAAAAAGCTCCAGAGGAGGAAAGGAAAATAGGAGTTGCACACCGACGAAAGTGTTATGTCGACCCCGTGTTTTCAGCGGGGCTTGAGCCGAGGAGGAGTTCGGTGAAGAGATTGTAAAGGTTCCTGTGGGGATTAAGCGAGCGCCAGACATCAGATGCGTCTTAAAAGGATGAGGGGCCCCGTTTACGAACGCCGGCTCCCCTCTGCTGCTCCATCTTGACCACGTATCCCCGGTGTGTCTTTTTATTGCATGTTGTACACGTGTCAGAGGAGCCAGGGAGGTGAGCTTTGGGAAAAGGAATGCGATGATATATCGACTTTCATTTCAGTGGCGTTTCCAGCATGTATACAAATGTTTGGCGGGTCCAGAACTTGAGAGATGATGAAACGAGCAAACAGTGGGTTGTGGTAACCTGTGAATGTTTCACCTACCGACAACAGAGTTGGTGTCAGTTTTGTTCAGCTTCAAGGTGCATTGTTTTAGTTTTCTGGCTTTTTGTAGTTTGAAGAGAACAAAAACGCTTAAAAAAAATTTTCTTTCTAATGTGTTTGGCTGTAGTGAAAATGATTTGGTCCTCATCAGCCTAAATCTAATCACATGTATATGAAACAAAATCCACAACAGATTCCAGTTAGTCGTCAGTTTTTAAGCAACACTGAGGAACGTTGTGTGAAAAAATGAATTATATCCTGTTTGTTTTCAATGGATTTAGGAAGGAAAGTTCATAGACTCTGCCACCTTGCTGTTCTGGAACAGGTGGAAATACAAGTAGTTTAAGGAAACCATTTTCAATCTGGCAAGAATCGCAAGGCCATTTCCAACCAACCCGAAGTGCTTCATGCTACAGCGACTACAGTCGTTCACCAGTGGAAAACATTTTAGGGAGCTACCAGCCTTCCCTGCAGTGGATTTTCCAGCAAATTCACACCCTGTTCAGGCTATGCAGAGCACAGAGAAAATGCAAAAGCCTCAGGAGATGCGAAGGCCTTGATAATTTTTCAGTTTTCAGTCTGACAAAAAAAAAAAAGGCTAAAAACTGTTCCAAGTTTCCTCATTTTTGGCCAATGCTTAGATGAAGCTTATCCACCAACCTCCTTAAAGGTCTGATAATCAGACACTGTCCCTCTTTGCTCTGTTGTGAGACAGACCCGCCCAGCAGGCCGAGCTTTTTACAAGAACAAAAGCCTCTTTTTCTCTCAAAAGAATATGACGGCACGATTTCTTTTTGCATCTGAATTAGTTATAAGCGGAGAAACTAAAAGGAGAGATGTTCAGTGTTTCATGAAAAACAAAAAGTTTCCAGGCACAGTGGTGGCGGGGCGACGATTAATTAACTCTATGTCACTGTTGTCTGGAGATAAACGTGAGAAAATCCATCCAAAAGTCGACACTTTAATTTCCACAATTACCAAAGCAATGTCGTACAGAAGGCAATTGCTTAGTTTTTCACAAATTGCTTTTCTATTTCAGCTTATTCAGTGTTCAGTGAATAATGACAGATGTAGTACGCCTTAACGAGAAGGAAAAGTGTGAGTCTTTTTCCCGCCGGCCTCCGGTTCCACGGACAATTTTGAAGTTGCTACGTTAGACGAACGTTCAGTTAAGTGGAAAAACATCCGAGGATGCGGCTCAGGCAAATTCCTGTGCTGTGGTTGAAACTGGATTCGCTGGTCGTGTGACTTAAGGTGAGGCCCGTGTGCTAGATTACTGGAACAACCCTTAAAGTGAGAGATGCAGCCTCTTAAGGAACCCAGTGTGCGGCCGTGTTGCTCAACAGCTCCTTCTCCTCCATAGGAGTGCTTCTCTGCTGCCCCCTGGTGACCATGTGGAGCGTGAGCGCCGTGATCCTGGCCCTGGCCGCCGCCGTCGCCCTCGGCTCGGCGGACCCCGACACGCAGAGACCGCGACACGACTCCAACTTGGAGATCTGTATCCTTCTGATGGGTGTGCAGGGGAAGTGGAGGGGGTGGGAATCCGTGCTGCTTCTGGTTCTCCCTGACATCTTCCTGTCAGACAAGCGGCTGTTTGAGACGAAGAGGAAAGATCAGCTGAACGCCCTGAAGAACCTCGTGGAGCTGAACGACATCAACCAGCAGTACAAGATCATAGACATCATGCTCAAGGGGCTTTTCAAGGTAAGACGTCTTGCCTTTTCCTCCGCTGTCAGAATGCACTTTTTCTAAGAGTTCAGATGTTTGTTTTTTTGTTGTTGTTTTTTTTGGTTTGGATGATACAAACACTTTTCATACAATGTTTTCATTTGAATGGTAATTCAGAGTCCTTGCAGCACGATTTCACTCGAGGAGCTTTGATTTACAAGTCTACTTCCTCCTCCTCCCCCTCCTCCTCCCAGCAGTCAGTTATCTGTGCATCCGCGCAAGGACACCAGGCGCAGGCAACCTTCGGTGGCAGGAAAAACATTGTCAGCACTTTCACACCACTCCATGTTAGCGTGATGGAGTGCTTCGCGGATGCCAGTCGGTGGATAGAAAGCATCACGTAGAAATAGTGAGGGGGAGAATTAGCATTAAATCAAAGCGACACTGAGTGTGCAGAGCTTCTGTGACGTGGAAATAATAGGAGAGTCCGTGTTTATTTTGTTTTACATTAAAACTCTTCAGCTCTTTTTGTACAACCTCCTATTTTAGCAGCTATGATTTGTAGATATTTTTTTCTTTCTACCATCTTCAGACTAAATTGTTGCTCATTCTTCTTTACAAAACTCCTCAATCTCCGTCAGATTGAATAGAGAGCGTCTCTGTTCAAGGATTTTCAATCCTTCCCAATTGAATTTGGGTCAGGGCTTTGACTGAGCCATTCAAACATCTTAAAAACTGCAGCTCTGACTGGGTTCAGGGTTGTTCTCTAGCTGGATGATGAACCCGTTTTCTCAGCCTCCCAAACACTGCTACACAACGGCATGATGCTGCCACCACTTTTTTTTAACCACGTATTTGAGGCGTTCCTGGTGACCGAAATAAATCATATGCTTATAACTGCATTGGCCTTTATTGCCGCACGTTTTGCTCATATTGTTTTGCTTGGAGTTCCTGATTAACAGTTATCCATAAAGTGCACCGCACTTTTCAGATTTTAGTTACCGGAATGTCTTAAACGATTCCCTTTTCCTTCCTCTCAACAGTTGTACTCTATCTTGTGTTGAATTGTCACATAAAATCCCAATGCAGTACATTGAAGGTTGTGTAATGTTGATCAAATATGGAAAAACTGTCTGAGCTGACTCTGACCTGGAGCTCTTTTCTTTAATCCGAAGGTGTTGGAGGACTCGAGACAGATCCTAGTGGCAGCCAACATGCAGCCCGATGACCCCTTCCCTCTGGACGATAAGATCAAAGAAGGTCTGACTCACTTTATTTTTCATTATTATTTCTCGCCAAAGAAAAAAACAAACTCCACTTCTGCCTCCTGCCCACGTTTTTGAACATCCCACGTTGCGTCGAGGCGTTTTCTTTTCATCAGCGCCGGTGCGTGTGTAGCAACCTTCGCTTTTTCCTCTTGCAGCTTACTCCCATGTGGTGGAGAACACGGCGTTTTTCGGCGACGTGGCGCTGCGCTTCCCGCGCATCGTCCACCACTACTACGACCGCAACGCCGACTGGGGAGGGCTGCTGCGCTGGGGGCTGAATTTCTGCAACCAGACCGGAGTTTTCACAGGAGGAGCCCACCAGCATGTCCTCACACTCGTAAGACCGCGCGCGCGCACACACACACACACACACAGTTCTGTCACACACTGTACCTGTCAGTAGCACAACTTGTCATTGTTTCAGTTTGTGACTTGTTTTTGCTTCGTTTTCATTTTTAATTCATTTATGTTTTTAAATCTAGTTTATTTGTTCAATGTTTCTGGGGGACTTTTTGAAATGAAGCGCACTTTTTTGTCGCTTAAAAAAAAAAAAAAACGAGATTAACTTTGATTTGTTTCCTTGATGCCCATAAGACTGGCCTTTGAAGCAGAGACGAGCGCCGCTGATGTAACGGTGCCCCCTCTGTTTTTATGTTAATTAACTCAACTCTTTCAGGATTACCCAGCAATTTTAATAATCTACCAAGAGGATTACAGAGTAGATTAATTCGGTCAAAGCGGCAGTTTGCTCCCTGAAAGTTCAGCCCCGCAGTGGCGCAACAGTAATCCCACGTTTAGTCTCTTCAAAGACGAAGTGTTTCATCTCCTGATTCTCCTGCATCATCGCGTCTCTTCTGTTCATCTCTCAGATGTCACAGGAGCTGGGAATCACGGAGAAATCCCCAGATTTTATAAATCCATACCGCACAGAGAGAGACGACGTGAGTATGATGCTGATACTTTGCCTTACATTTATCATCTTTGGTTTGCTCCCGATTCTGTGACAAACTAGCGTCTATTTTCAATATAAATGTCTTTCCTTTTTATTACAACAATATTTGTTTCGTAGGGATGAGCTTATTTATTTAAAAATGTTTTTTTTTTTTTTTTAATCAGTTGCAAAACTGTATTTTTGGCCTCCCGGATCGTTTTATTCAGCTGATAAATCTTGGTTGGCCCTAAACATTCTGCAGGTTTTTGTAACTTTTCGGCAATGTTGAGACTGAAAGCGGGACTGAATGACCTGCTTCAGCTCCCGTTTCCGTTGAAGCACTCACTAAAACATTTGGTTAAGTTTAAGAAGGGAAAAAAAGAGGCAAATTATCAACAAGTCAAATCAAAACAGAGAGTATTCACGCTAGTGTTAAGCTAGCGCTGCACCAGAGAGATTTTCATGAAAACATTGTCCATAGAAGTAGAGAAATAATCCCCAAAAATATTTAATTTTCAAAACTTTGACTGTTAGTTTTCTTCTTTTTTCTCTAATTGAAACAATGTGTCTTGTGTGCATTTTTTTTCCCATTGAATTCTTCTGAAAATTCATGTTTTGAAGTCATTACAATTGTAACTTCATTACATTTTTCACTCCCTGATGTTGAATTCCCTTTACAGTTTGATATTTTATTGTTTTTCACAATGTGAAGATATTCTTTGCTTGCTGTAAAACTATCAATTTTTTAAAAAAATGATATGGAAACAACATTAAGTGTTTTATCTACAAAAAAAAAATCTTTTAATCGTCAAAACTGGCTGGTTAAAATAGAAAAAAAAAAACATTCAACATTTGTTGTGTATTTTTGAGAACTGGTGCGATAGTAATGGCATTTATATTAATGTATTGATACGTAATCTTGTGGCAAGCACAGGAGTATATTTCAGTGCTTTAAGTCTGTAATTATTTTTAAACAAAGACTTAAATTTCTCTAAATTACATTAATATTTTTTTTAATCCCTGGAATTTTATGGTTTAGACTGCAGGTGTGATCCTCCTGTGACAATCTGTTTTAGCTCAACATCTCTTAAGAACAAAACAAAAACCTTTCACACCAACACTGGTTGTCCGCTCCAGGTTCTTCACACGGCCGAAGCTTTCCAGAAGATCCTGAGGGAGGAGGAGAAGAGGAGGAGGAAGGAGGAGAAGAGGAAAGAAATCCGGAAAGGCCCCCGCATCTCCCGCTCTCGCTCCGAGCTATAGCGTTCCCTCGGCGGTGGCGAGGAGCCTGAGAACAGGAGCGGGAGGAGCGAACCCAGGAGTCCACACGGAGTGGCCCGACATGCAGACTGCGACGACGGTGGAGGAAACAAAAGCTGCCGTCCTTTGTACCATACAGAAGTGAAGGCGCTCCGACGGAAAGAACAGCGGAGCCGTCGCTGTGACACGATAACGCGTTTATTCAGAGGTTAGTCAGGTTCTGATCGAGGCTCGACATCAGCGCCGATGTCTAATTGGAGAATCTAACTTTGTACTCCAGGAGGATTCTGGGAAAACAACGGAGAATCAAACTTGGAGAGGCGGACGGATTTATTGGCACGCCCGGTAAAGATCTGGAAATGATCCGACAGTAGAAAAACCGAGTTCGTGGTCAAACCTGCTTCGAGTGTTTGTCGCTGGAAACCCCAAATTCAGTTTCCAGTTAAAGTCCGAGTATGTTTACATTTGTGATGTCGGAATCTAAAAAGGCTTTTTCTTAACGCCCAAACAATTAAAAACAGTTGATTGAAATTGATCAATTTAAAAAAAATCAAAGTATAAGAAATTCTTTTTGCATTCTTCTTTTAAAGACATCGCTACATGGACCAATATTTGTCCTCTGTTGATGTTGTTAAAGAATTATAAACTGAATCATAAAATTTAGCAATATTTTTAAGTGCTAGATCATCCTGCAGCGTTGAAAAATATAAATTTAAAGGATGATACACATCTTTACCAGGCGAGCCAACAGATTTTCCAGTTACCTGCACTGTATTGAGTTATATGGCAACTGAGCTTTGGCATATTATTGATTTAAAAAGTTTACGTCAGAACTTTACAAACCCCTACTGTATTGTCTGGTCCAGATCCAACGTGTGTAAAACCCCATATGCTTTAAATATGCGTCGTTATTTCAACAATTATAAATTTGACCTCATTTAATCTTGGACTGTTTTGTAGTGGGAGACGAGCTCAACGACTTTGACCTTTTTTGTTGGTAAAAATGAAAACTCTCCCTGTAATTGCTGCTTAAAGTTGTGGGGACGACTCTTATTTTGTTTGCCTGAAAAAAAAAATCTTTATGATGTTTTTATTATTTTGAAGGGACTCGCCTCGATTTACATTCCTTTTTTTTTGTTTTTTTTGTTTTACCTTGTAAAAAGGTATGATATGTTGTTTGTGCTTTAAAGATTATTAACATTTCTTCCTTTCTGTTTCATCAGAATATAAACTGTGGGCCCTCACCTTGTCTCTGTTGAACATGTTTCTTGTTATCTTACCTGAGAGTTGTCCATAATTTAATGCTTTATATCTATGAAACTGGTGTAATTTTTAAAGTAGTAGAGCGACTGTTATAAAAAATAAAAAAAAGAGGTTATATGTATATTCAGAGAAACCATATCATTGCTGCAAGACCAACAAGCCATTTTGTTAAGACACATGAAATAAAGTGATTCTGATATGTTCTAATGGAGTAGTGGAGAGGCTTGTGTTTCAGAGATCAGCCAGCAGGGGGCGGGCAGCTAGCAGCTTTCTGAAGCAAACAAAGTCCAAAGGTTGGTGTTTCCGACTCGTTCTGACCTCCAACGGGATTCCCTTGAAGGTTGGAAGCCAAATAATAAACCGCAGGAGGAAATAGCCCTGCTGTTGGCCTGGGAAATGTTTCCTCTGTGACATGGAGCGAGGTAAGTCGTTAGTCTTCGCTGTTAGCAAGATGCTAACAGTAGCGCGCAGATAATCTGACCCGATGACAAATGATTCCTCTCGGTTAAACCGGATTACTGCTTTTTGATTCGTGACGTGGTTTTTTTTTTTCCAGGATGTTAGCTGTGATTATGAGTCAGCGCTGACGGTTTTACATGACTTTTCTCGACATTTCTGTGCAGAAAGTTCCTGAAGCGCCACAAATGCGTCACTGTTTACAAACGTCTGAAACTGAAAGAGAAGCTGACTTTAGCCATATTTAACAGGCTGTTTACATATGGAGAGATGAACACATTTACTAATCCAGCCCCTGTATGGATACGTGCTAATCTGGTTATAAACTTGTACATTTAATCCAGGCCCGGCTCGAGTTATAAGCAAACTTTGCGCTTAAAAAAAGTTTCAGGGATACTCGAGAAATCCTTCCAGCATTGAACGTTACTTAACTTGGGCCATAAATCAAGGCTAATTTAATAAACCTGCTTGTATCTACAGTCTAAGCCGTTTCCAGACATCCTGCACTCGATGAAGATGTCTTAGAACTGCCTATTTTAAGAATTAAAACACATACAATAATATGCATTAATTATGACAGTGGACGCCATCTTAGCACTAATACTACTTTCTTCCCTATATCCAATTTTGGGGTACAGCCAATCAGCGGCAAGTAAAATAAAGTTTCTGGTTTAGCTGCTCTGCAAAACACAACAATCTGTGAGCAACAATCAGCATGTATAAGAGGTTAATTTAAAAATCATTATACACGTGAAACTTGTCAAAATTGGTTTATTGATTCTTTAAACTCAATTTGATTAGTCAAAAAAAGAATTCTGAAAATAACATATTTGCTGTGTTAGTTATGCTATGCTTCTTTAACAGTTGGTGGTTACCACAGCAACCAGTAACGGCTTTTTCTGTTGCCAAGTGGTTTGTATTAAGTTCAGCTCTATATTTTAGATAAATTTTATTATATTCGTGTGTAATTTTGCCATGTTTTATGCATTTTATTTTTTTTTTATTTATTTTTTTTTTTACAGTTTCCATAATTAATGTTTTGCTTTTTAGCTGTGTGTAATTTTTCAGCTCTTAATTGCTGTCAACAATTCAGTGGAAGCTGTTGCTTGATTTGTTTACGGTTATTCATTGTTTTTTGTTTAATGTATAAGTGTTGAAGCTTCTGGACTGATGTTAATCACCAACTGGATTTTTTTTTCTATGAGGTATGTTTTAATTTTAGATACAAAGTAATATTTCAGGTATCAATTGTGTGATAGTCTTTGGATGTTGTATGTGTGGTTTTACATATTTTTCCAGAGTAGACAGAGCAACAACACTGCTGTAATATGTTTATTCTTACTGTGATCTGCTGAAGTATTGCTCTCTCTCATTGCCTTGCAGCCAGAATGAACCACAGATATGTCTTTGAATATCAGTGTTCAGTGTTCTTTCAAATAGTTTCTCATATTTGAAAGACTCATAGTCTCCTTCATTCAGTAACAGTCTTCACACTGAAGAGTGTGGTTGTTTTTATGACTTGGTCATGATAACAAAGCCACGATCATACGGTTTTTTTGATCACCATGCATGGTGATTTGATTGTAATCAGGGTTTTTGAGTTTTCTGTAACCGTTTGAGGCAGAGCAAACTGAAAATTGTCTAATTCTCGTCACCACCTAAAATCTTAGCGCACTTCAGGGTTGAGAGATGGAGATGTATTCTTCATTGCTGCACAAATTCCATATTACCCAAGGCAGTTGTTGTTAAATGAGAAATGTTAATCAGTACTAATTTAGAGAAATTACCCTTCCTGTTACAGGATTCCAACCTGACAACAAGAACAGAGAGACCTGTGAAATGGAGGAGGACGTTGAAGGTACCTGGGGTGAAGAGCTCCGACTAGTCCTTGTCGGAAAGACCGGGTCTGGAAAAAGTGCGTCTGGAAACACCATCCTGGGCCACAGGCAGTTCCTGTCGCAGATCAGTGCCAGCTCTGTCACCCAGATCTGCGAGCTGGGCATTGCTTCAATGGCAGAAGAAGAGGACGGACAGCAGGAAGGCAACGTTGTCCCACGGACGAGGAAGAGGAAGATAATGGTGGTTGATATGCCAGGGTTTGGTGACACTCACCTGAGTGTGGAGCAGACCCACGCAGAGATAGCCAAATGTGTGTCTCTGTCAGCTCCCGGTCCACACGCATTCCTCCTCGTGATCCCAGTCGGACGCTACACAGACAATGAGAACCAGGCGGTGTGCCAGTTGGGTGACATATTTGGAGCCGACGCGGTCTCCAACCACACTGTAATTCTGTTTTCCAGAGGGGACGATCTGGATGGGGTTGGGATCGAAAAGTACCTCAGGGAGACAGCACCTGATGGACTTAAAGCCCTGATTGAGAGGTGTGGAGGTAGATACCATGTACTCAACAACAGAGAGCCAAATAACTCAGAACAAGTTAGAGAGCTGGTGAGGAAGGTGGATGAAATGGTGACGCAAAACAATGGAGGGTTTTATACCAATGCGGTGTTTCTAGAGGCAGAGTCTGCCATCACAGAGGAGCAGAACAGGATGTTGAGGGAGCGAGGGCAAGCAGAGGGGGAAGAGGAATCAGAGGGATCGAACAGTAGCAAAGTTGCAAAACGAAGAAAGTGTGAGTTGGAGTCGGATGGAGGTGATAAGGATTTTAGGGTTGAGAGATGGACGGAGGAAAGCAGGAGCAACCCCTTCCGACTCCTCAGAGACCGGTTCAGAGGCAGGAGTCAGGGCATGATGGGCAGGAGGAGACAGGCTATCCATTCATCCGTGAGCCGCCTGAGGAGGGAAGCCGCTCTGTCTGCTAAAGTGCTGGACAGGGTGAAGATCCTGGTGGCTGCCGGGGCAACGGGCATGGCGGTGGGGGCCATGTTTGGGGCGGCTGCTCCTCTGGCGGCGGCAGCAGGGGCGTCTCTCGTAGGGAACTCTGTTGGTTTTGCCGCGGGACAGTTGGCAGGGATGTCTGTAGCTGGAGGTACCAGTGTTGGGAAAGCGGTTGGGGCCATAGCGGCGGCTGCCTCTGGAAAAACAGCGGTGGCTCTTGGGGCGGTGACGGGAGGGGTCTTGGGCGGCTCAGTGGGAATTGTCGCTGGCGGCGAGGCCACGAGTTCCCAGGAGGGCGTTTTAGACGCCCTGGGCCAGGTGAGCTTGATGGGAGCCTCTGCTGTGGGAGTGGCAGCTGGAGTGGGGTGTGCCATGGGAGCTGGAGCCGCTGTGGGTGCAGCTGTGGAGGGAGCAGCGGCCCTCGGTGGAGCAGGAACTGCGGTGGCCTCTGCAGGAGGCGAAGCTGCAGGAGCTCTCCAGTGCTCCGCAGCCTTAGCTCCAAGTGTCCCACCGGGGGCCGTGTGTGAAGTAGTGGGGCCTGCGTCGAGCCACTGGGGTACTGTGGCAGCAACTACTCGGATCTTAAACGCAGTGGCTGAGATCGGGAAAGCGGCTGCAGGTATTGCTCTGGCTGGTGGTTTGGTAGTGAAGGTGGTGAAGGAGAAAGTGAGATCTGGTACCAGCACTCAAGAGGCCAGTTATTCAGAGAGAAAGTCTTATGAGGTCTACTGGAACAAATAAACTGGGACTTAATCTCGAGTGCAATGCCTGTAAATTACATGATCTACATGTAACTGCCCATTGTGATGCAGTGGGATACAGTGTAGCCTTAAATTTCATACAGATGTAAAAAATCCAGCATTTTATTGTAAAGATTAAAAAAAAAAAAGGAAAACAGAAAATCTCGACTGCAGTCCTGAAATCCACTTTCCTATTTTTCGCACCATTTATTTTAATCAGATGTTAAAATGTTGTGCCTCTGCTCCTTCCACTGGAACCAAAAGCAATTACACTATTTTTATTAATAGTAGTAGTAGAAGTGACATCACACCCACTGCTGTAAATGATGAAATAATTTCACAGTTGGTGTAATAAACCAGCTTTTTCAACCTATATCAGCAAATAGCGCTGCTAGCAATAAAAAATAGCATACATACTTTTCTGAACTCTGAGATATCCTAAAGGCTGCCACCATTTCTACATCCAGAATTGTTAATACTATAGGGTACAAAAGCCCAAAAGAGAAAGAAAAGAACATTTGATTTGCAGGTGATAGCCTTACTCTTACCTGCAGAGGTCTTGGTCTCCTGTAAGAAATGTTGTAAAGAGTGCAGTTTTTACTTAAAGCTTCCTTTGACAGAATTTTGAACGTTACTAATGTTGAAAATATTTCACTTTAATTTTTCTTTGGTCTGAAACAACTTCAATACTGAAGAGTGGGGTTGATGCTGAAACCAAAAGCACTTAGAGTGGTTTGATTAAAAAAAAAAAAAAGTCACAAACCGAGTTGGTGCATTTCGACCTTTGACATTGCTGGAAGAAAAAAAAGTTATGTTTTATTTACTGATGTGTTGTTTTCAGTAGTGTGTGACTTGAAACAGAAGCACTGAAGGTTCATAAGCATTTTGGTGATTGAGGATTTTTCACTTCTAGAAAGCGGTGGATGTTTTTCGAGTGAGGAGAACCTGATTTCAACTGGTACTCAAATGTTCACTGTTGTAATAAAGTGTTCCCTTTCAAATACCACAAATGTTATTTTTCATTATTTTGTGTATTGATTGTGTTGTCTTTGTTTGATTAGATAACTACAATAATAATAATCTTCAACTTTCTGGAGCTTTTTACTGGTGGAGAGTTTCTGTCATACTAATGGTATTAAACAGGAAGTGTTTTTATGTTTATTTTAAAATTCAGTAAATGTTTCTCAGTGCATCAATCTTTTCCTGCTTTGTGTACGGTTTTATGCGGCGAAGGAAAATGATGCGTGGAGTTCAAAAGTTTGTTGGTTTTTTTTTTAAATAAAAATCTGAAAAGCATAACATGCATTTCTTTTCTGCTACTGAGTCAACTTTTGCACATTCAGACTGAATTTTTATGTCTTTGCTTTCAGTTTGGGTGTAGAGCACTTCTTAATGTCAGTTGCTGCTGGTTGCCAATTGGAGTTAGTCTGGATTTAACTGGGCCATTTCGACACTTCAAAATGCTTGGATCTAAATCAATTCCATTGTAACTCTGGCCGGATGTTTTGGTTACTGTCCTGCTGGAAGCTGAAGTTGAAGCTTCAGCTCAGTGTCAAATTATATTTTGCAGCAATTTTTGGATTTAATTGTTGCAATCTCCATTTCAAGGGGATTTAGAAACGCATGAGGACACTATACTCACACAGGTTTGTATTGTGATTTTCCTATTGAATTTATATAGACAGATAATTTATAAACACAGGATGTGGAGTATTAATAAGATCCTCAGATTGTCAGTTGAACCAAGCTAGATGTTTTTTATTTACTCCCCTTCAATATTTCCAGGGTGGTGGATCCTTTATAAAAAGAAGATAGGGGGCGCGGTTTATTCAAATGACACACAAGCTTCTGATGGTTGACGTACTATCAGACCACAGTGAATACGAGCCTCTGATTGGCCGAGGGCGGCTGGTCTCATGACAAGAACGGCTGATGCCTAGCCAATCGGGCCTCGCTCTGGCCCACAGAGTGTGTTTGTGAGTGACGTAATTAGCGTAAAACAAGATGGCGTCGCCTTGGAAATAATTACCAGTTGGCGAGTTTGTAGGCGGTAAAGTCTGCCTGCCGTCGGGCTTCGGTGCCGCATAGAGGGTGTTTTTGATAAAGCTCGTGTCGACAGATTAGATAAGACCGCGGAGGGCGTCGTGAAGCGTCCAGGTGGAGCCCACCAATCTCCTGCTCGTTCTCTCCTCCGACCCTCCGGTGACAGCCGGAGCGGTGAGCCGCTGACAAGCAGGATGGATCCTGGAGAGTTCGTCTCTCCCATGGAGACCATGGACTCGACGCTGGCGGAGTTAGGGGACGAATTCACTCTGGGAGACATTGACGGTGAGTGGACCTGCCGCTGTCAACACCGTTCAGGGTTGTTTACCAAACATTGGCCCGTTTCCATACAGTCTATGGACATCCTGACGACCCAGCAGAATCAGACATGACAACCGTTATTTATTGTCAGCAGCGTCAGCTTTTAGTCCTAAAGTTGGAGTTATTTTAGAAGGAAAAACAAATGATGTTAGTGAATATTATTGTTTTATTAGAGAAAATATTGGCTGCGTTTTTGTACTTCTGTAATTAATCACTATATTTCTACACTGCTGTCAGTTTGCTTCTCTCTTGAAATGAACACAAGATCAACACATATCTGGGTTTACTGGATTATTTAATTTTGTATGTTTTAATGCAAGAAAAAAAATCTGAGGGAACACGAGATTAATTGAAAGAGCTTTTAAAAATAAGAATTTTTAAAAAAAAAAACATAAAGGCCACATCTAAGAAAACAACGCCTTATTAAATGTTCTGGCTTGTTGTTTCTGTCCTGTTTTCTGCAAGGCTGCATCCCTTTGTTTCCCCCCCTCTTACCTTTGCCAAGCTTGTTCTGCAGTGATAACCGATCAAGTGCTGAACCCTGCAAGCTTGGAGCAAATTTGGCAAAGAGGAGAAGGTCTGAGCAAATGGTGGAATGCTGATCAGTGCAGCGTCAATACACGCTTCAACAAACGGTGTGCAGAGCCCAATGGGTACTAATAACATTCTTGTTATGTTATAAAAATGTACCAAAAATGATACTGAAGGGAGTTCACACCTAATTGTATTTTTCTCAGCAATGCAAAATTGCTCAAAGAGATTTTGTCTAAAGTTCTTTCAAAACAAACTAAATCTGTGGCTTTGATTCTTTCTTTTTTTTTTTATCCAAACGTAAGAGAAATAATTCTCCACAATGCCGTAAAAATACATTCCTCATCTTTCCGAGGTCATCCTTGTGACAGAATGAGCAGAAAGCAATGACTTCCCCCTAAATGCTGATGTCAAAAGAGAGGAATGTGTCGACGGCGTGAAAGAGAAGCGACAGATGATGGACCGACGGGCGAACCGCAGCTTCACACTTTCCTCACCTGACTCAGACCCAACAGATTGAAACACTGAGGCCTTTTCATTGGGACTAACTCTGACTTGGTCACGGAAATGACAGGAAGGGATTTCTAACAGCTTCTTTCAAATAATTTGGAGAGCCTGTTATCCCCTTCCCTTCGTTTGCCAAGTTACTGCAGATCTCATTGTATAACTTATTTTCTTTTGGAAACTGCTCTCGGTTTTATTCATTTTTACGCGTCCCCTGTTGTTGTCAGCTCAACCGAATAGTTGGGGTCTAGAACGTGGACCAGTATGACCACAGAGTGACCTTACATACAGTATAACGTCTTGAGGTAGAAGCAAGCAAATGTGTTACTGCGGTGTTGGCTTGTTTGAATTTGTGAACTCCTTTGAGTTGCATCTATAATCTGCAATCTTTCCTGTTTGTCGTCTTTCTGTCCTTTGGAATCTCCATTCATTGATGCTATTTGCTTTTTGATTGCGCCCATTCCTTTCTGAGGTAATCCACTCAGTTTCAGAAGGGTGTGTCTTTATTTGCTTGCTGAAAAATAATATAATAAATGCAAAAGTTAAGCAATAGTGCCCTCCTTCAGCATTTCAAGCCTTTAGATAAAGCTCCCTCTTAGTAATATCGCCTGATCTTGTCTTGAGTGTACTTTATTTGTTTTCCTTTTCTTGCAAGAAAAATGCATTTTGTTGTTTGGAATGGGGCCGAAACAATTAATTCATTTTGATGAAACAATTATTGAAATGACTACTTTAGTTAATGATTAATCGGTAACTGCAGACTCAAAAAAGGTCCTTTGCTGTAAAAAAAAAAAAAACATTACTGCTTGCTGGTACAGTTATGGGCAACATAAACGTGTTTACGTTTGTCTGTTTTACCCAAAGCTTCTCAAGAGACGTGGGTTTAGGTTTACTCGGTTCAAATCCACTAAAATAATGCATTTTGGCAGGAAGGTGCTTATTTACTTATTAATAAAGCAATTTAATTGTTTTCGTCTTGTAATTTATTTCCAATATTGCATTTTTAAAAAAGCTTGAGTGGTTAAATGAAAAATCTGTAGAATGTGGCAATATTTTTTCTTTATCAAATGAATCAAGAACTAAAACAATTTTTAGTTTTCGCCCAAGTTTGGAAATGTTTCCACCCATTAAAACCAGATGAGTCACAAAGCTGAAGAGTGACTCGTATGAAGTTGATGCTGTTTTAAACTACTGTTGGCAAACGATGAGTGACATGTTTGTTAAACAGTCACAGGTTGGCTACCAGAGCAGATAGCCCTGCTAAGCTAAGCTAAGCTGCTAGCTTCACCAGGTTGCTATACTTGTTTGACTCTTTGCTGTGCTTCAATCCACTCCTAATTTTATCAGGTGTTTCTATTTCTTCTTAGGGTTACGAATCGCAAAAAAAACATTCTTCCATGCTTAATGAATTAATTAATCACTATGGTAACATGGTCATTGTTCAAAATGTGATTCAGCATCAACTTGTTTTGTCTCATCAAAAATAGCTTGAAATAGAAGGAGGATGCCCACCATCAAAACATGTCACTTCCTGTTTTAAAGGGGGGTGGAGCTAAAGTGATGTCAGCAAATGACCATGTTAATGCTGCTCTTATTTTGACTACTATTTCCACCACAGGGATTTGTTTTCACCCCGATAGAAACTGAAGAGGGGGGGGGGGGGGGTAAATAATGGATGCCACATTTGGTGCAGTGTGTTCAGATTCTGAATCCCAAAATACACCAGGCCTTCTGGATGGACATTTACTACCCTTAGGCTCACATCTCGTCCGGATCTTAGGGACCAAGATGCTAAAGTGGCTTTGACTTGAAGAGCGAGGAGAATATCTGTTCATCACTGTTAATCAGTATCGATATTAATCATCGTCAGTGCAGCAGTAAAACCTCTCTCCAAGGAGAGAGAAGCGCACATGTCTGTTTTACAGATTCCAAAAATCAATAAAATGCCACCGCGTTGGGAAAGTTTATTTTTCTGCATGCAGAAACACTTTTAAGGGTTAATTCTCTACATTTGTACTATTTTTCTATTCTAGCATCAACATATTCACAGGCAAACTCTTTCCTCTGAATTTACCCTGTTTACGATCTTAAGTCATACACTTGCATGGCTTTGCAAGTGTGTAGGAGCACAAATCGCTAACATAAATTTGTCAGTGGTTTCATTTGATCCCACTCAGCTGCAGATGCACAGCAGAGTTGGATGTTTTGGGTGAGACAGGATGTCTGCTACTTTACCGACACACTTGAGGGCTTTGAAAGTTATTTTTAGCTTGGTTTACAAGTTTCATAACCTGCGCTTGTTTACTGGATATGTTTCTCAGTTATAATCAAATCAGCTGTAAAAAAAAAAAATAAAAAATAAAAAATAAAAAAATAAAATAAAACGAGAACATCTAAAGGTTTTACAGAATCTGAGTCAATCCAGGTTATATGTGTGTGAAACTTTAAAAAAAAAAACCCAAACAAAGAACCCAGCTGATTGTAAAGCCACATAAAGTAATAACAGTCCGGAGATCGGCTCTCTGTCTGCTGGACCGAGTTCAAGGTCAGAGGCTGATGGTGACCCTGACATCCTACCCATCAGCCTTCAGTCAGGGAATCTTCACATGATCTGCGGAAAGCTGCAGGTCCATAAAGGCAACCTGTCGCAATAACAGTGGGTCTAATCCAGTTCCTACAAGGCTTGGAGAAAGCTCCAGATATTTAGCTGTAAAGGGAATATTAGATGTTCACAATTAGGCCTGTCATAATAATGATTTTATCATAGAAATAAATTGTCCCAGAAAATATTGCGATACACGATGATATTGTTCTTTGGAAACAATTTTGAAGTAATACAGTGATGATGGCACAACATTGCATCGCGTGTTTTTGCAATAAGGAATCGGATCGAGTCACAGGGGACAACTAGATAAACATTCCTGAGCACAAAAATGTATAGTGTGAATTCACAAATATTTAAAAAAATAATCATCTCAAATAAATTCCGGAGAAACTCTTAAAGGAGGTCAGGGTTTCCCCACAGAGCTGGATAAGCCCTGTGGCAGGGAGGCCAGCAGTTCACCATGTTTTTGAGTTTAAAAAAATGTTTAACGTTGACAGGAAACCTGGAAATATAGAAAATTATGTGTTATTGGAAGCCATCATTAACGATACTTAAACACAAAGTTAAAATGAATTACAGTAATAAATAGATATATTTTCTTTGTCTTCAATGTCAAAATTTTTTTTTGACAACTCCAACTTATTCGCTGGAGTTGTTGCTGTAAAGACGGTAAACAATCTTTAGCCTGGCAGGGGCTCAAGTCGTCTGTTGGCCTGCCAGGCTTATAATGATGAGGTTGATGTTTTGTTATGTACTATCAGGTATGTGGACTATTTCTGGCATGCCTTCACATATTATAGTTGCACAATGGTATCTATCTGCCATCTGTAAGGGCCATCGAGATTAGCAGCGTTTTTCAAGGCTGATTGTTTGAAGGCTACTTTCGTATTGCAACAGTAGCAACGCTTGCAGAAAGGTGCAGATTCAAGGTCACTGCTGACTCTTATCTGCCTGCAGCAATTAGAGTTCTTAATAAGATGTTTTATTATGTCCATGACATCCATTTTTACACATGGTTTCCCCCAGAAAACTTGCTAATCCTGCTGATTGAGCGCTAGGGCAGTCATTCATCCAGCAGCACGTCGTGTTTTTGAGTTAAAAATTGTTTTAAAGTTGACAGAAAATTAGTTATTGGAAAATTAATACCTGAACATCAACAATAAAGTTTAAAAAAATGCAAACATTTCAAAAATACTTATAAGCAAATAAGCCTGGCAAGGGCACAAGTAAAGCCTGGTGGCCCGCCAGGCTTATAGAACACCGGGTGGAAACCCTGATGCATTTAAAATTCAACTGTGGTGGATTTTTATTCTTCTTTAAAATCTGGAACATTCCCTCATTTGTTTCCCCACAGAGATGCTGCAGTTCGTCAGCAACCAGGTGGGGGACTTCCAGGACATGTTTGAGGACCAAATGTCCACGGGGGCCTCCGTCGTCGGCGGTGCCCCCCAGCAGCCGGCCGTCCAGGCCCCGCCCACTCCCCAGACCCCAAGCGCCGCAGCTTTCCAGACCTCCACCATGAGCCTCGTCTCAACCCAGACGCTGTCTCCTCAGACTGTACCCCTCACACCCCCCCTGACCCCGGCACAGACCCCGTCCCCCACCACCAGCCCGCCGGTGCAGCAGCAGCTGACCCGCAACCCGCCGCTGCTTCAGCCGCGGCCCCAGGTGGTCCAGCCCATCCAGCCTCAGCAGACGGCCCAGGCGGCCATCCAGGTATTTAAACATCCACCTTTTATTAGTTCTCCAGCTTGAAAACATTGTTTAAATGTTATGACTTTGTTCTTTTTTTTTGTGACTATAGATGCACACCCAGGGGGTTCCGCTCCAGGCACAGAACTTCCCGGTCCAGACTTTGGTTCAGACACACACCCAGACGCCGCTCCCCATCCAGACACAGGCAGCCCAGACCGTGATGATCGCCTCCAGCGGGGGCCAGTCACGCTTCATCCAGAACCCAGTCATCTGCCATCAGAGTCCCGCTCCCAGTTTCCAAGGTGACCACAGTGTTTGTTTTTATTTTCTTTCTTTTTCATAATTCTCTCCCTCCCTGCATATTTTGAAAGCGTCTTTGTTTTTCCTCCAGTCCTCCAGCCGCAAGTGCAGAGCATCATGACATCGCCACAGCTGCAGCCAGTCACCATTCAGCATCAGCGTGTTCTGACCCCGACAGGACAGACCATCCAGACTCTCTCGACAGCGCCCACTACAGTCCACACCATGCAGCAGCAGGTGCAACAAGTACCGGTCAGTGAGACTTGCACAGCAGCAAAATCTACTTGGGTGTTTTCCATCCATCGTTTTTTTTTTTTTTGGTCTTTTATTCTTTCTTCCAGTTTCACCTCTATTTTCCTCCTCCTTTTCCTCCTTTTTTCCAATTTATTTGTGTTTTCTATGACTTTGTATTTTTTGTGTTTTTATGATATAAAGCACTTTAAAATGTCTTGTTTCGGAAATGTGCAACACAAATAAAATTTGATTTGATTTAGATTTTCTATTTTTTTTATTTTCTTTTCCCATTTTTTCCCTTACTTTCTCCTTTCTTTTTTTCTCTTTTTCTTTCTTTTATGTCATTTTTCATTCTTTTTGTTGTTTTTCCCCATTTTCTTTTTCCCTTCCCTTTTTCTTTTTGCCTTACTTTTCCTTTATCCTTTTTACTTTCTCCATGTTTTCTTCTTGTCCATTTTTGCTTTTACATTTTTTTAATTTTTTGCTTTTATCCTTTCTTTTGTTCTTATTTTTTTTTCTTTTTATCTTCTTTCTTTACTCTTTGACATTTTTTCTATTTCCTCTCCTCCTTTGTTCATGATATCAATCTAGAAACCCTGCATGGAAGCGAATGTTAAATCTTCTTCTCCTCCTCTTAGGTTCTGGTTCAGCAGCCTCAGATTCTTAAGACGGACTCGCTGGTCCTCACGACGCTCAAACCAGACGGGACTCAGGTGCTGTCCACCATGCAGAGCCCCGCAGGAATCACCACCCTGACCACGCCCATCCAGAATACGGCACTACAAGTCCCGGTAAGCGGAGCGGCCAGAAGTCCTCCCACAATCTCTCCGGTCTGTGATGATCGCTCCAGCATCGTGTCTGATTTCTGTTCCCAGACTCTGATGGGCAGCAACATTCTGACCACCGTTCCAGTCATGATGGGAGGAGGAGACAAGCTGCCCATCAAGCAGCTCCAGCCGGGCTCCGTCCCCTGCACTACCGCCGCCCGACCAAGTATGGAGCAGAGCCCGGTGTCGGCAGGAGCGGCAGGGCAAGGAGTCGTGGTGAAGGAGGGCGAGAGGAGGACGACCCACAACATCATCGAGAAGCGCTACAGATCCTCCATCAACGATAAGATCGTGGAGCTCAGAGACCTGGTGATGGGCAGCGACGCCAAGGTGGGCTCTTACAGTAAAGCATCTAGAAAACACGCTTCAGTTCATACAAACTTATTTTGCCTTTGTCCCCAACAGATGCACAAGTCAGGCGTGCTGAGGAAAGCTATCGACTACATAAAGTACCTGCAGCAGGTCAACCACAAACTACGACAGGAGAACCTCTCCCTCAAGATGGCCAACCAGAAGAACAGTAAGGCTTAGTTTATGTTTCTGAGTGTGTTTGACCATCTGCTTGACAGGGAAGTTTATGGGATGTCAGTCGCAGCATCTGGACCTTCTTATTTGTATGGTAAATTCACAGGACTTTAGAGTAGGAACAGAGACTAAATAAAGCACCTCATAAGCAAATGCATATCTAGTCACAAAAAACTAGCTTGCACGTGGTTAGGAAAGCCTTTGGCATCACACCATCTTTCCTGTCTACCAGCTGGTCAGACCCTGAGCCATGTTTTTAGCCACGTTTTGTTGACATTTGGATCAGTCCAGTTCTAGGACTCGTGAGTCGCTTTCCTGCCCGTTTCAGACGATTTCCCGTTTCAGCACTTCTATTGAGAGATTGGTGGCACATCTCGGTTGTTTATTAAAAGTTTTGACAGATGAATGCTGGTTTTATCCAGTTCAGATTTATTTTTAAGAACCACAAACAACATTGTTCAAAATATTTTTCCTCGCCTTTGTTCCTCGAGTGGTGGTTGTTTAATTTTATTAAGAGCAGAGGTGACGTTACACTGTGTGTGAGGGAAAACACTGGTTTTACTAGCTTAAAACAAAGAGAACATGATGTGGAGTTTACTTCTCAAGCTGCTAACATATTAGCGATTAGCGTCATTAGAAAAGTTAGCATTGCTCATCGACAACAGTTACGCCTGAGTGTCTTCTGTCGGGTTTTTCTCAGAGATTTCCAAAAGTCTCAAAATCTCCATCTTGCAACATGTTCTACAACAGACAGAGATTTCAAAAGGAATAGAGGTTGTCCTTCCTTTCAGCAGCTCAATCCTCAATCAGCCTACGTAGTTTAAGGTTTATAGCGTCTGAGGATCAATGCTTTGTCCCCCAGAGCCTGTGATCCTGTCCGAAGACGTCGATCTCAAACAGGAGGGAGTGATGATGTCTCCTCCGGCCTCGGATTCCGGCTCCGGCTCGCCGCACCAGTTCTCTCCGTACTGCGTGGACTCTGAGCCGGGCAGCCCCTTACTGGATCACCATCAGGTAAAGCGCGTGAGGGCAGGATTAATGAAATATTTAGATGTCATCAGGACCGGTTTCATTGTCTTTCGTTGCATCTCCAAGGTGAAGAGCGAGCCGGACTCTCCCTCCACGGTGGGAGTGATGGACCGTTCTCGGCTGCTGCTGTGCGCGCTGACCTTCTTCTGCCTGTCTCTGAACCCGCTCCCCTCTTTGCTGGGCTCGGAGGACGCGGGAAGCCACAGCCTGGCGGCAGCCCACGTCCCGTCCAGGACGCTCGTCTGGTTTCCAACTCACACACAGGACTTCGGTGAGTAGCAGTCGCTCTTGCGTGCATCAAGAGTTTGTAGCAAAAGCTAACATGACTTAATTAAATCCCCTTGTTCTGCAGCTTCTTGGCTGCGCTGCCTGTTGCCGTGGGTGATTGTGTGGGTCCTGAGTGGGGTGGGGGCGCTGTGGGGTTGTGTCAGGGTGTTGTACCTGTGGGAGCCTGTCACACCCCTTCACTCGCCCAAATCGGTGTCCTTCTGGAGGCACCGCAAGCAAGCAGATCTACATCTCAACAGGGTGAGTAGAGAAGGCAGAAAAAATGAGAAATATTATGTAAAATCAACTTTTTTGAGCTTTACATCACGTTATAATGTTATTCCCTCTTCAAAAACTTACCTGGAGTGTTGCCTTGATTCTTTCATGCATGCTTGAGAAACTCTTGAAACTCCCGTGACAACCAATCAGCTGGGAAAAACACCTGGATGGACTCACAGAGCAGCGCCCCCTCAACTCTCCCTTCTCCCACTCTGTTCCTTCAGACTAGCCAGCAACAATTGGCAAACACCTAGCGGAACAGTGCATCGGCTGAGCTCATCACAGCAGCTACTTTTCAGACAGAGATCCAATTTCAATGCAGTGAATTACAAAGTCAGTTTTTGTTTAAGTCATATTTGACATACAGCCTTTTAATAACTACTGAAGTCAGCATAGTTAGTTGAATGTGTTATTAAATGGTACCGTGTGTCTAAAAAATAAGTAATTTTGCCCCTTTAAGAGTGAAAAATGTCCAGCAGTGTTCAAACCTCAAGCTTTTTTACTTGTTAACACAAACTTCAATGTGTTATTATTGTGGTTTATGTGATAGCCCAAGACAAAGTAGTGAGCTTTTGTGAAGTGGAAGAAAAAACGTGATTTTCAACATTTTTGTGCAACATTAGTTTTTATTTGACTCCATTGGGTCAATATTTATTTTCCTGCACCTGCAAGTCTTTTGGCTAGAGTCGCTGTGTTTGCACGTTGTTCTTTGCACAATAGCTCAAGTTCATTGGGTTTGGACTAATATCATCTGTAGACATCAATTTTCAAGTTATGCCACAGATTTGTTATTGGATTTAGGTGTGAACTTTAACACCTGAATATATTTTTAAAAAAACCCCAGCAAATTAAATACATTTTTAAAATATGAAGTCTTTGCACTTCACAATTACGCGGTACTTTGTGTTTCCCTGCCTCAAAAAATATATATTTGTGTTTGTATTGTGAAAACATGCAGAAAAGTCGGGTTAATTTATTCCGCCTACTGCTTGTTCTCGTTTTCTGTTGCTTGTTTCTGTTTTAATGTCTCGACTTGGCGTCCCTCCTCCATGTCTCGTTTTTATTTTTAGCATTTGTTCAAATGCTTTTTCATGTCTTGAGTCGTGACACCCTCCACTTTTCCCTGCGCTCGACACTGAGCGTCTCCTTTTTCCGCTCGTTCTCTGTTGCAGGGAGATTACACGGCGGCGATGGCCAGCCTGGAGACTTGCCTCTCCGTCTTGACGAGAGCTCTGCCCTCCAGCGGCCTGGACCTGCTTTGCTCCCTGTCCTGGAATTTGATCCGCTACTGTCTGCATCGTCCGGTGCCTTTCGGCTGGCTGGTCCACCAGGTCGGGGGGAAGCACGAGGGAGAGGAGGCGAGGACGAGCGCGAGAGACGCAGCGTTGGTTTACCACCAGCTGAGCCAGCTGCAGCTCACAGGTCAGGGAACAAAGTGAAGCGCAGAATCGGATTCGGCCGATAAGAGGTCATTCCCGACTGTCAGCAGGGAGTTCTCAAAAAGCCTTACACTCACGTATATAAAATGAAGGCCTTAAAATGTCTTAAATTCATTCAGTAAAAAAGAAAAATCTAAGTCGGCCTTAAGTACGTCAATCACAAGTCTTGAATTTTGTAGTGGCAGGATTATTTACTCAGACTGAGAGAGAGTTGTCTGAATGGTTAGCATTAGCTTCAGCTAATTTTTTTTGTATGTGCTTAAGGGTTTACTTTAGCTTCTGTTAATTTTTTACATGCGTAGTGGCTTAACTTTGGCTTCCGATAATTATTTTGTATGCGCTTTCTTCAGCTTCAGCTCAACTTTTGACATCTTTAGCGCTTTAGCTTCTGCTAATTTGGTTTAGCTTTCTAACTAGCTGTTACTAGCTGCATCCGTCACTGGTAATTGTAAATTGTCGCCAGTTGGTCAGACAATGTTGTAGTGCAGCATATTGCTGTGGAAAGGCGTCTTTCTTGTGTTCTGTGACTCTGGCTGAAGATGTGAGACAGTTGTCTTAATTTTTAGCTTCAGCTTTTGCTATTTTTTTTTTCCTGTGATTAGCAGTTTAGCATTAGCAGAGCTAAGAGTCTCGTTTAGCAGACGAGTGGTTAAACTAACAAATATTCTCCGTTACAATCTGTTACCAACCCGTCTCTTCTTGGCCCGAATACTTCGACACTACTTTATGAAGTATGTGATTTTCTTTTGTACGTTTCTGTCATGTTGCAGGTCTTAAATTTCAGTCATCATAGTGTCGAAAAAATGTCTTAAATTTGAGTTAGTGCAGCCTGCAGAGACCGTGGTCAGCGGCGTCCAGAGGGGATAAGTGGTTGTTTTTATTCTCGTCTCTGTAGGGAAGCTGCCTCAGCGCAGCAGCCTGTGGGCTTTGTCTCTGTCTCTGAGCGCCGTCAACCTCAGCGAGAGCGCCCAGGGCAAGATGGCGCCGGCTCAGTTCGCTCAAATCTATGTCACTGCAGCGACGGCCCTGCGCTGCGTCCTGGGACACCATCTCACGTTCCTGCCGGTACGTCTCTTCTTCTGCTTCTGTTGCCGATCCAAAAACAAAGCATCAGACGGGAACATCGTTCTGTCGTCCGTCTCCCAGGGATACCTCCTAGGTTGCGCAGAAAGCGTGGCCAACCAGTCGGAGACCAAGCAGATCCCCGACTGCCTGCGCTGGCTCTTCACGCCGCTCGGCCGGCAGTTTTTCCTGAGCTGTGATTGGTCGGTGAAGTCGGACAGCAGCGATGAAGTGTTCACTTCTCAAAGAGACCCGGGTTCGTGTCTTTGTGTTTCGTTTTTCCCCCTCTTGGACGTCATGTTTCTCTTCTCACCCGTTTCTGTCCTTGTTGCGTTTTGCAGCCGACCCCATCGCCCAGCTGCACCGCTGCTTCTGCAGGAAGCTTCTGGAAAGAGCCGTTCACACCCTCATCCAGCCGCAGAGCGACGCCGACGCAGGCAGCTGCAAGAACAACTTGGGGTGAGAAAGAGAGAGCTGCCGTCTCTCCACCAGCGGGACGCGGGCGCTGATCATATGATTTATTTGTTGTGCGTCATCTTTTTTATTTTGGTTTCTTTTCCCAGGGAGTTCTCCAATGCGCTGAAGTTCCTGGAGTTGCTGAATAACTGCACAGAGGACTCTCCATCGCCACCCACGCCCTTCACGACTCCTCCCACTTACACCGCCATCCCAGGTTTGAACGTCATGCAACGAAACTCCTCATAAAGAATCACGATGAACGTCACCGTGTTTACCGAGCGCTCCCTTTAATTCTCCTCCGTCGGTTTCCGTGTGGCCAGTGGGCGACCCGGTGAGCCGCTGGTGGGCTCTGGTGCTGAAGGCGGCTGTTCATTGGCTGCAGGGCGACGATGTCGCAGTGAGGTCCCTGTTGGCAGAAGCGGAGCGGATGCCGAGAGCTCTGCTCATTCTTGAGTGAGTATCAGAAATCAGCAGAATGTGTCGATTTCATCAGATTAAACGTCAGAATAACTGATTGCTGAAATAATCGTTAGTTGCAGCCCCAAACGTTGTGATTCTATGGATTCGTTATGTTATTTAATCATCTTGGATATTTAAAGTGTCTTCCAGTTCCAGCCTTAAATGCTCTTTGGAAGGTTTGTTGATCCTAGAGAGGCTTTTACTTGCATTTGAAACTTGTCTCCAAACAACATTCTCGCCCCTCGCGGTCATTTCTTGCGCTCTGCTAAAACCTCCTAACGTGTCGGTCTCCCCCTTTCCAGCCACCCGCTGCCCAAAGCCGTGCTGCTGCTCTGCAAGGTGGTCCAGATGAGCCTGTCTCCTCTGAAGGGGGACGGCGTGGCGGCCTGCCTGTCTCACTGCGACCGCTCCAGCAGCTACCTGCGCTCCAGCATCTCCGTGCCGCTCGGCCCGTCCGGAAACTGGCTCAGCAAGGTGCGGCGGACGAGACCCGTCAGAAGCTCTGCACTCTTTCCTCCGCTTTCAGATTTAGGCTGCCGCTCACCGGGTTTTCGCTTAATCCGTTTCTGATTATTACGACACAAACGCATTGCATGCTGGGTGATGGAGAGGACAGGCTGGCCTGGGGCTGTGTGTATGTGGGTGTGGGGGTGTGTGTAAGTGCGTGCGCACAGTGTGGGTGGATGGAGGTGGCTGTGGTGCATTGTAGTTGCATTGCATGATCCTCAGTCTGAGTGCAATGTCTCTGCAGTGCAGTACAGAGGCCTCTCCGATCCGCGCCACGCCCCGCCGCCCCAACGCTGACAATCAGCAACTCAATGGCTGCTTGATTTCTGCCGCGCATGCCGGGGTTTGGTTGCAGGAGCTTTTGGTGATCGGGTTTTCTCTACTGTGTTTTTTTTTTTTTTTTCCCCTCCCCCAAATTTGTTTATGTACGTTTTCCTGATGTGGATGTTTGTGGTTTTATTGAAGGGGGTGGAGCTTCTTGTTTGTGATCTGCTGCTGGCGTTACGGACCAGCTTATGGCAGCGAGGAGGCAGCAGCAACGGAGAGCCGGGTCCGGCCCCCGGATCCCAGTTGGCCGGTTTCCAGAGGGACCTGAGCGCGCTCAGGAGGCTCACGCAGTGTTACCGACAGGCACAACACAAGGTACACACACACTGCCAGATCCACCTGCATGTGCACGCTGGATTAAAAAGGATTCATAGCAGTTTGATGCTTTGGGGTTGTTCTGCTCAGGTTTTCCTTCATGAGACCACGGTGCGGCTGATAGCTGGAGCCAGTCCCACCAGGACGCACCAGCTGCTGGAGCACAACCTGCGGCGCAGGACAAACGGCTCATACTCGGCCGGTGCGCCCACACACACACACACACACGCACACACACGCACACACACGCACACACACGCACACGCGTTGGCTACAAGAATAGTGACGTGCGACTGTGTGTTTTGGGACA
This sequence comes from Poeciliopsis turrubarensis, assembly GCA_010277015.1. Lineage (NCBI taxonomy): Eukaryota > Metazoa > Chordata > Actinopteri > Cyprinodontiformes > Poeciliidae > Poeciliopsis > Poeciliopsis turrubarensis. The sequence goes on along the minus strand of VMRN01000147.1, from coordinate 610,147 downwards.
TTGTAGAAAGGAAAAAAAGGAGTAAATTAGCAAAAAAATCTTCAGCTTTTGAAACTCAGTAATCTCCTTTTTTTTTTTTTTTTTTATTAAATTTCAGATTGACCTCAAAATTTCAGTGTTTTTCTTGCACGTTTTTGAGTTCAGAAATTACCTACTTTTTTTGACAGAAAGTTTCTGAGATTAATCTGAAATTTTCAGAATTTTTTCTCACAAACTTACTTTTTTTTTTCTATCGAGAGTACGTTGTCGTAGACTGTGAAGTATATTTTAGCACCTAGAAACAAAACAAATACATTATTATTCATGACCTGTCTAATTCAGCAGAAATGTTTCCAAACTATTCCCAACCGGACGCCGTTGTCAAAAAAAGTCACGTTTCTACTCAAGTATTTTTGAAAGCACCTGCTCCAGTAGTTCATCAGTAATTGATTACTTCTTTTTTTCTCCTCTCTGCCTTCGTGCTGCCGTCAGATGGCGAGTGCATCGTCGGGGAGCGGGAGCGAGCTCACGCCATCCTGCTGGCCTGCCGCCACCTGCCCATGCCCCTGCTGACCCCGCCGGGCCACCGGGCCCGCCTGCTGGCCGAGGCCAAGCGGACGCTGGAGCGGGTGGGCGACCGTCGGTCGGTGCAGGACTGCCAGCAGATCCTGCTGCGCCTCAGCGGGGGAACCACCATCGCTGCTTCCTGAAAACAAAAGGAAAGAAAGAGACACCGCAGAAACTTTTGTTTTCATGCTGATAAAAAAAAAAGAAGAAAAGAAAAAAAAAGCACGGAATAGGGAAAACGGCTGATTACGTAGGGGGTGAAATGAATGATCCCTACACATTTTTGAATTTGTTACAGTGCTACGGCTCCACCGTCTGGACAGTAGTGGTACTGGCAGCCTCCTTTTCCATCCAAACTCATCGCGCAACTTTAATCCGGAAACAGTCAGGAGCTGCATCAGAATTTAGCTTCTTCATTCGCAAACAAGCCCACAAATGGATCCAGAGGAACAATCCAGGTCCAGAAGAACAGGACAATGCATCACAGCTGGTGCAGTGCAGATCAATTTTAGTCTTTCAGTCTTTATCGGCATGCGGTGATGAGTGGTTGAATCACTGCTTCCTTTTTATTTTGCATGCTCCCAGAGAGCGCAGGAGGCTTGTTTTAGCTGTGCAGTGCCGAGTGTTGTGTCGTCTCAATCTACCTCAAACACTGTACAGTGCCAGCACTGTTCCATGCAGCAACATAGGAAAATGAAGCACACGAGTTGGGCTGAAATTCGACTCTTTACTCACCGCTGCAGACCCGTCGCACTCGGGTTCGTGGGATTCGGCAGAACGAATTCCTGTGACGTGTGCAGACGTCGAGAAAACGAATTCCGTTTTGATAAAACCCAATTACGCAGATCATTGCATTCGCTGTAGTAGTTGTATATAAGTTGTACATAGAAGCAGGTTGAAAAGACGACGTTCTTTGCTTGAGACGATGCACGTCGAGGCGTCGGCGAGGTGAGGTCAACCGTCTGAGCCTTCCGGCGAATCGCGTCGCTGCAGCGCGACAGTTCCCTGGAAGCGAGGGCCATCTGAAGCTCTCAAGCAAAACAGCCTTTAAGTTCTGTACAAAGCAAATATTTTTCTTATGTTGTATCAGTTAAGAAAAAGCAAGAAATTGACGAGTTGTATCTTTTTTTGTGTTTTTTTTTTTTTTTTTTTTATTGTTCCATTAGCTTTTTACTTGTAATTATCGACGTGACGCGGCACTTTTTGGTTGTTTCTTCGCTCTGAATATCTTATTTAATGGTTGTGTGTGATACATGCTTTTGGGCTGTCGGTTGTTATTGTTTTTTTTATTTGTTAAAGCAGCATAGGGGCCAGAAACTGTAAAATCAAGATGTTTTTATACAAATGTAATCCTTTGTTTAGTCATGAAAGGGTTACATCTTTCAAGATGTGCAAGAATAAAGATATGAAATTCTCCCGCTACTGAAAGCAAGCTAATGTTTAATTCGTACTGAAAATATATTTGTGTATATTTGGTTAACTCTGCCTGCTAAATGGATTAAGCGAAAGGCAATGGCTCAGCTGTTATTGAGAGTTTTCTATTGATGTAATTGTTACTTTCCCTCCCCCACACCTCTCAAGATGTTTTATTGTTTGAAAAGTTTTTGTTTCATTTTATTCTTTTCTAATAAAACAGCAGAACATTGTACAGCCAGTGTGTGTTTTTTTTTTTGTTTTTTGTTTTTTTTTAGTTTGGTGCCTAAATACAAATGTACGAAACGCACTTTTTAAATCTTTTTTCTGTGATCCACTTCCTTCCACTTGTGCTATTTCCTGTTGACCAATGACATAAAAAAAATCACTATAAAGCATTGAGTTTTGAGGATGTAGTGGAGAAAAACATAACGGTTATGAAAAGCTCTTTGCAATGCGCTGAAGAGAGGAAACATCGTCACTCGGTTTCACACTGTGGTCGGTGTTACTCTCCTAACAGTCGCTGTGTAAAGTTCAATATTTTTGTCTCTTTCAGATTATTAATGTGGGCCAAACTCATTAGCATTTTGTGGACAATTTAATTTCCTGACCCAAAATGAGCCAGGCTTCAGCTGGTTAAAATACAAGCCACAGCTTACGACTGAGAGACGCTTAAGACTCTAAAATGAACCCTAATCATCACACCTCCACCACCGTGCCAAACCGTTGGTATCAGGTGTTTGCACATATCCTGTTGTTGGGTTACACCAAATGCGCTTGAGTGCATTTTGGCCAAATATGTCAGGCGTGTGACTCTTTAGATCACGTGTTAACCAGATGATTGGTTAACACGTGATCAAATATAAAATTTCAACAACAAAAAAAACTGATCAATCACAGGCTAGGACATGTTTCACAGTTTGAATTTAGCTCAAATAGTTCCAAAAAGTATTTTTGTTATGACTAGTATGATCTACGCTTATTACAGAGATGTAATATTTCGTCGTTGTTTGATGACGTGTCGTGACTGAGCGGACCACAGACAGACATGCGCGTGTTCCCTGCCGGACGTATTTCAGTGACGGAACCGTGAAGCTCGGTGGACTCACGTGCACGGCATGAAAAACCCCAAACACAACAACAACAACAATGCGGCGTCGAAAAAGGCCAAATTTAAGCCTGGCTCAAAGAAGAGAGAAAACAAATGCGTCGTGATGTTTGACGACAAGGACAGGCAGTGAGTAAACATGACGTCACTGCCTGCAAATGTTGGGAGTTGTTAGCCAGCCGACTAGCACGTTAGCTTAGCATGATAGCAAGATTGCTCTCGTTTTTTGTTGTTTTTTTTTTTTGCTCATATTAAGTCTGTCGGCGGGAACGCTGTGATAGGAGACAATGAAAGGGAACAATGTTCATGTGGGCGAACAACACGTACAATAGTGACGCTTAAACCCACAAGCCGACGCCATTCAACCGGCTCTTTTAGCGAGTTGGACGACTAACTATTTCCTGTTCTTGTTCTGCTCCCTGTCAGGGACTATCTGACTGGATTCCACAAGCGGAAAATAGAACGGAGGAAAGCGGCGGTGCAAGAAATCAAGAAGAAAATAAAGGAGGAGCAAAGCAGAGTTAGAGAAGAAGTAAGTGTGATCAGCGAAAACGGAGGAAGCGTTGGGTTGCAGCTTTTCAGCTCCTGCTGTTTCCTTTCAGCGTCACAAGGAATATATGAAGATGCTGAAGGAGAGGGAAGAAGCTCTCGGTGAGTTTTAATGGAAGTAACTTGTAGTGGTTGTTTTTTTTCTTATTTTTATTTGTTTCAGTCTCTTGATTTTCTCCTTGTCCTGCGTCTCCCCCTGCAGCCGACGCAGAAGACGAGCTCGGAGATGCGGTGATCAGCACCACAGAGTCTGTTCAGTACGACCACCCGAACCACACCGTCACCGTGACAACCATCAGCGATCTGGACCTCTCTGGAGCTCACCTGTTCAGGCCCGCGACAAGTGATGTAAGGGGTTACGAGCTTCTCTGCGCCGTTTATCTAGTTTACGGTTGGGACTCTGAACGTGTGTTTGTGATTTGAAGGCTGATGAAGAGAGAGAGGATAACAACAAGGAGGCGGAAGAGAAAAGACTCGCAATGCCAAAGAAACCGAGGGACTTGATCATGAACAAAAAGTAAGCTGAGCTCAATGAAGTTGGTCAAAATTGGTGGGACAATGGTTACAGCTTTTTCAACATTTACCAGATTTAGGTGCAACTTTAAAGCACGTCGGTGAAATGTTACTGATTTGAATCCGGGGGAGGCTTGGAGATCATCACCAAAGATGATTATCAAAAATGCAAAAAGATGTTCAGCAATTAGAAAAATTCAAAAGTGAAAATAAAGTTTCCCAGTTTTTTATGAAAAAGTAAATAGCTTTTGTTGTTGCACTTTTGTAATTTCATCCAAATAAAATCATAGATAATACTTTTTTTTTTTTTTTTACATTTGTCTTCTTTCGAGAGGTTGAGTTTATTACCTATCAGAAATAAGCTTCTTGGTTGAAGCAAAACAATTCGTCCTTTCGCAGTACTCACTAAAATGAAATTAACCAGAAAAGCATCAATTGTGGAAATAAAATTCCATATTTTTAATCAGTTTTACTGATTTCGATTTGGTTTCAGGCTTAAGCAAAAAAAAAAAAAAAAAAACTGAATAAACACAAGTTTTATAGCCTAATGACTTGATTTCAAGTGGTAATTATGCATAATATCATTTTTAAATTGTCCTACTATTTTACAATGTGACAGAAATATAACACACTGATAATTGGTAAAAAAAAAAAAAAAAAAATCTTTTTACACTTTTTGTTAATAAGCATCTTTCAGGTAGCTGACCAGCAACATCTGCTGAGGAGTTTAAATGTAGGAATGACATGATTGAACATTTTAGTGGTTTTAAAACAAACTTTGCTTTCCACCCCTGCCTTTATGGCTTCGTTTATGTAATTAGCGTCACATTAGCTGGGCTTAATCAGACAATTTTTCTGTTTCTTTGTTCCCTATAATAACATTATGTAATCTGCTACCGTCATACCTGCTGCCCCTCTCTCATTTTTTTTTTTGTTGTCTTTTTGCGCTGCAGGATCCGCTCCCTCACGACGGCTCTCAGCACGTGCACCAGCAAGCGGAGGAGGAAAGGGAAGCAGGAAGGCCGAGACAGACGAGGACGCCGGACGGACAAGAGACCCGGCGTCACGGAGGGTGTGCACAGAGGCGGGAGGACCAGCAAGAAACACAGGCGGAGACAAACGGGGAAGAAGACAGACCATCTAGACTGAATGTCGTGTGTGTGTGTGTGTGTGTGTGTGTGTGTGTGTGTGTGTGTGTGTGCGCGCGCGTGGCACATTTAATGTCAGAATCAGCTTGAGAGTCTGTGTTTTAAGCAGATGTTCAGCTGAATTCTCCATATTGAATTCTCACAGTGTTTGCCTCTGGAAATATCTTATATATTTTTCCAACAGTTTTGAGGTTTGTTTTTTAATACACATATAGTTCACAAAATGTACTGTCTATGCTTAAAGTTGTGTTAAATAAAGTCCCGCTTGGGATTTGGTTCCTCCGCGTCCTATTGTTTAATTAGGAAACCCGACGCTGCAGTCAACATCCTCTGCGGTGCATCAGGAAACGCATTTCCTTCAACCTCACCAACACCTTCTTCTATGTTTAAAATGTCGCCATGTTTGGTCTACATTCACAATGCACGTGAAACGCCCCCCCCACTCCCCACCAACTCGCTCTCCTTTACTTATTTACGTCAACCCGAGCCGGGCGCGTGCCAGCTGTCACTGGGCCCGCGCGCGTCATTTCGCTTTCTAAAGCCCATGATATTTAATACAGCTGAACGAGCCTCGTGCGGGGAGCCGGCGGGAGGGTGGGAGGGGGGCCCACTGGTACCATGTCGGTTCTGAGCTCGTGGACGCTTCGGGGTCAGCGGCGCGAGACGCGAGATGCACCGTGGATGATGCTCCAGTGTCGGGACTCAGAGCGAGCAGCCAATCGGGTGGCGCGATGTTAGCGAGCCCCGCTGCCCCAGGCTGCACGAGCCCCTCTCCTCTGGTAATTACACTATTTTTTTTTTTTTTCTTTTTCTTTTTCGTGTCTTCTTCGTTGGAGGAAACTTTTCTAGCAACCTGAAATGTAAATTTGTTGAACACTGCTCAGGTATGTAAACATTAACTGTGTGTGTTTGTGGCTCTAAAGAAACCTCTGTTGTGTTTTATGTTTGTTTTTGTCAAGGGCCTGCAGATGCAAATTAGCTTTCGCTATAACCTGGTAGAGCTCATCAAATTGTGGCATTTTTCAATTGTACATCGTCGCCTTTTTAAATAAAGTTAATTTTCTTTCACTTACATTTGTTGTCTTTTTTTTGTGTGTCACCTTTAAAATTTCAGTTTGTAAATGAATGTCAATTTAAATGCAGTGTCTTGCAGTAACTGGGCCTCCTCCTGTTCTGTAAAAATGTACATGTCTAGGTTTATCTTGTGGGTGAACAATGGAATTAATTTTATTTTTTTATTTCTGAGCTTTTGTTCTTTGCTCACTCAGTAATTACTGTCCCATAAGAAGATATGCATTGAAAATAACTGATGAAATGTACCAGATGATTTCTGTTTCTCTTCCGTAGATGCTTCCCCTTTTTTTTTTTTGTTTTTAATTGGGACCGTATTTTTCTTTTGAGAACACCTGGAATGCAACGATCCAGCAGGCCGGGCTCAGCATGTCCCACTCCAGCGACGAGCCCACATGCCCCAAGTTCCAACCCAACGTCTTTGACCCCTCCCGCTGCCACGAGTGCCTGCGCCAGAGGCACCTGCACGCCAGCGCAGGGGACAGAACCAAGCTCGAGCCTCTGCAGAAACCCCTGCCTGAGGATGGGGATGCAACTGGGAAGAGCTGTGGACTCGAAGGTGGGATCAGGTCGAGCAGAGCAGCGCTGCTGACGCCAATCTCTTCCCAGACCGAGGAAAGAGACACCAGCAGCAGCAGCAGCGGCAAGGTAGGAAAGGACTCTGGGTAACCTGGAGAAGAGATGCTTTGTGTAAAACCAGAGTACAACGGGTGCTGACTGATGAGATTAGTCTCGATTGGAGGAAAGCCTGGCAGGGGAGGCTCTTTTCAGGTCAGAGGTCAAGGCGGCAGATGGAAAACAGCTTGGTGGATTGTTATGTCTAAGATCTAAAACGAAACAAAATATTGTTTTTTTGTTGTTGTTGTTGAGCTTAAAGGGATATTTTGTTTACTGAGAACGTGTGAAAGTACACTGTGACAAATATAAAAATGGATCATGGGATCATGCAGGAATGTGTTGCCTTTTAGTAAATTAAGAAAAATTTCACTCATTATTGCAGAGTGATAATGTGGAGGAAGGCAGCAGCTGCGGCTCCTATTATAAATGAATGAAGTTGGATCACTTACTGGCCTCGAGGGAAACTGTAGCCTCTTAGAAAGAGGCGCAGCGTACAGTCAGCAGGAGCAGGATGAGCCAGACTGAAGCTGTAAAACTGCCTGTTTGCTTCCTCTGCTGGCATTCGCAACAAAAATTACATCTGTGGTTGGCTTCCATGAAATCAGGGTATCATTATTTTGAAATAGCGCCAGCTTCTCAGTTTTAATAGCGGTTTGCTAAAAGACGACACTGTCTGACAAATCTGATGAATGGGTCTATTTTTTTTTTTAATCCCTTTTCACAGAAGGCAGTTAAAGGAACCGGTCTTCGTGTAAAAACATAGGATGTTGAAAAATTAATGAGGAAAGCCACGAGTCTGATCAAGTTACAGAGTGTAACCCTGATCAGACGGCGGCGTGAACATGTGAGCGTCTGACGGAGAGGACTGAGAGGAGAATCTCTACCACATTCAGTCAGAAATATGTGGAGCCGTTAACCTCGAACTCATCTGTACTTTCACATCTATCATCTTCATCACATCTGAGGGTTGTTTTTTTTTTTTTTTTAAACCCTTTCCTCGAAGAGCCAGCCTCAAAGATCAAAGATTGTCTTTGTGAGTGGGCTCTAGGTTGAGTTTCAGTGAGGTTGTGTTTCGACTTTGTGATTGGTCCATTTCTTCCAATCAGGAAGACTCCGACAGCGTTTCAGTGGTGAGCAGCTGCTGTGATGTCAATGGAGGCCAGGCGCGTAATGGGGAGACCTCTCTGTGCATCCTGAGCCCCGACTGCAGGTTCTACATCTACGAGGACGACGCCACAGACAGGTGAGAAACCTTTACAACTGGAACATTTGGATGAGCTAGACATGTTAATGTTAATTTAAGTGCTCTACTGAGTTAGCTAAATATTATGTGCCAACTTTTTTGGTGTGTCTTGGTTGTGTTGATGTTGAAGTCTCACCATCCCACGTCTACATATGTCGATCTGCCAAGCAGCTGTCGTGACCAGAGTGAAGAGTTCAGTTGCTCTGTTAGTACCGACGAGGAGTACTTGCCGATTCGACGTCACCCCACCAGTCTCCGAATGACCCGCCTGGACCCTCCACCTCACCGCCCTAACCCTCGGCAGGCCTGGATGGAGGAAACGCGAGGTGGCGGCAGCTTTAGTCGAGGCTCAGGTGCTTTCAAAGCTGCTGGCATAATTCTTTAACAAATCTGATTTCATGAAAAAGAGCTGCGTGTTATGTATGAGTGACAAGACACTTGAATGTCACCGGATCTTTGATGCAATGTAGTTGTGGATATTATGTGAAGCAGCATACCGAGTCCTCAGTACACCTGTGACTTACTGCACTTCTTTATCTATATCCAGTTACAACCAGAGGTGTCTTTTTCTAGGCATCCCCATTTGGAGTCACCAGCTGAGGTGTCGGGGAGTAATTATCAGTAATACAATACAACACACACTCAGGGGCAACTGTATCAAGTAGACCTTTTGAATGTATGGAATCCAGCCAATCACATAATAGCAACTCAATATATTCGGTCATCTAGCATGGGGAAGGCAGCACGTATGCCTTGTTACTGGCAGAAAAGAAGGGCAGAGTGGTCCAAGGTGGTCTCTACCCCTTTATGGCCATAGTGTAACCATTCTCAAATGAGTTCCTTTACTCCACTTTTTATGACTTTTCCTCATTTCCAGTTCTCTCAAAATGCAGGTCATCACCAATTTTTGTGCTTTTTCCAGGATTAAAAGAAGACCGAGAGAAGCGTGAAAGTGGCTACTTCTCCCTTGGGAGGACAGCTGGTGCCCGTTTTACTGAAAAAAGCCCACCTACTCCTTTCCGCCATTTTGAAAGAGGTCATCCCATCTTTAATCACAGAAACGTTGAGCCAAAGGATACTATCCCCTTCAGAAATCCTAATCTTGGTGTTGCCTCAGAAAGGCCGATACCAGAAGTGCTCAATGAGGACCTTACTGTGGAAATTCCTCCCCCAGACCCTTACGAGGTTGCGGTTGAAGTTGAAGCACAAGTTGGGCCTCGATCTCCCAGTCCTACTCCTTTTAAGATTGCGGAGTCCCTGGCCTCAACTAGTCGTAAGGGTTTAAGCCGAATAAATCCTCTGAGTAACATCTCTTCCTATCAACAGTCAGGGCGATATGATTCCTCAAGGCAAGGCTCAACTCTCCAATCTCGGTCTTCTTCCCCCTTACGTGAAAATTTGCAGTTAAGACGCAGTGAGTCCAGCAGCATTCTCAGCAGAACAACCTTTGATGGTGGTGGTTGGTCTCAAGGACCAATGCAAGTATCACAAAGCTCCTTACAAGGCGCCCAAGCTCGACGTTTTGAATCGGGAACTCTACCAAGAAACTTCAAATCATTTGCTTCTTCTCTCAAGTCCCAGTCCAGTACTGTTTCTGATTTTCGGAGTGCCTTGAAGAAGACAGAAGCAAATAGTTCTTCAGCAGGACTAGGTAGTGACAATAGGAGCTCATCACCTTCGAGGAGGGTATATAATTCTTCGATCCAAATGTGTCGCAGTACTGATGTAACCGCTAGTTCAACACATCATACTTTCTCCCCATCTAGAACTTATGATCGTTTTCAGGAGAGTCGTGCGTCCTCGCTGCCAAGGAAAAACTTTGACTCTTCAAGCCAGTCCCTACGAAAATCTGAATCAATCATATCCTTAAATGAGCGTAGTCATCATCGACACAATGGTTCTCCAGTATCTTCTCCACCGCCAAGGAGAAATTTCAACTCCTCGAGCCAGTCCCTCCTTCATAAATCTGAATCAGTCACATCCCTGAATGAGCGTAGTCACAGGAGACGCAGTGGCTCTCCAGTATCTACATCGCAGCCAGGGAGAAATTTCAACTACTCAAACCAGTCCTTACGTAAATCTGAATCAATCACATCCCTAAATGACCGTAGCCACCATCAACGTAATAGTTCCCCAGTTACTTCTATGCCACAGAGGAAAACTTTTACCTCACCAAACCGGTCCATCCTTCCTAGGTCTGAATCCATTACATCTCTCAATGATCGTCACCACCATGGGCGCTGTGGCTCCCCAGTAAGAGAAGGCTATGGGATAGAAGGACAGGCTCAGCTGCGCAACCTAATGACCGGAAACGAACTGGATGGTCAAGAGTGTGAAGTCTCCACTGTGTCTTCGTCTAGACATGATTCTGACAGACCAAGACAGTCCATACTTCGAAAGACTGAGACAAGCGGCAGTCGGGGCTTAGGCAGCCGCTCTTCATCTCCTTGTAGGAGAGGTCACGAAACCTTTGCTCAAGGAAGGGCACACAGTGGTGGCTCATTAAATGGCCATGTTCATAAAAATCTGAACTCCTTACCTTCAAGGCAAAACTTTCATGCTCCTTCTGAGTCTCAACGCCATAAAGCTGAATTTACCAGCTCTGTCAGAAGCCGTGATACCAACAGTTCTTTGGCGTTGAGGGGAAGCTATGATGCTTCTGACTATCACTCATCTGGAAATATGCGAACTGGCAGCTCATTTAACAGCAAGAATCTACACACCAGCCGCTCCCCCTCTCCTTCAAGAAAAGGCAATATTGACCCACCAGGTTACTCAATCCTCAGAAGTGCCACCAAAGGAGACTCTAGTATTTCACTTAAGAGCAAAAACACAAATAATGAAACAAAATATGACTCCCGTTCTTCATCAAACTCCTGGCGTGGATCTACACATTCAATCCGCAGCTCCTCTGTATCTCGATCTGCCTCACCATCGAGACACACCACAAGTAACAACAGAGCTGCCTACGTTACTTTGGAAACATCTAGAAACTCTGGCAGCATGAGATCTAGGGCCGGTAGACAAGGCCACGATGATCACCATCCCCCTCCTCATGACAAGAGTTCCTCTCACCGTGCACGGAGCCCTTCTCCTCCACCGCAGATACACATTCAGACCCACACCTCTTCGCAAAGCTCCATGGAGTCTTCTGAGTCAGGTCGGCTCTCTGTGGGATCAACAGGACGGAACAGGGAGGAGTACGCTGCGATGGCTGACCTGCCAAAGGTCAAAATGATCCATCAGGAGGAGGGACCGGGCCACACGGGACGGCCACAGAGTCATCAGCCTGCCCGAAGACAGGAACTGTTTAAACCAGCCAGGTCAGACTCACACCACACAGACAGAGAGATGAAAGATAAACGGTTTGTGTTTAATTCTTGTAGGGGGTAAGGCCACTACGGTTCTGAGCCAAACTGCAGCTAATTTTACTTTCACTCCACCTTTCATATCTTATGTGTTTGTGCCATTTTAGCCACTCCCTGAGCAGGCACCCCTCCATAGAGTGGGATGATCCTGGCGATACAGATAAAGAGTGGCACTATGGGGGCAGTGGATATCTATCTCGAGCTCACTCCACCACATCACTGCAGGTAGGCTGCTTGAGGGCGATGTGAGTTATATTAAGGGATGAAAAGACTAGTTTGTTACAGGATCTTACAAAAGTATCCATGTCCCTTCTGCATATTAACATGTTGCAAACACAAACTGAAATGTATTTTATTGGGATTTTATGGCATAACCAACACAAAGCAGCACATAGATCCAATCTAGAAGAAAAATTAGATCTAATTCGGGAGTGTCACATGCTGAAATCTTTAAAGTGTTTTGGTCATTTGCATTCAGCCCACTTTTGTAACCTAGAAACAATCCAATTGTTATTTTTAGGTCATAAAACAATATCCCGAACAGTGAGAAAGTGATAAATCATGCTGTGGGGATGTGTTTTTTCAGCAGCAACAGTAAAAACTGGTTAGAGTTAATGATAAGCTGAATGGACCTAAATAAAGAGCAATCCTGGCTCCAGACTCCTTGGTTGCACTGCTACAACCCAGACTTTCATGTTAGCAAACCCTCAACTTCATACCTTTGGTCCAGGTATCCCGACAAGCTAGTCATAAGTTAAACAGGCAAACCAGACGACTCCGAAGAGCGTACACTCTTCAGAGTTACTGACTCGGAATTACCTGCAGGCAGAGTGAGCGGGGAACAATAGGTGAACACCTGACGTTCTTTCTTTCTGTGTGCTGTACAAAGGAGCATACATTTAAACTGGAGCATGTCTCTGTCTCTTGTTTCTTCGTCCCAGTATACGCACACGATGGCAGCACTGACACTTTCAAAGTAAAACACTTTACCGGTTGCGTTTGAATGCATGAATGCAGGCAGTAATATCATCGTAAGTTGCCTTGAAACAATTATGCTGTAGCCAGTGTCTATGGCTGGTCAGGAGGAATTTATGTCCAATCTGTAATAGGACGTATGAAATACTTTAGCGAGTCTTCTCAGTCTCAGTCCAAAACCAATCGCACAGTGGGTGCGATTGGTTTTGGAGTGAGTTTTTGAATCCCACTGTGTAATGCGTCCCTCCTTATAATCCACAGCAGTGCAACTGAACTTGAGCATTGTTATTTCCACTCCCTCACCCCTACCCCCCGAAAGTGTGTTAATGCTTAACCCACATCTTTCCCATATGCCTGAGAACGTGGAGCTGTGTGAGGACTTTCTGTGTTTGTTTGGTCAGACATTGATTATTTTTGTAACTAAAGCCACTCTTATCCAGAGATCAGGCAGTCCCACGGCAGATGAGGGCTGTTCGTGGAAAAGTAATCATCACAGATCGGAAGAAATGCAGGTAGGCGCTACAGCCCGCATGTTGAAAGTCAGTGTTTGTGAGCCACCCCTGTTGAAGCATACAAACCGTTAAGGTTTTTTTTTTTTTTTTTTTTGTCTATCTCTAATTGTTGTTACGCATGAAATAATCCTGCGCATCATCTTTCTGCAATATTCACTCACGGTCTTACATATTCGTATTTATTTTTAGTTCATGTTATGCTCCTGTTTAGCAGCTGTTTGTTGTGTGTCTGCAGGCCTTACCTACTCCCTACAGTCATTTCATAAGACCGGCTGAGTTTTGTCAGTTGTGGTCTGCTGGGGCATGTGTTGAAATTCCTGAAATGAAACCAGTAGCTACAGAGGGTGGATTTTAGAGGGGTGGGAGTGCCACTTCAATTCCAAGCTTAGACTATCAGAAAAATGTGGCTGGGTCTGTTCTGTGCTTGTGAAAAGAGATGATTACTGATGTTCCTTGTCAGGGAGATGTATACTTGTTGTGAAGACTGCAAGTTGAAGACATTTTCTTGCAGTGATGATGTTATTTTTCTTTTAGTAGACTTCATCTGTATTAAAACATTATTACAAGCCTTGGTAGCTCCCTCAAACACCCCCCACCCCCTCTAATCCATTTCTCACAGATACAACACTGGGGTCTGCGTGTTTTCTTAAACGAGCATTGCGGATCCGCCCAGGAAGTGGCAGACAGGGCAGAGACAGAGAGCAGCGAGTAACGACGCATTGAGCAGAAGGCAGGATCTCTCCCCCCGCGCACCAGAAACTTTAGACATGGTTCCATCTGGGCTGGAGCGTTTCGGCCACATTTAGCGGGACAAATTCGGCCCTTTCCGTCAGACCGCGGCCGGTACCGTCGTGGGAAGATTACGGCACTTTGGCTGGAGTTAGAAATGTGGATGAATGGCGGGGTTTTATCTGAATTTGCGTAACGTGCGCGAGGCAGTAAGGTGCTCTCTGCACGAGACGCTGAGCTGAGACGAGAAAAGAAAGTTTTTTTTTTTCTCGTGAGGATTAAACACATTTCCGCTTTTATTTTTATATATTTTTAAAAACTTTCTGGATCCTGTTATCATGACGGTAAGTTGTAAGCTCCTAAAACAAGGCTGTGCTGAAAGCAGTTTGTGTTTCGCTGTCTGTCTTTCCTTCCTGAATTAATATAAATGAAATAAACGTTTGCTGTGACGTTAGCCGTGTTTAGCTAACTTTTATAAACCGTTGGTGCTCTTTTAGCTTCTTGTAGCTAGCTGCTGTTTCTGTCAAGCGTTGGTTTAACGCAGAGGGGTGTGTTCAAAGTTTATTGAACTGTTTTTTTTTCTTTTTTAATTATTTTCTTACGGCTCAGTTTGAGTGGCGTGGGGCGAAATACTTTTAGGTTTCTCTTTCCTTTATTTATCCTCCGTTTGTTTACAGTAGCAGGACGTTTTATTAGCCGTCAGCACGCACAGTCTTGACAGGATTCACGACCAGCTGTGACACATGCTCCGTGTTTTCCTCTGGCCTTTAGGAGTGGGCGGTGGGCACTTCGTCCCTTCGCCGTTTCGTACCGCCATAGCTTTGAGCGTTGCGAACCCAACAACTTCGTGTACGAAATGAAGCCGTCTGCCGCCGATCGTTTAAGATAGACGTGTCAGTAAGATTCTGAACAGACTTGTGAGTCAAATCAAATCAGGAACTTATATTTGATAAGCTAACAGCATCTTTGAAATCAAATATTTGTCGGTAAATTAGTATTGATATACATCACAACCATTTCAAAGGAGTGACTCAAATCTGAATGTTCATCAGAAACATATTCCCAATTCCCAGATGTTTGCAGCCCTGAATCCAAAGTCCAACATGGCGGCTGCATGTTTAAATGCAGTAAATTACAGTCTATTACCACCTCTGACAGTATATTCATTATGAAATGAATATATCATTTTGGTCTTGTAGAAACAGGAAAATAACATTTTTGTGATTTGAAATAAATCCCACCTTCGTTTAGCTTTATACTTTTTTGGAAAATACTCTTTTAGTTATCTGTTAGCCGTTGGCATCGATTATCATGATTGTGGTTAGCATTACTAATATCTGTTTCCATTTGTACTCACTGTAGTTAGCAATCTTAGCCGGGAGATTGTTAAAATTCTCACATTTCATAATCCCTTCAAAAAGATAAAATAGAGCAAATTTACTGTAATCCTCTGGCTTCCTGTCTGCTGTAAACTTCTCTTGTAGCGCGCCTCAGTAGGAAATAGTTTCCTTTTAACAACCGCCTTGCACCTTTAAAGCTGAGAAAGCTCACTTTTAAATCTACTTAGTTTAGCAACTTCCACATGAAACCTTTGACATCAGTGCGACCTTTTCGACGAACAGATGATTTCTCAGTAGATCTCTTAAAAGAAATCCACTAATACTTCTTGACCCACTCGCAAAAATTGACACAGTTTATGAAATGTGTTCCCAACTTCGCCAAGTTGCAGCAAATATTAAAATTTGACAGTAAAACATCACACTTATCATCAGCCACCCTAAACAGACTCCTGTCACAATAGCAAATTAGTTATTGTGATAAATGATAATAATGTTGTTTTGTTCCCAAGTAATAGAATGACAATGGCATAATAATGCAAAAAACACGTAATCATTAAAGCTCAATAAAGTTTAAATTCTGAGTGTTTAACACTAGAACTGGAAGACATTTCCAGTATCCAAAGTAGATAGACAAAAACAACAGAAACAGCAAACCCCCAGGAAAAATAACGTTTTTAGAAAATAATATACTATTAAATCACATTAATAAGCGACAAACTTGCTTGGTTGTGAATTCACAAAGGGGCAAATTGACCTGGTAGTGAAACATGACAGGAATGAATGTAAAAACAACAGACCAACATAACAATTTAGTGAAATCCAGAATGATTGCTATGATGATCTGTTGTTTCTCTATTACTAATATGTTTTCCACACAGTCACGTGAACCCGATAAGCTGCTTTTTTTTTTTTTTTTTTAAACAGTTATCAAGATGTATTGGCTGTCCGGATTACACGCAGTAATCCAGGAACTGTCATCACAATGAGCGTTCATTTGGATCCTCCTGTTCTCATTGTGCGCAGAGGTAACCTATTTAGCCGAGCCTTCAGGACAAAGTGACCGAAACAATACTCCTTTATAGTGACAGGATAGAGGGGTCAGGAAGAGTGCATGACGTCTCTGTAAGCTGGAGTTATGTTTCCGACCCATTTTCCTCCTATGTGAGCAGAACCTGGACGCACATGACCACTGGAAGCATTGGGGTTATTCCTAAAATATGCTTCCTCCTCCATCTGCTTCCTGACTCGGCATATAGGCAAGTGTGGACTGGTCGTGAAATAAATTTATGATGAGCGTTGACACGTCATGAGTCGCACCTGTTGGTAGTTTCACTTTATTGCTGAGAGAGAGAGAGAGAGAGAGAGAGAGAGAGAGAGAGAGAGAGAATGCGCACAAAAACATTTTAGTTTGTGTAGCTCAGGTTTCCTTTAGCATTTTTTGCCCTGTAGCCGTTTTGCTGCCATTGTGGCTCAGTCAGAGTGTAGGAGTTGTCTAAAACGTTCACAAATATTACCACAGCATATGATAAAGAAGAATTCGTTGTTTTTGTTCTGCTGTTTGCAGTCAAGTGGTGAAATTTGTTGAATGAAAGAAAATCGGTTGGCTAGATGGCGCTGTGGTGTGTAGGAAAAGGAATTATGAACCCGAAATCTGATTCACAGACGACAAAACTCAGAAGTTAGTGCTTTACTTTTTCACAATACAGCTACAAACATTAGTGTACGCGTTCTTTAATTAAATCAACACAAACCAAAGCAAAATAGTGAACTGTGTTTGTTTTCGTTTTTTTTAATTATTATTATTTTACCAGTAAATAGGCCTGTGACGATAACCAATCTTGCCGTATGATAAATTGTCCCAGAAGTTATTGTAATAAATGTTATTACGGTTGTTTTGAGACTATTTTTCGCGTAATAATGCGGGAACGCACTTTCAAAGGTCTAGTGAACATTTAACACTTGAACTGGAAAATATTTTAAATATCCAAAATAAATAAACAAAACAACAGAAACGACAAAGAAAATGAATTATTAAGTATTCATAAATAAAACTGAGACTAATGTGCCAGACTGAAGACTTTTGTCATCCAGTTTTTGGTAGAAAGAAAGAAAAACGATAAATCATGCCTATGGAAATGATTGAGTTTGTTTTAATTTATCATGCGATTAACTGACGTACTGCTTGTTGCGACAGGCTAAAATGCTAAGAATGTAAAGTATAAATTTGTATCCATATCCTCTTACTCTTGATTCCTTTTAGTCAACTGACTAAAGACTTAATGATTGAAGAGGTCTGGTCTGATGAGATTCTTCTTTTCAATACTCTTTAGAACTAAGACAGTCTTTTGGGATATGTTTTTTTTTTAATTAGCTTTACACATCTAAAGTTCTTTTTCTTAATCATATCTGACCTTAAAGTTTTCTTGCAGAGTATCTGTCTGATCACAGATCCTTAGTTTGACTTTATCATTTTAACTGTGCCGTTTCATTGTGGGAATAACGATGTTCATGTGCATTGTTAGTTTTTCTCCACTACTAGTATTTGTTGATCAATAAATGTAGTTTTAGTCTCATCTGAGCAGATTTTAGCTTGATGACTTTTGAAAGTTGTGCTGGTTTTTATTTTGGGTATTGGAGTAAAAGAGGCTGAATTCAAAGTAATTATAGAATCCAATTGTTATTCATGTGAAATCCACGTTTTATAACGTTTCCGCTTCTTTAATCTGCACTTCTTTCTTTTGGTCTACCAAATAAAATACGCTAAAGTTAAAAAAGTAGTTTAAAAGTCTAAGGTTTGTGATTACCTGTGCGAGGGTCAGAGGGTAACAGCAGGAGGCCAAACAAATCGAACAAAAGCTTCAAACAGGAGAATAAAGTGACTAAGAATGAGTCTGAGTGTATCAAGATAAGCAGACAGCCCGGAGTGTAAGTTCTGCAGAAAACAGCGTGAGTAATCCGAGGAGATTTGAACTGAGGAATGTTTGAGAGCGATAAGGAGCGGGATGAATGGATGTTGCCTAATCTCAATCTGGGACCATCGCTGCTCTGAGGCCTCCTGCACACGTTTTCTCGTCCTGCGCTTTGGGGGTGGAAAGCAAAAGCGGAGGCTGCTGCAGCGCGCTGCAGCGGAGCAGCAGTCTGTTTAGTAAACAACACGCTGACGTGCAACCACTGAAGCGAAGCAGTGTGTGTGTGTGTGTGTGCAGCAGCATCAGGCTGCCTGGCCTGATTACAGCGCACGCTGTTTTTACCTCCATGTTAAGCGCTAAAAGGACGGTTGGACAGGGACTATTTCTGATTAACAGGTGATCTCCTCTCCTGGAAACTAGCTGGCATCCTTTGTGGCTGCATAAGTCTGCAGCGTGGCACGCTATTATATTTTACTACAATAACGGGGGAAACCTGCCGAGGTGTGGACGCATTGAGCGCGCACCGTCCTTTGACTCAGGCTTGTGTTTTTCTTTGTGTCATCCTCTCTCTTTCTTCTATTCCCTTTTTGTTTTCTTACGTGTGAAATCTACGCTGACTTGCTCTTTTAAAGCGCGGCTGATCACATGAATGGCGCTGACACACAAAGGCGTCCGTGTTTCCTTCCTGTAAACTGCTGCGTTCAAACGAAGGGTAACGAAACTGACGCTCCGCCCTCCTGTTTGCAGCCCGACCTCTTGAACTTCAAAAAGGGATGGATGTCAAAACTGGACGACTGCGGAGAGGTGAGATATCCCTCCTAGGGTCACTTTATTTTTCTTTTCTTGCTTTCTTTAACTTGGTTTACTTTTTCTGTCCTTAGTGGAAGAAGCACTGGTTTGTTTTGACAGACGCTGGGCTGAAATATTACAGAGACTCGACTGCAGAGGAGGCATGTCCTGTTGTTCTTAGTCAAAAATGTTAGCAGTTAGCATGTTGGATAAATGTGGCTTTGGTTTGACAAAGCGACTTGTTTCCCTGCACAGAAAGACGACCTGGACGGAGAAATTGACCTGAAATCTTGCCTGAAGGTGTCCGAGTTCAACGTGGAGAAGAACTATGGCTTTCAGATTCAGGTAAAAGTCTGTCGGTGGTCAAGCACTCTTTGAGACAGCATGCTACTGTTTTCTTCTTCTTCCTCTTCAAACTGTCCCCATCAACTTTAACCACATCTTTCTTCCGTTTTCTACATTGCACCTCTTGTCCTGCCCGTCGTCTCCATCTCACCCGCATCGTTTTCTTCTCGTCCCTGTCGTGCCGCAGACTCGAGAGGCTGTTTTCACTCTGTCGGCCATGACGGCCGGGATCAGACGGAACTGGATCGAAGTTTTAAAGAAATCTATCCGGCCCAGCAGCTCTCCTGACCTCACGCAGTAAGTTCCAGCAGATCTGGTGAATACAACACCTCATTTGTGTAAAGTTTGGTTTGTGGTCATCATTTCTAATATTTCAAAAGGACGCAGTAAGTCAGAAGAGATAAAATAAGGGTACAAACGGGCAACATGGCTGAATTGACCAGTACATTTTGTGCAGTAAGCAATTATGACCTTTGGGGAATTCGGGTAAGAGGAGAGCTGGCTTTAAGAGAAAGTCGTACAAAGTTTTGTTCGCTTTTGTGAGGTGATGCAGTGTTTAAATGTGAAATGGATGCGTCTAAATGCAGAGCAGTCATGAAACTTGTTAGAGATGGATAAAAACTTTGTAAACAGCAGCTAAATCTAAACGTACATATGCATTTATATTCACGTGTCATGGCCTTAATCCAACTGAACTGAGTCCAACTCCACAATTAACCTCCAGATCCTCTCTATCCTGCCAGACTGAGTTATTTTCAAAAAAGTTTAGGCAAAAATCTTATAACCAAGAAGACCTGCTGCTGTAATAGCAGCAAAAGTTGATTCTATACGTCAGAGGTGTCAAACTAATTTTAATTTTGGGCCAAATAAAAAATCTCAATGTTCTTAAAGGTTGTGACAGAATGTATTGATAAAATCCATAAAACTGTCAAAATATCAATAAATAGTTGGTTGTTTCAGGATTCAGTAAGTGTTTCTTAAAATGAAATAATATTAATCTTTTCATGCTGATCAGTCCATCCAGGACGTTGTGACAGATTTTGTAGTTCTAAATTAGAAATATTTGTAAGGAAATCTTCCGATATTTGAGCTAAAGTATGGTAAGTGTGAAGTTTTATCAATCGCTGTATTGGGCCCAGACTGTAACTTGACATCCAGTAAGGCAGAGGCAGCAGTTCATGTAAACTCAATGTTTTCGGCCAATGCTGAGAAAACTTTGCAGTAAAAAAAAAAAAAAAAAAATGTGGGGATCTGCTGATTTTTGTGTGAATTTTGCAGATTTGCAAATAACTGGAGGAAATTATTGATCCAATTTGGTGTCTAGAGGGCCACATAAAAAGCTACAGTGGGCCAGATTTGGCCCCTGGGCCTTGAGTTTGACCCCTGCTATAAGTTATTGACTCATTAGTACAAATGCAAGATTGAAGGGGCATGAAAACCGTTGCCTAGCATTATGCTGGTTGCATCTGTGTTTTGCCATCAACCTTATTCTAAAAATGTAACATTCTAGTTAAAAAAAAAATCAAAGACTTAGTTCTGTCATTTGTTTTTTATTAGATTACCCGACAACAACAGCGACAAGGAGAACTCCCATAAACGCTTCCCGCCGTCTTCTCGCCGCCCCCCGTCGCGCCATGCCGACTCCCAGTCCGAGACCCCGAGCTCGGCCCATCCCGCCGAGCGAAGGTTCGACTACGTAGAACTGTCTCCTGTTCCCGCCTCCTCCTCCGACCCGCTCCCATCCAGTCAGCGGGAAGCAGGGGAGGGGCAGGGCCGAGGGCACAGCCAATGGCAGGAGGAGAGGAGCATGAGCAGCCAATGGGAAGCCGTTCTGTCGCGGAAGGGCTCGGGGGTGGGATCGAACCAGAAGCCCCACCGGGACGACGAGATTGAGAGAAAGTGGTCCGAGTTGGAGCGAATGCCGCTAAAGGACGTGAGCTCCTTGTCGTCGATGGGATCGCGGACGTCTAGCCAGTCGGCCAACGAGGCGCTGCAGAGGGAGGTAGTGTGTGGAGATGATTCTGTAATTTGCAAAGATACTAAAATGCAAATGAATCCTTCATCTGCGTCGATGAAGTAAAGCGATTCTTTTTCAACCGTTTTATGCTTTGTACAACTTTCTGACTTTTGTGTTACTTTCAGGAGTATTTTCCAACTTCAATGTTCAAATACATAAATTTATGATTGATCTCAGGAGTATTATTGAACTGATGTGGAAGATGCTTCTGAAAAGCCAGTCTGCTCTGTTTTTGCGTGTTGTGATGTGCTTCTTTGTGTGAATATATATATATATATATATATATATATATATATTTTTTTTTTTATGCATCCATCTGCTGTCAAATCAGCTGGCTTTACCTCCGTTTTCGTCTCTCTCAGGTGGCGTCACTGAGGCAACAGGTGGAGAAACTGCAACAGGGGGGGCGGGACGGGGGAAAGGGAGGAAGTGTGCGCGGCGACTGTGGCCCTGAGGCGGCGTGCAGCCGCAGCCTGGCGGCCATGGAGCGCGCTCACAGACACGCGCTGGAGGAGCTGCAGAGGCAGCATGACCGCCAGATGAGGGAGCTGGAGACGGAGAAGGAGCGGCTGCTGCTGGAGGAGACTCGGGACACGGCGCGAGGTCGGTCACTCGCTCGGTCAGGACGCTTCAAAGAGATCGCTGCCATGTTCACCACGGTCTCTGACTGTTTTAAAGGTTTATTTAGATGATATTTAAATCACAACGATCAACTGGTCATCACAGTCAGGTAGGGATTGTAACATTTAATTGTATCAATTGCGATTATTGAAATGAGCGGCAACTAATTTAGTAATCAATTAATCGTCAACTAGAGTATACAGACTCAAAAAATACACATTCAGAGCAGTAATTAAGGCAAGACTGTACAAAAATCTATATATTTTGCAATTGATGTGGAAAAAAATGTTCCACTTTAAACTCCTTAAGTAGCATATCTTTTAGCTTCATCTGAATCAAACTGTAAAAACCACAATTTCCAATTGAACACCTTTAACTATCAATTTATTAATCGGTAAGGAATCTATAACTAATCAAGCATACACAAAAGGGATGTAATGTTATTGCATGGAAGATTTATTATTTTGGGCTTTCAAAGAAGAAGAGAGTTGCATGCAAATTTTAAGCAACACATTTTGGATTTATTTGTAAAGCTGCTTTCCGTTTCCAACTTTTACATGCATCCCTTCCCATCCCAACACGACTAAATTCCCTCCTCTGCAGTCTTGTAATCGATTCAGACGTCGTGAAAATGAAAAGTTTGGAAAAATTTGACTTGGTCTCCAAGAAAAGACCATCCCATTAAAACGCAATAAAGTCTTGACTTGAAAAAGCTCCAGAGGCTTGAAAGGTTTTTCAAGGCACTGGACATGAGACATTTTGCAGGCTTAAACGTCAGCTACAGCAGAAAGTAAGAGCATAAAAATACGAGTAAAATGTCTCATAATGTAGAAAAGCATGCAACATTTCTGTTTTAAACAAAGCCATGTAAGATAACTCGACTCAAACTGTTGAGTCTAAATCATGGACCACATCATGTGTGTTGTAGCCACACATCTAGCCACATGACGTGTGGCTAGAACGCCACGTCATGTGGCCTTCTAGCGAATGTTGAGTCTGTATTTGTGTTTCAGTGATGGAGGCTTTGAAGAAGAAACACAAAGAGGAGCTGGAGAGAGAGGTGGAGAAGGTCAGGAGGCTGAGCAGCGGGAAGTTGGACTCTCTCACTCTGCAGACGCAACAACAGTAAGACGCTTGAATTAACTCCTGCCAGCAGAACATTAACACCCATTTGTTATGTCTCATTTCTGCAGAACGAGATCATAAATATATCCAGTTGCAGTTTTTGGTAGTCGTGCTTGGGGGCTGAATTGGTGGCGAGCGCGACTCTCCCTGCTTGCTTTAAAGAAATCCATTAGTGAAGCAGCCGCTGGACGCTGCTGGGCTCCAAAGGAATGCAGAAAAATTTGGTCATGGATGAGTTTCTCTTAGCTGACTTCATGAAGGGCGTTCAGTAGCGGTTTCTGCATTTTTACAGCTAATCTGTTGTAACTGGCCATTTTCAGCTTGTGCAGGGTCTTCCTCTTTTTGAGGTTATTGGGTGTAAGATGCAAAGAAGCTTCACGTCTAATACAGGAAATGCTTGTGGGACAGAGAAAGAGTGTTGTTGCTCTTTACTCATTGATGGGTTTAGTGGAGTCTCTCAGAAAGCAGGATTTTGGCTCATATTTAAACATAACGTCTTACTTAACAAGGAGAATCAGTTTCCCAAGTGTATACTAGATGAGTAGCTTTACATTTTCACATTTCTTTTCTTTTTTTTTTTTTTTTTAATTCTCTTCCTCGCCGCTGCAGGGCCGAGACGCTGGCCTTGCAGAGAGAGCTGGCCGGTCTGTCGGAGCGCTACTCTCAGAAGTGTCTGGAGCTGAACAAAGCGGAGCAGAGAAACGCCGAGAGAGAAAGGGAAGTCAGTCACAGAGAGAGAGACATGGAGCAGCTGAAGAAAGAAAACGTGGTGAGCGAGCAGCTCGGCGTGCGAAAGCGATCAGCCGTCCAGCGAAGCCGAAAATAACCAACTCTTCATTTGTGAAAAGCCGAAACGCAAAGAGGAAAACTTCTAGCACGGAGCAATGTGATGCAATAACGGCCATGCTCCTTGAACAAATTTGTTTTTATGGAATAGGTCATACTATGCATGATGGATGGTTTTCAAACTGTTTCATTCTGTCTACTTTGAGGATTTCCTTCGGCTTCGTAAAAAGTCTTAAATTCACGTATCTAAACTTCTGTCCTTTTAAGTCTCTTACATGTTTGTGTTGAAAACCTGACCGGGCGTTTTGTTCTTCAGGAGTTAAAGGGCCGCTTGACGGACGAAATGAGCCGAACGCGATCCGCCCTCCCAGACAGAGGCTCGGAGGACGACAAAGACGAGATGTCCTGCGAGCTGCAGGTACTGTTGTTTTGGAAACTGAAAGTGGACGGCTTTCTGTGTGCATCCTCCTCACACTGCCAGTCAAACTCTTCATGTGGTCTGCAGGTGTATAAATGCGCAAGCCTTTCACTCCGACGCCCAGCTGCTTCTGCTTTAGCTTTGTGTTTTGTGGGCGAACGTCAGAGACGGGGCTTTCTGTGTGGCTTTAAGTTGCTCTAAAAGGAGTTTTGAAACATCTTCCCGGATCAGTCCATGTTCGTTTTGTTTTGCTCTCCAGCATCTAAAGCTTCGCTTCTTTCCTTCCAAACAATTTCTATTTTTTTTTTATTTTTTTTTTATTAGAGAGACAGTTTGTATAAGACAGAGAAACATTTTATACAATTAGCTACAGCTGGGTGATAAAGCTTAAATAAACTGAATCTATTTTGCCTGTCATTTCTTTAAAAAAAAGAAATGACAGAAAAGTAGATTTTACTTCAACTGTCTGTTGTACGGCTACGGGAGTTTTTGTTATTTTATGAAATGAAGATGCAGTTTTACTAGAAGAACAACTTAAAATTGTGGAAATATTTTTTTAGTAAGAAAAAAATTTGATAATTATTTTATGTTTTTGTCTTGGAGTTTTCATACTTCATTCTCTTCATATCAAGACTATATTCTGCTAATATTGAGACTTTATTCGTATATTATTTTATATGACTTTATTCTTGTATTACTATGAGTGCATTCTTGTAATATCGTGACTGCATTTCAGTCAAGAAAAAAATAACTAATCTTTGCCTGGCCTTAATATTTCATCATAGAGTTGACCTGAATTCAAAGTCCAGATACACAGAAGCTGTAAACCGCGCTTGTCAGAAAAGATGGCCGCCCTGGGCGTGCTGAAGTCACTCTGAACTGTGGAAACGGAAGGAGTGCTTTGGTGGAGAAATTCCGAATTTTCCAAAAATTACATTTTCAAAAAGCAACAATAAAATTGATGGATCGCCCAGCCCTACTACTGCTTGTTCCACGCGGTTTAGAAAGAAAAGTGCTTTAAGTATGAACATCCAGGTTTTAAATTAATAACACTCATGCTGGTTAATTTATGTAAACTTCTGACCACAACTGTTCTATTTTTTCTTGTCCGTTTCTTTTGGGGGGGGAAGGGCTCGTTTGTGGAAAAAATAAAAACCTCACTCCTCTCTCTCTTCCAGGTTCTCCTCAGAATGAAAGATAACGAGATAGAGTATCTGCACAAGGAGATCAGCTGTCTCAGGAACGAGCTTCAGTTTCTAAACATGGTACTGTCACTTGATTTACCTCTGAAAAATACTCCACAGTGTTAAACTTGACGCAGACATCAAACCGCTCAGACAGAGGAACCCTGTAATTTAAAAAGCACAGCTCTGTTTTTTCTTTGTTTTGTTGTTTGTGGATCTGCCGCAGCCTGACGCCTCTCTGAAGATGACGCCATTTCTTTCTCCTTCCCCCTCCTCTGCTCATTGTTGTGCAGGAAAAGCAGCTGGCCTGTGAGCGATATGCAGAGGTGCACGGAGAGCTGAACGGGATGAAGGGCCGCACGGAGCGCGAGATTCAGAGTCTGAAGGAGCACCTGAGGCTGGCCATGGCCGCCCTGCAGGAGGGGCAGAAGTTGGGCAACAGCCTGGACCACTGACCAGCCGCCGGGCTGGAGCCGGACCGTAATCCAAGCAAAGGACGGAACTCTTTAGAGTCTTTTTTTGTTTTGTTTTGTTTTCAGTAATACTTCAACCTTTCTTTGTTCCCGGACTTTAGTTTTTCAGCCTGCAGGGCAGCTGGATCCAAAGGAAATAACCCGTGCGGAACTTTTACGGCCGTGCGTCGGAACTCGGAACGCGTCTTTCAAGCCGATTTGCCAACGAGTCGTTTTGTCGGCTTCATTACACTGGGCCTTAATTTGTATTCAAACAGCAACGTTCAAAAAAAATAATTAAAAGTGCACTTTTCACTTTTAGTTTTGCTCATGAGAGTGCTAGCTTGTATCGATGTGCATTTGGTCTTACAACTGGAATATGTGAGTTTTTTTTTAAAATATTTAGTCGTCCTCTGTAGATGGTTTGTACTGTCTTCATTTTGAAAGCAGAGGTCAGACTCTTACTGTTTTTTTTGTTTTTTTTCTTTCCTGTTTTTGCGAAGGTGGTACACTTTCTCAAGAAACGAGAGCTTTTTCATATTTGCCGTTATTTTTATTCCTGTTTAGTTTGTAAAAGCGAGTTTCTGGAGAATACGTTGGGATCCTGATATGGAGAAAAAAAATAATACAATTTCTAAGACTTGCAGACGAAATGGGAGAATTTGATCTGATTGTTGAGGAAAACTCAGGCTTCTCCACACAGTTGACTGTAATTTCCACAAAATATTTATCAGCCATGGTGGAGAAATCCCAAACTTTTCTGTCTCCGTTTATCATTTAGGAGCATTTTCTGCTTTGTGCCACCACTGCAACAAATAGGAGGTGTTGCATCAATGAGCCATTTTTTTTAAAAATATGTATATGCTTTTCTTATTGAAAAGAACTATTGTGAAAAGAGCAACTACCTACTTTTTGAAAGCAATGCCTTATTTAAAGCCTCCAGGGTTTTTGTAAATCATGATCAGTTTTGGAATCAATAAAGTTGCTTCCGTAGAAATCCATAAAAGCGTTGCAATTTAAAAAAAAAGTGCCTTCCAAAAGTGTTCACCTTTTCCCAACTTTCTTTTATTTCCTTGGGATTTTATGGTGTAGCCTCGCGCACAAAGTACTGCAAAATTGTGAAGTGAAAGGAAAAAAAATTCAACTTTTTTTTGTCCCGGTATTTTTGCAAATAAAAATCTAAAGTGTTTTGTTGTGTGGCGTTCAGCCTTCTTCGTTCTGATGAGCCTAAATAAAACATGACCCTAAAACACGCCGACTTCAGGGTGAAATGTGGAAGCATCATGCTGTGGGAATGCTTCTCCAAGTAAGTGTACAAACGCAACGAGTTGCCACTGTTGCTATTTATTGAACCAAATCAAAAATAGCAAAACTGTTAAAAGTTCACGCTATGAACCACAAATCGTTGCAATACCTTGCAGAAGCTTTTTCTGTATTTTCTGCCCAGTTTTCTCTGTTTTTAAGTCCTACCACAGAAACGTCAACTGAACTTAAAGGTCTAGACTTTGACAAGGCCATGGATGGTTTCCGTTGTCAACTTTGATATTGTAGATTTTACATTTGTTTGTGAAAAGCGCCTTCTTTTGGACAGATGGGCTTATGGTTGACTTTACAAAAGGTTAGTGGAGGATTTTGCTGATAACTTAAGATCCTGGGCTGCGAATAAGTCCTAACCATCACCTCTCCACCTCCATGTCTTTGCACTAAACTTGTGCTTGGTTTTTGCCAAATATCAGAATGTGTATCATCGTCAAACATCTCTACTTCAGTCTCATCAAAGTATGGATACATAATACATCAGCGTTAATATTGGTATTTGTCGTTTTATAACTGTAAAACTGGAGCCAAAGCTAACCTGACATTCAATTAACT
Source organism: Poeciliopsis turrubarensis (assembly GCA_010277015.1). NCBI lineage: Eukaryota > Metazoa > Chordata > Actinopteri > Cyprinodontiformes > Poeciliidae > Poeciliopsis > Poeciliopsis turrubarensis. Next base: position 582,496 of record VMRN01000147.1, on the reverse strand, counting down.
TTTTTTTTTTTTACCATACTGACTAACAAAAGTCTTTCAGTACTTCCTGGTATGATGCATTAACATTTTCGATAATAATCCTCTGCTGGGACAAACGACGCAGGGAATAAATGTTTTTTCCGTGAACCTTTTGAGTATCCAAGTCATTTGTTTTAATAAATACAAATTATTTACACAGTACTGGGGAGTTTCATAACTAAAATGACTTTTATTCATCTTCTGTTTTCCAATGAAGGTCTTTTCCAATTCATCTCGACAGTCAACAAGCCGTGTCTTGTACTGAGCCTCTCTGACCACTAGAGGGCAGCTGCGCTCTTTTCTTCAACCTCTGAGAGCGGAAACGCCTTCAACATCAGCAACTGTCATGGCGTCCACGGCGGCGACCCGAACTGCAGCTGGTGCTGCCAAAGTGGTGAAACCCCTTCTAAGTCGGGACCTGGGCGAGGCGAAGCGCAGGGTTCGAGAGCTGTACCGGGCCTGGTACCGTGAGGTGCCCAATACAGGTACGTGGGCCGCGTCGTGGAGGCTGGAAGCCCGCGGCGGCAGCGTCAAGGTCGTTCCTCTGGTTAACTGGACTTAAACCAGGACGCCAGCGTTTCAGGACGCGGTGTTTTCTAGAGCTTTGGAGACACGTCTCATTTAAATCTGAGTAAGCAAGAGCTGCAGGCCACAGGCGTGAGCTACTCACAGGCATATGATACTGTTAAATCAATAACTGTGAAAATTTGCACACACAAAAAAATGAACAAAGCAAACATAATAAACTCTGTGCGGCATGAAAGCTGCCGTCAGCTGTTACACACCATCCCCATGGTGAGACATGGTGGCAGCATCATACTGTGGAGATTGTTTTTGTCAGCAAAAAGCTTGTTGGAGCCTATAGCAAGACGTAAAGGGCCAGTATTATATATCCTCCAGGCAGAAAGTGGCGTTTTGTAGAATAAATAAATGTTACATCAAGTTGTTTATATGGCTTAAATTTTGACTTGAAAATGGGCCTCCGTCTCTTTAAAATCTACATATTTAAAATTTTATTAGTAATGACTTTGATTCTTTTGTTGATTACTGTATCCTGACGTCGTTTCCTTGTGATAAAGCTGAACTCTGTGTGTCTTGCAGTGGCGATGTTTCAGCTGGACATCACGACTCGCCAGGGCAGAGACAAAGTGCGGGAGATGTTCGACAAGAACAAGCACGTCACGGACCCCCGCGTCATCGACATGCTGGTCATCAAGGTAAATGTGACCGCCGCTTCGCCAACCCGACACGCTGCTACTCTGCGCGGCCTTGACTCGAGGGTCGATGTCGGTGCGGATGTTCGTGCCATTGAACTGTCTCTCGTTCACAACCGCAGGGTAAAATGGATCTGGAAGAAACCATCCACGTCTGGAAGCAGAAGACCCACATAATGCGTTATTTCCACGAGTCCGAAGAGCCTCGAGCGACAGACTTCCTGTCCAAATTCTACAAAGGACACGACCCTTGAACTGTGTAGCTGACCTCTGACCCGTCTTTGCCCGTTTCCAGTGTGAAAGATGTTCCCCTTTGTTGTAAATACACACTTTAACTCTCACATGCTTCCACCTGTTTTGTTTCAGTCTTGATGAGAGTCGAATGAGATCCAGTTAAACTAAAACGCGAGTGTTGCTTTGCTCTTGCGATCAAATTTGTGCGTACCAGGGGCGCACCAATAAATTGGCCCCATTTCCTTAATTTTATGCGATCAGCTGATATTTGCAAGAGAAACCGATCTCTTTCACCTTCCCAAAGGTTTGAAAATCTGTGAAAAACTGGCGTAAGGCAAATTGAACTTTTTAAAGATCAGTAAAGGGCCAGAAAATTGATGCACCGCTAATGCAGAATACTTGTATAGGTGTCTCTGAGCAAGTTGAAGAGAAACAAGAGTTGGCCTGATTTAAGGACTACTCAGATTTTCCCATTGATTATTGACAAGGGTAAAAATAATTGATATGTTGATTATTCAACTGAATACCTGTTCTACTTGGTTGATAACTCACTACTAGTTGGAGTACAAACTTGCGTTTTGAAAGTAGCATTGGTCCGAAATGGCCAACTTTTTATTTTTTAAATTCTCTAAAAAGGCTAACGTTCCAACATCATCAAGTGTTACTTGATAATGTTTTTGAATGTTTTTAAGCATTCAAGTGCTTAAAAACTGGCACTTGAATGAAGACCAACAATTGGACAGGCCTAAACTTATAATCTAGAGGAAATAAATATGGAGACGATTCCAAGTAAGAGTTTGGATGTGCTGGGAAAAGGTTGTTAATTAGAAAACCAGTGGAACTACCTGGAGTTTTTCCATTAACTCTGAAAGGACACTGCTGTTCATAAAGAATCTACTAATCACAGTGGAGTTGGTTGTGCTTTTAAGATCTAGTTGGAAATGGTGGAACAGTGACACAGTCTCACTAATGAATGAATTGTGAACATGTCAGTAATTTGACATCACTAAAGAAATGATCGGACCGTACTTTTGCCTTTGAGGCGAAAAGTTTGGGCCCCACATATCTCTGCAGGCAGCACTCACAACATCCTTTCAGTGACCCAGAAGGGAACTGCACTCAAACCAACTTGGGTTTTGCCTCGACTTTTCTTTTTATTAAGACTCTTGTAGTGCATGCAAATACAGTAGGATAGGAAAACGTAGCGGCAGTGTGGCGTGCGTCAAAGGGGAGCAGAATCCCTGAAACGAGTGCAGGCGGAGGTGATGTAGGGTGTCACGGCAACAGGACCTCCAGGAAGGCATTTCCTCTAGGTTGGTGATCACTGACCCTTGGTGTTGATTGAAAGCATCCATCACCTGCAGAGAAAATGAGACGCCAGAGGTCAACCTGGGGGTCTGGAGAGGAGAGCAGAACGGCAGCAGAGAGGAACCCAGAGTCACCTGGTCAGTCGTCGTCGTCGTCGTCCTCGGGGACGAATATGTCGTGCTCCTCCAGCAGCGCCGCGAAGCTCTTGCTGATCTGAGTCCCCACATACAAGAAGGGAACCACGACCAGAGCGATCCGGAAAAGGCCGAAGGGGGTCTGGCGCACGAGCCCCACCACGAAAACACTCTGATTAGTTTAAATGGCGGCTGTGAGACAGACTTCATTACAGACTCATTCCTCTCTTTAAAGGAGTCACAGTTGACTCTCTCTGTCTCTCTCTCTCTCTCTTTTTTCCCTGCGGGGCTAATTTAATAACCGGGCTTCTTTCTGTCACGCCATGTTCTCAACAACAACAACAACAACACGCTGCTCTCACCTTCCTGGGTTTGGGCAGAAGGGCGCCGCTTGACGTGCACACGGCCGTCCGGCTCGGCGTCACCACGGAGGGGCCCGGCGGCGAGAGGGGCCCGTTTCCGACAGCCGACAGCCTGAACAGGCGGCCGAGCACAGCCGAGGCCATGTTCACAGCTGTTTGACAGATGACGCGGCAGCAATGCGGAAAAGACGGACTGGGGGTGAAAAAAAAAAAAAAAAAAAAAAAAAAAAAAAAAAATCGTTCTGCAGATTTCGCTTTGCAACACCGCCATCTGGCGTCGATAGGCGAGAACTGCACCCTCCTGTTTAACAACGTATGACAGCTTTTAATAGATTCACTGCACCGAATGTTTCACTTTTAAGTGAGGAATACTTAGAAGCGACGCTAGTGTTACTGGAGCAACATTTAGTAAAACTGGACTTTAATGGACTCAAGTTTTCTTGTTCTTGTTATTTTCTGTCTCCAGAATCTGCTTGCTCTAAGTGAGTCCTGCTTTCTCTCCCATAATACTTTAAAAACAACAAAAAAAACAAATAGCAGTGTAAACATACTTTGGCAAGTCCAAAAACAACTTTGTGACAAATTTGACTTCCTGCTTTAAGTCTCTTTCAGTTGCTATCAGCTCCTTTTATGCTTATGCTCTGCAGATATTCAGTGTCTTTCCCTATCATTTCCCGTATTCATTTTCAGAAGTCCATGTCTTTCTCTAGTACAAAAAATTTTTAAAAAATAGCCACAAGTAAATTTCAGTACCACTTTTATTCAATGTGCCGTTTCCAAGCATACATAATTTGATGTTTGTTGCTAAATACACCTTAGCAACGCCCATACAACAAGTACTTTATCAGTCAACGGAATGTCAGGCATTTTTGTCCCCTTTGGGCTTCCATATAACAGCCTCCATTTTGCGTACAGTTTGGGTTCACTTCCAGTTGCGTTGCGTAAAAACCCCCCATCTTATTCCAGCATGTAATAAAACATCCCTCAATTGTACCGTCCTTAGAAAATAGATAAAAGAAAATAAATAATATGCATTAATAAATATTTACAGACTCCCGCCAGTGTAACTTGGTGTTGAAGAGCAGGCAAATGACGGAAGCTGCACGACAACAACTCATTGGTGGAGATGAACAATAAATGTGGAAGACCTATGTACAGAATGTCAGTGCATTCAAATGTTCTGGCAGCAAAAAATACCAAGTTTTAACGACAGAACAGAGTTGTTCTGCTTCAGTTAAATGAACACTGAGGAAAATAAGTTAATTCAGGCAATAAAAATAAAACAAATCAACTTAAAGACACATTTGATACAGGAAAGAAAAATTCACAGTAACGTAGAACTTCTTATCGGAGCTAACAGAATGTAAACAGCTTTCAATGCTTTGTGACCCTTTAGTGCAGAAGAAGAAGTGATGACGACTGATGACGTTCCAGCGCTCTGTCACTGCACACACACAAAATAAAGCAGCATTCGGTTATCACTCTGTGTCGGTTCGTAGATGAAAATGTCACAAAAACAAAGTATTAGTCCAGCAAAGTTACCTGAGGTTTGAAGGAGAGGCGCCTGAAAAACGCGTTCGCCTCGTGCGCGGCGGCGGCGGCGGCGACTTTCCCAGCCGCCTGGGTTTCCTGGTTTTCGCCCAGCGGGACGATTTGTCCCGTCCTGATGGCGGCTCTGAGGCTGGTGCTCTCCACTATCTGGGCGCTGGTCTCCGAGCCGGTCGTGGGCCGGGAGGACACGGTGATGTAGGTGGCGTCTTTCAGGTACTCCAGGTAGCTCACTGTCAGAGAGAGAGCGGTGGATATCGCATACTGGAAACGTTTCTGCTAAACTGTTTCAACGTGCCGGGCCACGTTCTCAAACAACTAAAGTCGACACGAGAGTGAATTGTGAAGCAAAACTCGGTTAAATTGGATGGAAGGAATTTGTTTTTTTTGAAAAGCAGCTTTTTCCAAGTCTTGTCAATTTTCCTCAGATCTGAACTTTGACTGGACCGTTCTGACTTGGTTAAGTGTTTTATTCAAACAAATACATATTTGCAGCTCTAAGTCAGTCTTATTTAGACTGAGAACAAAACGCCTCTTTGGGCTGTAAATCTCGTTGCTATAATGTGAAAAGCAAAAAGATTTTAAATGGAGCGTAAATACTTCTGCAAATTTGCAAATGATTTCATTTCAAAACATTGGCCTAAAGACGAAGCGAAGTGGAGAACTAACTCGGTTTGTCTCACCTGCGGATGTGACCGGTGTGTCCGTGGTGCTGCTGAGCTGCAGCAGCGCCGCAGGATGCGCCGGATGCAGCAGGAAGAGCTTCCTGATGAGCGGCTCCGCCGCGGCCACGCCCGGCGCCATCTGGACACAGTTCGGCACACGTCACGCACAGCGTTTTTTAATGGCTCCTCCGGTAGACGCTCGGTCTCGGGCCGCAGAGACTCACCGTCGTCCTGGGAACGTTCCTCTGCGCTCTGATCGGCTCGCTGGCCCAGAACAGAAAGACCGATTGGCCGGCGGAGGTCGATATGGCGGACGCTTCCAAAACGAGACGAGGGCACACGAACTCAGCCTTCCAGAGGGGTGTGCCGCTCGCCCCGCTGATGATCAGCGCCTGGCGGACGAAACTGCGAGTCTGAGTCGGGGTGCGTTTGTGCGAAAAAGAAAATGTCCGACGTCACCAAAGAGTCGGAGAAGCAGATATTTACCGTCATGATGCCGTTTGCCGAATGCTGGACAAAAAGGTCCAGGACTCCATCGCTGTCGAAGTGACCCAAAGCTGGCTCGCTGTGGGCAAACATTCCGTTTTTCTCTCATTGCATTCATACTATTCAGCACATCGATTTCATATCTGAAACTGCAAGATTCAATAACGCCGTAATAATTTGCATCGACAGAAGCTTTCATCCGTTTCACGCCGCTCAGACCTGTGAATGGAAGCGTTGCTGAAAGTCCACTGCTTGTGTAAGTCGCGCTGTCTGAGCACGGACAGCGTGCTGGCGCCGTAGAACAACACCCAGTCGCTCCTGGTCGAGTTCAGGTTGGAGAGCGCGTCCAGACTGTTGCGGTTGTTCCCCAAACCGGCCACTAGGGGGAGCAGGAACTCCACACGCTCTGATCCACTGAGAAGAAAAAAGAAAAAGGAAAAGGACGCAGCAACCGGTGAGATCGCTCCATCATCTGGAACATAGATCTTCCACATTTTTTTTTTTTTCCCCAGGAGAAGCAATAAACGAAGGTCGTACCTGTAAATGGAGATGAAGGGAGAGGAAGTGGCGTTCTTCATGTTCTCCCAGCTCATATCCTTCCTCAAAACAAAACGCGCTTCGGGCATTTTGTCCAACGCCCGAACGTAGATATCTTGCAAGGAGATGGCCTGGACGTTACCTGGAGACGTGAGTCGCAAACGAACTCGGATCAGTTTCAGGCGGTCTAGCTGCGGCGGAGGCTCCGGCCTCGCTCTGCCTCACCCAGTCCAAACAGGACGTAGAACGCTCCTTGCTGGGTCTCGTGCAGCAACGGACCGATGAGCTTCCCTTGACCTTTGAGGTTGAAGGGGACGGGACGTCCGATTTTCTTTCCCGTCAGTCCGGAGATCAAGGTCAGCGACAAATCCAAAGTCTGAAAAACGGAACGCCGGAAACGCACGTCAACGCAGAAACAAGTCGAATACAAGTCCGGGTTCGTTTAGCGGACAGGGAGAAATCTTTTAAGAGTTGCACTCGTTTTTAAATTAAACGAAAGCTGAACGTGAAAAAGTCAAACAGTTGGAATGTTTTTACCTCATCAGCAGGTAGAGTGGCTAGAAGCAGGTCTGGGACGGAGTCACCCTGGATGTCAGGAAGCAACACCGCCTGGGATTCAATGTTTCTAAGGGCGACCGACCACAACTTCCTCCCTACAGGGAGAACGAAAAACAAACAAAAAAAACATCTTTGATTACATAGTAGGAGCTCAAGCACTATTTCTATTTATTAAGTAAACAGAAATATTTAGATCTCAGTGATTAAATAAGAATTTTCAGATTTTCTTATCTAAGAAAATCGCTGCACTGTTAGCGCATTAAGCCACATTAGGAGAAGTTAAACAACGTAGTTTGTGGGGCTCAGAAAGTGACGAAAGACAAAAATAACTTTTTTTTTTTTGTTTGTTTTTTTTTTTTCCTCTCGGGCGATTTGTCCGTGCTTCACGAAGGCGATCCTAACCCGTGGTGCCGTTGACCGCCATGAGGTTGGACTTTCCGATAACGAGGCAAACGGGCGACGGCTGCGTGCTCAGCTGCAGACCGCACTGGAGGAACATGACGGGCTCGTTCAGGACTTCCCTCCACAGCACCCGGCCGCTGGCGGCGCAGACGGCCACCGCGCTGTAAACTGGAACAACGAAGTCCTCTTAGAGAGGTTCGGAGGGCGGAGGAATAAAAATAAACCCAAAAAAACACCCTTTTCACAGAGCTCACCTTTGCTCCTTTGCGTTGCATGCGTGCCGTTGGTCCATTCGGTCACACCCAAAAGCACGTCCTCCACCGAATCGCCGTCAACGTCCCACAGAGCCAGCGCGGGCGGAGTGACGCCTGGACGGTAACCAGGGAGAAATGTTAAGACAGCGCCTGCTAAATCCACCAGATGTTTTTATTTTATTTGAAGCATCTGGAGTGGATTCAGAGAAAAACAAACCATAATCACAAGTGACTAAATATAAAAAGGAGACATGGCCGTCTAGACAGGAGGACTCCACCGTAAGTCTTAAGTGCTGCTTTGGGTGTTTATTTTGCCCTGATTTGCCAACCTGCTAATAGGTGTTTGTGTATGTTTGACTGTAAACTGCAGATTTCTGAGTACCTCCTGCGTCTCCCAGCGCTCGTTCCCAGCGCAGCTTCTTCTCCAGCTCTGCCTTCTGGCAGGGAACCAGGAACGCACACAGCAGCACAATCAACACGGCGCAGGCAAGAGGCACCAGGAAAAACGCGCTCCGGATCGCATTTTTCGCTCTCTTCCTCTTCTCCTCTGCCTCGGCGCGGTGAGGGCCCAGCCCGGCGGCCCCAGACGGCCCGGCTCCTCCTCCTCCTCGGTCCTCCCCATTCCCCAGCTCCCCGCGGCTCCAGTACTGGCCGCCCTTCAGGTCGTCTCGGCTCCTTCTGGGCTTGCCGGAAACCTGGCCCGTCCACTGCTCGTCGTCGTCTTCCTCCTCCTCCTCCTCATCCTCGTTGCCCCGCGCCCCGTCGAGCCTTCCCAACCTCCCGTTGCGCGGCTTGGAGGAGCCCGGGGCCAGGCAGCCGTCCCTGCCCAGGCCGTTTCTGGGGTAGTTGAGCACGAGGTCATCCTCTTCGCTCTCGTCGTCGCTGTCTGCCTGGGTGAGAGGGTCGTACTCCCCGAGCTCTGAGCCCTTCTTCCCTGCAGGAACAAGGACAAAACTGGATCTGTTGCTATGACAACACAGAGTCCTCATAAAACCAAGGAAGTGTGCTCTTCAGGGTTACCATGGCCACTCGTACAATGTGAGCAGGTGTTGTTAGTATGTCAGTGGTCATACATTATAATTGATTGGATATTGCATTGAGAATTGATCAAAGTTTTTTTTTTGTTTTTTTTTACTAGGCAGTTATATATATCCACTGCCTTACTGGCAGTGGAGAAGGAATGTTTGGAATTAGCACCTTCAGGAGTAGAAACTCAGATTTTTTTTTTCCAAATTGCAGGAATGTGCCTGCAAGTGGTCTGTCATTCACCATCATCATCATGCAAATTCTGTTCATTTTTAGCATTATTGGCATATTTGTTTATTTCTCGCGAGTCTATATTTGACTTTAGACACTTTGTAATGATGAAGAAGCTAAACATAGTCTGAAACTATCATGGAGCCGCAGCACAATAATAGCAAAAACGACAATAAAATTATTTTGAATGAGTGTTAATTACATATGTATATATATTTTTTTGTTTTTGTTTTTTTCATTTATTCTTTTTTGTTTGTAGCACACCGTTTGTAAAACACCATCTCCTTCATCCTCTGCCTTATTTTCCATCTGCAGGTTTGTCGTGGGGTAAACATTAGCTTCCATTAGCTCGCTGTCAGCTAAACGTAGGACTGAAGAATAAACTGGTTTCCGCCATATGTAGCATCGTCATTATTCACAGAAAATGTGATGATGCCGACCAGTTTGCGCCTCACAAAACCAGTGAATGAAACAAAACGTTATAATTAAACGCACCAAACCGTTTGTGGCGTTGCCATTAGCGACCTGTCGCGTTCTCTCTCTTTTTCTCCGTCCCTCTGTGAAATAAGGAGGGATAAGTGTCGCAAAGCTCACCTGGCAGTTTGAGGGCACGGGACAGCGCTGCAGCCATTGTTTCTCCCCTCGACATCGACGCAGAGCGGCGAGGACGATAAGCGAGCGCTGGAACCAACCAGCTGCGCTCAAGATGCATTCTGGGAGTTGGGGTTTTTCCCCCTGAGGCTGGCGTGGCGCGTTTTGTCCTGCAAATAACCCAGGGGAAAGTTAGACAGACTGTTTGAGTAATTTGTGGGGGGGGGTTTCCATTCAAATTATATAACTAAAAAATGTTAATCCTTTTATAGTTATTATAAAATCCATGTAAAAAAATAATACAGTCATATTGTTCTATAGCTCGTTTTATGTTCATTTTTCCCTTTGAAATCAGAACATTAAGTTTGTTACAAAACAGCAATATTATCGGACTTGTCATTCTTCCAAAATGAACTACAAAGTTACAATGTGATAACTACATAAAACCTGTGAAGTTTCATTTTTAACACTTGTTCTTTTCGTATAGATTGGGGTCGGGGAAGGTCCTGGTCCCGCAAGGCATCTCGCGAAGTAAGCGAGTCACCTAAACAGGCAGACCTATGCCCCTTCAAAAATTCCTCTCGTATTGTGAACGAGGATACGGGCGTCACCCCGCATCGTTATTTTCCTTACTCATCAGTTTAAGGCATAACCAATTGATCGTCGATTAGTGGCTCTAGTCATCTTGCCTTGGCGTTCTCAGTCACGGTGCCGAATGAAGGCGACTGACTGGAAAGGAATTATGTTTGCATGGATATCTTACAATAGTTGAAGTAATATTATTTAAAAACATTGTACTCTGATAAACATAAAACAATCTACTTGGCTAAAAAAGGATATATTTATTATAAAGGGGCGCAAAGCCTTATGGGTAATCCGAATTCCTTTTTATTTCGTCGAGAGCAACTAATAACAGATTATAAAATAGTAAAACGGTCAATTTTAACAGTAAAAGGTACGGAATACTTAATGTTAAAGTCCATGATGGTAAAATGAATAAAACTGCCGAGTCTAAACAAGAATTTATTCAGTCCTCAGAGACTCATTTTCGTCATTTTTGGTCTAAATCGGTGTCCGTAAGGATTGTCAAAAGCTCCTGTGACGCGCACGCTCAGAGGTAATAGTGTATGAGAAAATGGCAGACGTCTCGTTGGATGAAGTTATACGGCGGCGCGGCATTAACCAGAAACCTCCACCTAAACGGTACGTAAAATGCAGTTGAATTTTAAATCCTGTTAATGAAGGATTTGTGAAGCTTTTTGGAGCAAAAGTGAAAGAACACCGTGAAAATAAAAGCTGCAGTTCGCTAGCTTTTACGGTATGCTAAACGCTAAGCTAAGTAGCAACCACTAGCAGGAGGCCTTTAGAAATGAAGCGTTTAAGTTTGGAAAAACACGACGTAATCCAACTTGTAACACCTAAATCTATTGGTGAGTGCAACAAAAGCCCACTAGTGCATTATTGCGTCACGTTTACGTCGCATTTTGCTTTTATCTTCTCTCCTTTCGGTTAGCTCTGCTAATATTTTTTCTTTACGTCAATTTGTGATTATTCTGTCACTTCTTGTGGAAATGTGGCTCCTGCAGGCTCTGCTCTGTTAGCATACGAGCTATATCAACATTAATCGCTTTCTACAAGGTAACCACTGTGCACTGTTATTTTACACAGAAACAAACTGACATTACATCCAAACATTGCAGGAGACAAGCAATCTGAATGCACATTTCTAGCGCTGTTAAGTGCAATGAAATTACACTATATTTCAAAATGACAATTTTTTTTTTTTTTTTTTACTTTTTGCAGTTTTAGAAATATACATGCGTTCAACATTCATTCTCCCTCCAGAAAAAAAAAAGTACACAGCATCTGGTTGGACAAGAGCAATTAAATTAAAATGACAAAATTTGATGAGAAGATCTAAATCTTGAGTGGCGTGATAAAAAATCTTGAATTAAAAGTATTTTCCCCTGTGGATAAGTGATTGGCGTAGAGCAATATTTGCATTTCCAGATTTTATTCCTTATGCGATTGACCACGTGAATAAAATCACGACTAATGAACTTAAGCGTGCTTTACGTTCATATATTCAGACCTTTCCTTTGTTTCTCTTTTTGTTCTGTTTTTTTTTAATAATCTATAAAGTCCAGACTGCAAAAAAACCCAGGAAAATATGTAATCGCAATTCTATTGCCGATCAGAGAGTTGATGTCAATTCCATCCTGTTCCACATGGTTTCTTTTTCTTTTCTTTGTTTTTGAGTATTCAGTTGTCCCAACCGTCCCTTTTTGTCCGGCTGATAGTTTTTCTGTTATTTACATCAGGTTTATGTCCATTAGGCCCGATAGTTTTTTCTGTTATTTACAT